>VXBL01006303.1:91016-141823 GCA_013400195.1 Aramus guarauna | reverse complement strand
GTTTTTCCTAAAAGACGCTTTGCTGTGCAGCATGTGTTTATTTCACAGGAGAAAAGATGAAAGCATAGAGTAAGAGAGGTGTCGGTCTTCTTGCCCAGTTGGTGCTGAAAAGCGGTGTTTTAAAGTAACAAAGGCCGTTGGATATCAGATTATATTGTATATAAAAATCAGTTGTGTAGGTTTTTCAAGATACTTGTTGATTTTTTCTACATTGAATGGCGGTTAAATATTTAGACCACTAATAGGTCATACTTACTTTCCTAAACTTACATATGTTGTTTAGATGGGGAAATAGTGGTAGAACTGATGCTAATGTTCAACTTTTTAGATAGGTTTTTTCCTACAGTTTGTGACTGAGCCAAGATAACAGTTTCTGATGGTCATTTGTACTGAGTTAGCTTTTAAGATCTTGTATTTAGACAAGCTAGAAGCAGGGAAATGGTTTTACTTCTGAAGGTGCGGGCTAGTTTGTGCTTGGAGACAAGTATGAGATAGTGGTTGCCAGAAGGAAAAAAGTCTTTCTTGGTGGTCCTGCTAAAAGCAATCCTTTTTTGTCGGCACAACTGTCTTTGCAGTTGTGTAACTGGGAACTGATCTACCTACAAACTAACTATCAAAACCTTTCCTTTTTATGTTTTTCTTCATATAAATATAGCAGCAACCATACTGGGTGTCATACCAAAGAATCTTTTTTTTGTGTCTAGCTGTAAAAGCTGCCATGAAGCAGGTGTGTTTAAAAAAAAAAAAAAAGGCAAGTGTACATGATGCTGCTGAGGAAAATTCTCTCAGCTTCTTTCTCTTTCAGCTCAGAGGACTTGCTGAGACAGATAAGGGTTTTCTGATGTATTTTGTAACTCTGTGCTGTGTTCCATGTACTTTTTCAGATTGCTACTGAACCTTTGTAAACTCTCAGCATCCTCAGGTTCTTTTTGCACCTGCCTGCTGTTAACTTAATTTGCCACTCAGTGTTTACATTAGAAGATACAGTGAACAACTAATTCTTGTTTGGTTTGTGACAGTTGGTAGGCTTGCCTCTAAGTTGTTTCCTTCCTGAAGTGAAAAGGCGTAGTGTGCTTGTTTCCAAGTGAAAAGTTGTGTACTTTTATCATCCTTGTTACTATTCTGTGAACCTTCTGTAGTTCTAGTAGCTAGTTCTCTTTTAGATGAGAGAACAGAAAATGCCTACAGTATTCAAGATGTGGGTGAATTCTAGTTTTATATATTGGCAGGATTTCCCCTCTTCTCTGTCCCTTTCCTAATAATTCATTGTACTCAGTTCATGATGTATCTACACAAATACTTGTGCTAGCTCAGAAATGGGGAGAGTATGAGAGAAGTGTACAATTGCAGCATTTCATGTAATGATGGGTTAAGACTTTTTGATCTGTAACGTGAAGTAGTGATTTTTGCACGTTGGACGAGAGTGAGCTTGCTTCTCACAGTTTCTGCAAGCAAGGTTGCTTTGAATGTTATAAAATTAAGGCCTGAACTTGCAGGAGAAAGCAAGATATTTAGTGCTAAACTGAGTGTGCTTTTTTGCAGTGGTGTCTGTCAGGGCCCTACAAGATACTGATCTTGTGGAGGCAGAGTCAGATTCCTAATAGAAGTTTAATTTTTCACTTCTGTGGACAGCATTGAAGTGAAAGATACTGGGATACTGGGGTGGTGGTGTTTTTGCTTGAACTCTTTCAGGTAAACGGAAGTGTCAGTAAGTTGTGAATTTAATACATCTAGGATTCAACATTGATTAAAGTTTTCCAAACTATTAATATTTTCTCTGTAACCAATTGCCTTCTAAACAATATGGCTCTACAATCTAAATTTGTATGACTGGTGATTGTGCAAGAAACAGAATAAATTTACAAAGAAAAAAACTTGTAGATCTTATTGTGTCTCCTGTGGTTTTGAGAAGTTCATAATTGTATTGTGAAGTATGTTTTGTTTTGCTATTAAAGGTATTATTGTCATTCCTACCCAACTGCAAAAGTTAAGTATCATTCACTTCCACAGGTTGGAGGTTGAGCTTTTGTAAGTGACTTCATTCTTAAGAAATGCAATCAAACAAATGCAAGCCGTTAACTAGCCATTATAACTTGGTTAGTTTTACAATTTAGAGGACTAACTCAGCTGCATTGCTTTGCTTGTGACTGATGAAATAGTGAAAATAATGTGGAAAGAAGAGGTCCATTCATGAACAGAGATGTTTCCATTCTGGTGCTGTTGTTTTCCTCTGCAGATTGAGGCAAACATTCTTTACTTTTGGGACTTTCCTGGGGTGAAAAGTAAATATATTATTATATCAGGGTTTATAGTCTCACTTCTCTATTATATTGTTATTTTTTAAATTTTCTTCAATGTGCAGGATAGTGTTGAAGGTTCAGTTTCTGTTACAAAACAGAGAACAGGATCCATTGGAGATCGCCCAGCAAAACCTACTCTTTTAGAACAAGTATTGAATAAAAAGAGGCAGGTAAGTTTTGTGTTCTTAGAGGCTCTGAGCTCAAGTAAATGAAGGCAGTGTAACAATGTTTAACTGTCACCGTTGTGAAACATGAAAATCATTTTAATGATCCTGTGCTACATGTGCATATTTTCAAATTTGAGATCTGCTGCAGTGCAGATGTGTGTCTCAGCGTGAAAAATACTCATGACTGAAATGATTGATCACTGCCTTGTTAACTGGAGTTGAGTATTTTGGTAGTACTAAATAGAGGTGGTTATTTCTTTAGGGTAAATAATGCTTATACTGTAACTGAGATGTTTTTAACTTGTTAAACCAACTTTTCTGTAAAGCTTTAGATACAACAATGCATGGACTTTAGGTCTGATGTAAGCTTTAATTACTGTAGTGTGTTTTAAAAGTTATAGACCTATCATATCACACTTGAAATTGCATATATATTTGTTGATAAACAGTATGACTTATAATATTTGTAGACAACATGAATGGCATGTGTTGTCAGTTTTGAAACACTTTTGTTGCTCCTGCAAATATATTTAAAGAACTAAGCACAAGGAAGGGAAATAATTCTGTACATATTGTTCCTTGGGCTTCTTCATTACAACTTTCAACGTTACTGGTTTTACAGTCTCCTTTGTCCAGAAGCTAATGGGATTGTTTGCCTGTTCTCTCTGTTAGCTATGCAAAGCAATTTAACAATCCTCATTAAAGTGCTGTAGTCCTTGTTCAAAAATATGACGTCTTTAAAAAAACATTGTATCAGACTTAGGTATACAGCTATATAGATTTACGTTCTTGAATTCTTTCTCAGTAATAGCACCTATTTAATGATTATGTCTAAAACTCAGAGGAGTATCTGTAGCTCTTCAGCTTTTACAGGAAAAAAGTAATGAACTGTGGAGGTTTTTTTGCATTCTCTGTTGTTCTTCATGCCCCACTTACTTTAAAATTTAATTAAAAGCCACATGAATAGAAACAGCCAGGAAAGGGGACAACAATTCAGTATTTTCTTAATGAAACATTTTTTCTAGAAATACAGGAACCAGAAGCTCTTTAAATAGATGTTGAGAGCTTTTGCACAGAGTTATGTTAAGGTTCCTCAAGAATTGAGGTTTCCTTGCAGTTTTCCAGTGAAGTGAGATTCATATTCTCCTGGATCTGGTTCTTCTCTCTCTCCCTCCGACTCTGTTTCTCTGTCAGCATTATTTCTTCTAGAATTTCTTGTTTTGTACATGCCTACACAACCCAAGGCCTGAGGGTTACATCGTAACCCAGAAAGATCTCTCTCAGCCTGTACATCCAAGGCTGTTCCATACCTCAAGTTCCTGCACGTGAAAGTTACTGCGTGTCACTGGTAGTTGCCTGCAGGTTTATCACTTGGAAGTGCCAAGTCCCTTGTGCTTGCTCATAAGTTTCTTGCATGCAGTTAATCTCTGTGAAGAGAAGCTTTTGTGGTGGCTTGTGTGTGCCTGGATGTGCAGCTTGCACTAGATAAAGATGTAGAAAGCTGAGGCGAGGGGCTCAGAAGCAGCAAGTTGTCGGTGGAGAGCCTGAAGCATCTTAATGTCATAAAACAGCAGCAGGTAAAGAACTACGTACTGCAGAACTACCCTGTGCAGTAAAGTGACTTGATAAGGCTCATGTATGGTAAGGAAAAGTTGGCTGTGCATCTGCTCACTGAGCCTATTTGTTACTAGTAACTGCTTTCAGTGGCTGATTAACTTATCTTACCTGTTCAGTGCTGCTGTAGATGTGAGTTCTATGCAGAATGGTTGTTTTCAGTTATATTTCTGCAGAATTGCCCCAATAGCATGAAGTTCTAGACCCTGCCCTGGAAGTTGCTGGTCCTTTTGCATGTAAATCTGGATTACACATTTGCACGTAGTACATCTTTGGTTGCATCAGTGAAGTGACCGTGCATAATGAGCAAGCAGTCTAGGGAATTAATTCAACTGCAAAATAACCTTTTTCCTGCATTAATTTTTGGAAGGATCCATTCCCAATCTGGCCATTTGACCTTATGAACACTTGTGCTGCCACCATGCAGGAATAAGAGTGAACAACCAGAGCTGGATCACAGACTGCAACTCTTCAGGCCAGGAGCCACATGCAAATAGTTGTAGATATTTCTGTCTTTTGGCTCATTCCTCATGGCTGGACTGCTGTTTTGAAATGTTGGGAAATTATTGAACACTCAGTGAGCATAGAATCATAGAGTATCTTGAGTTGGAAGGGATCCATAGGAGTCATTGAGCCCAACTCCCTGCTCCTCACAGGACTACCTAAAACTAAACCTTATGACTAAGAGTATTGTCCAGACACTTGAACTCTGACAGGCACCTGAGCTTTGCTGTAGAATGATAGTATTTTATTTATTTATTGTAGTATTTTTGAGCTATCTGCAGACATTGACTCAAAACTGAAACACAATTGAAAAGCCTTTGTTTTCAGTGTGTCAGCGAGATTACCCCTTTTTGCTATCTTTGGTTTTTGCGATATTGTGTTTTCTTTGCATTCTGACTCTGCTTTCAGCATATGTATTAATGCTGCTTCTGGTTACCTGCTCATGTCCAAAACAGTTTCTAGATATTTTTTTTTGAGCACATTTTGTCATTCTTCAGCATTTAATTCAACTCTCATTTATATGGGTGTACCGGTTTTGACTCAGATACAGTTAATTTCCTTCACAGTAGGTTGTATGGGACTGTGTTCATGGTAGCTATTTAACAGATGTGAGTTCTTTAAAGTCCACTTTATCTTTCTTGCAGTCCCTGCTCAGAAGTCCAGAAGTAGTGCAGTTTCTACAGAAACAGCAGCAACTGTTAAGTCAGCAGGCTTTGGAACAAAGACAGCAACAGTTTCAAGGAGCACCTGGGTAATCAAAACAGATTGATGACCTGCTGATGAGTCTGGTGCAGAAGGAGGAAGAGAATGTGTATTTTATATAAATACAAGGAATCGCAATGTTAAAGGAAAACTAAAGTTGCTTATGTTATGTATTTTACTTGTTTCTTGTTTGCACTTCTGAGGTTTTGAGCTGCTTGAGTGTCCACAAACTTGTAGAGCAAATCTGGAGGAATCTATTTTTTGATTCTTTTTAATGCTTCATTTTCATGTTTAATTTTTTAATAGAAATTTGTTTATTAGTAATGTTTAGCTGTACACACTTTTCCTACCAAAGTCTTCCACTAAATTAACATTTTTCTATGTAGGGTTTTACTGTTAAACAAATCACTCTTTGATGACAATCATTGAAGGAAGCCAGTTACTTTCTATGGAAGTTGTGAAATAAAGTCCTGAATTTGAGCCAGTCCAGTGGCATGACCTAACAGCAATTGCTCAGGGATATGAGAAACTTATGTCCAGTCGAATCTTGCACTAAAGGCTAAAGACAACATGTCATAAAGAAGTTGATCCAGTGGCTCAGAAGAGTGCAAATCAGGTGATTCTCCTGCTATATATTCATTATCTACAAATTGACTAGGTTTTAAATGCTTCCTTGTCGGTGGAAAGCATGTCAAATAATTTGTGTTTAAAAGTTCCAAAAGAGAGAACTGGCAAAACACTTTAGAGAAGAATTAGGTGGAACGTATGCAACTGAGAGTTGGACCTTTTTTTATGGAATTTTTTGTAAGGACCAACCTCTTAGACATGAAGTATAACTTAATTACAGATGAGAATATTACTCATTTTTAAGTGACTAAATTAAATTTTAAAATTTTTAACTCATAATAGCAAATGTAACCAAAAAGTAAAATGTAATTGTACCTTTTTTCTTTAATGTAGTCTTTTCTTCTAAAAATAGTTAAAATTCTTCTATTAAGACAACTGATATCTAATTGGCTCTGGTGCTGGACTTCGCAGGTTTTCAGCCAATTCTGATGGAACTTTAAATTGATTGGGTTAAGAATCCAAACACACTGTTATGTAAGTGTTGAATCCTGTATTTTTGTTTTTAAAACAACGCTTTGTATTAAACTATGTTTCTGAATAGAGGTTATCTGAGTGGTGCAGGTGCTTATTACAAGTGCTGCTTTGATGCTGTAGCAGTTCGATCCGCTGAATAATCTCTTCAGGAGTATTTGTTAGTCTTACGAATTTTTACAGGCCGTGCTTTGTGTATGTGTAGAACTTGTTCAGTAGGGATTTTACTGTATTTAGCAGTGTGCAAGTTGTTATTTAAAAAAGAAATTGAAAAACTTTGTGTCAGCAGTTCCAATAAGGACCAATAATTGAGTAAAATCTGTTTTTCTGTTAAAAAACAAAAACCACACCAAAGCTTGTTCTTTTTGTTCTGGTAAATTTGTATGGCTTTTTTTTTTTCTGTACTAACACAGCTAGTTCTAAGTGGTGTTAAAACTTTTGTGTCCCAAGGCTTTTGTTATAAAAAGTTATTTTAGCTTTAAGTAAAACCACATTACTCTTTTCATGGTGTTGGGATATATGTGAACATGTAATGGGCTGAATTTGTAGAATAAAATACTTGCTTTTGTTTTAAATGGTCTGCTTTTGAAAGTGTATTTAGGTGAACTGATCTGATTAAACTTTTTTAAAAACCAACCCACACAGCAGAAAAGGGGCACGGGGAGTGCTGAAGACAGCACTGAAGGANACCCACACAGCAGAAAAGGGGCACAGCACTGAAGGAGTTGGTTGGTTGGTTGGAGGAGTTGGTTGGTTACATCAGAACAAATGCAACTTGCTTAAGCTGTGCACAGAGATGTTCCGCACAGTGCAGCTCAGCTGCCCTGTGTTCGTGATGGTCTGTGATGTGGGTGCCTGACTGGCTGGTGTGGGCCTCAGGAGATGGGCTGGTAACAGCGCTGTCCTGTTCGGGCACTGTGAACCCGGCAGTATTGGTGTGGCTCCAAGACCATTGTGTCTTCTACTCCCTTGCTTTTGTTATTGCAGAACAAAATTCTCTATTTTTTAGGAAGATTAAAACCTGACTTCTGTAACAGTACATTCCTACTGGTTTTCCTTGAGCAGTTTGAGACCTGCACAGCTGCAAGTCTGTCTTCCCACTAATGTCAGACTGGTCCACGGCTAGGGTGCTTCATGAGGCAGCATCACTGCCTGTTGCGTCAGGGCTGCCTACTTCAAAAGTAAGCTGAACCATCTCAAATCTTCAAACCTGCCACAGGACACTGAGGGATGCATACACTTTATAACATGCAGATTTTTATGCTGTGTTCATTCTCAGTCCATTTTATAGTGTCTAGCATCCCATATTGCTAGAAGTGTTGCTTCATCTCATTACTCACTGAAGTCACCGATTACTCTTGCCTCAGGCTGACTTGTATGAATAAATGCTTTCTAAATGTTCTGGTTCCTGAAATTGCTGGTGATCAGGTTGGGACCTACAGCTTTCCAAGGCCAATCTTCTGTAGAGAGAAAAATGGGAGACAACAAGGGAAAGAGCTCTTAAATCAGAAATATCTTTATTAACAATAAAACACAAGACGTGAATAATCCCTTTTACAATAGAATAATTCCAGCCAAAGAAAATGCAGTGTGTTTAAAAAGTGTATTGTTCAAACATCAGACTAAGTACGTTGACTTCAGAATGCCTCAAATCAAATGCAGCAGGAGGAATGCTTATGAAAATGTCCACTTGATTAGCAGTTGTTCATTCTTTCTTGATGTGACAGGGCAGGGGATAGAGTGCTTGGGGCCTGATCGGAGGACTCGGAGCTGCCCTGATCTCTCAGGCTCTTGAAACTTAAGTTTGTCTGAGATTTTTTCATTCAAGAGGCAAGAGTCCATGTAGCGTTCTTTATACAGTGATCTACGCTGTTTTACAGAACGTTGCTAACCGTGAAAAATACTTTCTTCTGCATGGTGCAGATGTTTTGCCTGGATTCTCATGGAAAAGAGAGGGCAGGATGGTTCACAGGCAGAAGTGATGCTATTGAATCTTTATGCATGAGTCATGGTTGTTTTCTGCACAAGACTGATAGCTCGCACGTAACACAGAAAACCCACACCTTCCGCAAATCCACCAGTTTGGCCCCTTGACTGCATAGAACTTTGCAACCTTACGGCTTCATCGATCCACACTAAAAGGCCTGTTTCTTCACTTTCTTGTCTCACTTCTCAGCCCAATTTATATCACAGAGGCAATACTGAAATGAGGGATTAAATTGCTAACACTGAATTATCTGCAGAAAGTATGCTGTGGTATGTTTAATTTGTACTTAGAAAGTATTATAAATAATTAAAAACTCCAATTTCTTGAGTAAGTGAAGAAAATTGATCTGAATGTACATTATCTCTGCTCATCAGTGTGTTTGTTCCCTTGCTCTCTTGTTTGCAAAGCATCTCATGAACATAACTGAATTAATAAGATGTAACACACACTTTAGCATCAAAAAAACACTTTGAAAAATGAAGTGCCCACTACTGTGAAAGTGCAAGGGGTCAGACTTTACCAAGTGTTTTCTAGCTTTTCTTTGCTGATGAGGTCTGTATTTAAAATTATTAACTGGTTGGTCTGTTTCTTTCTATGCTATTCATACGCAGTATTATTCGAATACTAACATGGAATATAAAATAGCAGCATCCATGGATAATAAAAACACTATGACTGAAGATGTAAAAACTGTTCACAATTAGCTGCAAATGTTCACGTGGGCTGTAATGGAAGAGTAGCTGACTCTGGAGAACATAGTGGATATGTCTACCTTGCATGAGACATGGCCGGCAAATTATCTGTACAGGCACTAAATTTGCAAGCATGGCCCAGGTTCAAGTGCAGGTGTCCTCTTGATAGGACTCTCACACACCTCACCTCCCCAGCAGGGAAGTGCGGCATCAATGTGGCAATATAATGTAAGGCACGCCCGGGCAAGCTGTTTGGAAAGCCCTGGGCTGAACAGATAACAGGATCCTGGCGGCTCCTGGCCACTCGGGAGCTTCCTACGAGTAGATGATCGGTACAAACCAAAGGCTGTGTTTTGTGCTGGTACACAACATGCAGAAGTGTCTGTCTGCACTAGAGACACAAAGTGATTTCTCTCTGCTGAACAAAGACTAAATGCCCACTCAGGCTTTCTGCACCTTGCAGAAAGGTATCCCAGAGCTGCCGTTAGGAAGAAGCCCTGTTTCAGTGACTTCAGTGAAGCCTCAGGTTGAGAAGCTTTTAAAGTCTTGTAAAATCTCCGTCCTTGCTGCAAGATGGGACCAACTCTATCAGGGTCTTTTTTGATGGTGACCTGACCTCTTAGTCACTCTCCGGGAAGCACACTTGGTCATTCTTGGTTCCTGTTATAAAAGTGATTTCACAGTCAGGAGTCCCTGCGGAGGCTCCTGCTGATTCCATCTTCCGTTGGGCACTGCAATTTCCCACCTATGCATGAGGTGAGTTGCTTCATTGCAGTTCCCAGGTAGATGTTCTATATAATCCGTGTCTTTCAGTCGTGCAGTTTCTGTTCAGACTGCAGTTTTCTTTGAGCAGCACACACTGGACGTGCTCATAGTGTCCTTGAATGGTTGCCCCAAAGCTCAACTCCTCATTAGTCCTGCAGCGAGGCAGAGGGTAATCTTGCAAGTGCAGTTCCCAGATGCAACCAGAGCCTACTCCTCGGATCACGTGGGACATCATTTGCCCCAACATATCTAATGGCTTAAGGAGGCTGGCAGACTTGACAAGGCTATGTGTATAGGAAGCACCAGATGAAGTGGTATTCCAAGCTGCTCCTAAAACAGGTCCTGATGATTAGTTTAGATGTGACTATAAAAAGCTCTAGTGAACACAGTGGCTGCCCAAGCACATACTGCCTTGGTACCTCCAGCAATGACCACTGAGCAGATCCGGTCATATGCTCCCTCCTCCCCAGTCCCTTCATCCTCTCAAGTGCATCTCTGGCTACTGAAACCAACCATGAGCTGTAAGTCCTCTATAAAAATGTTCTCAGCCCCATCAGCAGGGTTTCCACTCACCCAGAAGTGCTTGGGTCCAGCTGATCAAGTAACAGCCTGCTCTCCAGGCTTCTCCAGAGCAAGGAGCTCTCCCCTTTGGCTTGGAGAGCACACAGGACATGTTACATTTGGTACATTTCTCATGATATAAATCTATACGCCGGGCATCACTTCTCAACTTTGAAAAAATGGTATTTAATTAGTCTACCCTATGAATCATTGATCTTTCTTTACTGGTTTTGGTGTTACTAAGTTAGGTTATGGGGAGCCGGGGGGAGAGGTGAATAGTACAGAGGATGTTGTTTCTTTCCTGTGTTGAGCACCACGTAGTGCTCAAGTATTCCTGAACACTACAGCTGCACCAGAGAAGTCTCTAATGAACCAAAAAAACTGGCCATATACTTGAGACCACTTCAAAGTTACTAAATTTGATCAAGCTTCTTTATAAATCATTTCCATCCAGCCAAGAAGCAAACAGTCTCTGCCCAAGCTGCCTCTGTAAATCCAGCTGTTTGTGCAACTCCTCAGTTGCTGGTGAGACTTTCTGATTCATAGACATTATAGGCGAAGGTGAGTGTTGTAAACCAGGAAGAACAAGGGCAGATTAGGTAAAGTTCTAATCACAAATGCCTAATTTTTTCTGTTTTGAGAGTTGTGAGGTGGAGATGATGTTTACAGTGAGAGACATTTGCAGTGTTGATTTTATGCTGAGGAAACATTAATACCTCATAACTCTCCTGCACTGAACTCATGCAGAAATAGCTGAGGATAAACATGCTTCACCCTGAAACTGTCTCTACTAACAGAGAGCTCCTGCCTGTGGCAACCAGTTATCATTGAATCTCTGCACATACCGACAGAATAACATAAATTGGAAGGGATCTCTGCAGGGCATCGAGTCTGATGCCCTGCTCAAGGCAGGGACCACTCGGAGAAGGCTGCTTGGAGGTGAAAGTCTTGACACAGTACCTGCTGGAGACACGGAAGGAATTTGCTTGACTCTATTTAGCGTTACTTGAGGCCACAGTTCCCCTTCGTGTTGCTGATACATTATCCTTCAGACTGAGCACGGCAAAACATGAAATACTCATGAGTAAAGATGTTCTTAGCGTAGCCTCTGACGGGGAGGCAAAGCATGTGCTGCACTTCTGAAAGCTACAGCCATTGCTGTACCACACCTGAGCAGCTGTTACGGGACCGAGCCATCGGAGCACCAGTGCCACTGAATGGCTCCGGGCACTCACGTGCCACGTTTTCTTCCCTCACCTCTGGATGCAAATGGCACATTAATACTGGTGCCGTTGAAGAACTGGCAGCAATTAAGCAGCTGCCTTCTCTTGGAAGCTTAACGGGAAAACAAGCGGTCTACGTACCATGATGAATTTGCTTTACGCCACTGCCCGAGCAAACTCCCGTTGCTGCCTGCTGATGCGTGGTACTTCTCCACAGCAACTTCCAAGAGGGTTTGAATTGTTGATGGCTCAAAAAAACATTTAAAAAAATCTGCCTTCGACTAAGTAGTCTCACTGTAAGTGGTTTTAAATCTCTCAGGAAGCCTATCTCCGAAGATTCTCTATTAATGAGTGCATTTAAAGGCTTTAAATTGACTCCAGGTTGATAGGTTCATGAAGACATTTAAGCAGAAAATACCTCCTTCCAAAATGGGGAGACATTAGAGCGAGATACAAAGTTACGTTCCTATAAATTATGAGAAACCTGAATTTTTAATTGATCTCAACTCACACAGCAGAGAAGCCTGTAAGGAGACTTTCTTCAAAAAAAAAGGGAAATAATGGTTTATTTACCTTACTTTTTATCACTGCATCTGAGCAGGGATCATCTCCCTATTTACTTGTTTGCCTTGTCCACTGTTACCACTTCTCCCTCACTGATCTGAGCTCTCCTCTTCTCCTGGGAAGGAGCTGTCAGCTGCTGTCTGTTTGCACAGCACCTCATACAGTGGACTAAGCCACGAGAGCCTTACTGGCCATCAAAACAGGCAAGAGTTCACACGGTGATACCAGCCACCCCAAATGTTAACAACTCTTGAGATGGCTGTTGGCTTTGATTGCCCAGAATCAGACCCTTTGATCAAACTTTCAGCAAATAGTTACATTTGCTGAAATTCATCTCATCCTAATGCCAACTTTTTAAACAGGTCAGAAGAATCATCCTCCAGAAATGCCTCTTTACTTACTCGTAAGGGAATATTAAAGTGATTGCCTTTAATGAGATGCACATGTGGACTGCATTGAAGCCAAACCCTATTTGTATGAGGATTACTGTAAAAGGAGACATACAAGAAAGGAAAAACTGCTCCGAATTTACCAACAACACAGACACTTACTGAGCTAGCACCATCAGTAGGCTGGGAAAGCCACCACATCTTCCCTAGGGCCCACCTCACCTACTTTTGGATATGTCCAACGTAGCAGTCCACATTTGTGCTGCTGACCCTGAGTTCCCCTTATACTCATTGGAAAGACATAAGCACGCCCAGAGTGCAGCATATTTCACCTACTTGAAATACCTGCCTTATGATGAAATGAATGATGCCCCAGAAGAACCCGCTTCTCTTCACTGGCCATCCAATTTTCCTCTGCAGCATCGGCAGGAAACTGGGTTCTGGAGCTGCCCAAGAGCAGACGCATCTCAGAACATCCCCCTTTGCCCTCTGTGAGGAAGATGACAATGTTGGGAATGTCTAAAAGCAACCCTTAGGCTTCTCTCAGTATTAGGAGGGAAGGAGGAATCAGCCAAAAAGGCAAGGAAAAATCTAGGATAAAGGACAGAGCTAGATTCTGGACAGGAGAGGTGATTTTCTCTGTCTTTAGCTGCTAAGAAAGTAAAGGGAGGAGCAACATGAAAAGCACAGAGAAATTACTGGAGAAAGGGTGCAATAAACATGCTAAAACCTGTGTTAGCAGTACCTTGGTACAGTGATGCTGATGACAGAGGGAGCTGAGGAAAATGTATTTTTCCAAACTGATGTCTCTCAAGTCTGCTAAACAGTAAGTGGCATGCCTGGAATTTCTGTGTAACATTATTACTGGATTTCATTGCTGCAGGAGACTGTAAAGCTTTTCATATCCTACAGTGACACTACTGACGTCAAATGGTGACAGAATAGGGTTCTTCGCATTTACAAATTTCCTATATAACTTGCTATTCCTGCTCAAACAATAATTTATCCTTCTGTGCCCCACAAATTTGGCAGGCAGCTGAAGATGCAGTCAAAGAAAGTAACTCTGCTACTTTACTGATTCTTCTGCTCTGTTCATAATTACCACCCCATAACAGGTATTACATAGCATCTAAAACACACAGAAAGTCTTTCCAGTGAATGTTATTTGATTTGCATACATGATGTAGCTGAAGATTTCACGCATCCTCTTCTAATTATGCAGTAAAATGTGTAGCACCAGATATTGTGTGAGAAGAAAAGAAACATTCTGTCAAACATTTATGTTTTTTTCTCAGGATACTTCTGATGTGTTCTAAGGAGGAGTGAGATTGGAGAGGTTATCCTTCTTTCTGACCCTTAAATCAAAACAATTTTCAGTGGACTGTTACACCTGGAAAGAAATAATCTTCCACCCTTTCAGCAAGGTAATGGGGACCATCAAAATGTAGTAAGAGTTTCACCTGCCACCTCAGAAAAGGTTACCAAGTGAACAGCATTTTGTAAGGCCAGCTCTGTGGATGAGAGTACGGGCAATAGGTTTCCCTGCTTACAGAGGGACCACAGACAAGGAGCTTTTAAAAAAGGTTCTGCCCCTAGATTCACTCTTTGCTTGTTCATGGCTTACACTGCCTCACCATCCTCTGCAGGCGAGGCAAAAGCACTGCAAACGATGAAGCCTGTATCTAAGATGAGAAACCATCCATGGGGATGTACGAGGTGACTGGCAGGGAAGACCTCTCCGTCAAACCCCAGCGTTGCGGTCGGATCTGAGGACTGGCCCAGCGCTGGGGACAGACGCGGCTGACTCCCACCTCCTGGCATCTTGTCAGCATGGGGCTTCCTGTTCCCAGTACAGAGACTATCCCAAAATGAATGATAAAGTAATTATTCGGTTCGTCAATGCACACTTCATCTCCCTTTTCTGAATCACAGTTCAAGTCCCTTTTAGACGTACCCTTGATATCAGCACAGTAGTCTAACTACAGACAGTCCTAACTTTAAAACAAACTACATCAATACTGTATAATGGATAGGATTCAGTTTACATGCCGGATACATATGCAAGTATGTATGTACTTTGCAAAAAAGCACTGGAAGTTAATTAGTTTTCAAACTTATAGGCATATATTTCAAATTTTTTTTTTTTTTTTTTTTTTTTTTCTCTTAGGAGCTTGTTGCTTTTCAGTGCAGCAGTACCGTACGCTACTGGGTTAACAGTATCAGGCTACTCAGATGTGTCCAGAATGCTCTGATAAGGTTCCAGTGCTGAACGCGTCCCGAGGGCTCTCTCCTCCTGTCAAATCCCAGGGGAGACAGGGGTGCCTCAGCTCCTCAGAGGATCTGTTGTCCCGTCGTGCTTTGCAGCAGGGAGACAGACTGGAATTGCAGTTTAGTCCTTCAGTTCACTGGATAAAAGTCATCTCTATGTATAAGTTCTGTGCACCACTTAAGGTCCTCTTTTAGACCTGAAATTAGGATGTAAGATGGACATAAACGGTGCAGAGATCTGACTTTGGTTGCCTGCAGAGGGGTGAATTTCACCTACTAGGAACAGCTACAGCCAGGTTTCTGAATCCACATGAAAGTGCTGAGAAGTCGCACCGTTTACTGGCATGGCTGGGGAATGAAGATGCTCACAGGAAATGTTTGACACTTTTGCAGGAATTTGGCTTATTTTGTACTAGAGAACAGATATGCTATACCTGAATTTCTAAACTTATTGTACTGGCATCAGAGTAACTAGAAACCACAAAACATAGTATGGAAAAAAAAAAAGAGAGTAGACTATGTATAGATATATTTACATCTACATACATCTACATATAGAAGCTTCTGTTCACTGGAAATCCTATAAGCCACTGCCTGCAATAGCATCCATCCTAAGGGAATTCTATAGAGATGATTCTTAAGAGACTGAGGAGATGGGGTTATGAGGTGAGCCCATCTGTGTCAGCACCTTATCCAGCCATTGCAACGGTCCATGCAGGTGGATCTCAATCCAGCAGGGCGTGCTTGTAACATCTTGGCGATGGTACTCTGCTCCCCAGCCCTATAAAAGTATCAAAGGACCAAAAAGTGAGGTTACTTTTTTAAAAAAACACAAACATTAAATCACAACTCCAGTGCTGACAGTCTAACACAACTACAGGTAGTCCATCACTTGAGTGCCCAAGATTTAATGCCTTCTCCTAGGGATCATTTTCTCTAGAAACATTGCTCCTTTTTAAACTCATTGTTATCACAGCTATCAGGGACTCTATACTATTAAATTAAAAATGCTCAGTCACACTTCCAGGTGTTGAGACCAACTGGCATGGAAAGGCCTGTTTGCAAGCTTGGCTGCCTGCAAACAGCCCATGGGGAAAGGTCCCTGCTGTTCGCACCCCAGAGACGTGCCCAGGAAAGTCTGCCAGACTGCTGTCTGGCACAGACGAAAAGCAGGCCAGGCCTGTCATAACACTTTAACAGGAACTGGGAATGATCCTGGGTACTGCTTCGTTTATTAGTAGAGATGCATCCTACGAGTCTGAGACTCTACAAGTTCTATTTATCCAAACCTCTGGAAACTTCCAGCAAGATTCCTCATGTTCCCTTTACCTTAAACGTAACCTAGGTATAGACATTCTCCACACCTTTTCTATCTTCGAACATGTCCTTTTTTGCCCACGGTTCCCGGCTGTCTGCTGTGGGAAGTCCTGCAGTAATTTCTCCAGCTCTTTTGGGGAGATAAGGGCTACAGAGCATCTGACGGAAGATGGGGATGAGCTGCTGGCAGGGAGAAAAGAGAACCAGAAGTCCCCGCGCCTCAGGCGGGCACGGCATCTGCTTGTCAAGCAGGCAGCCTGATTTCACAGCAATGCAAGACATCCAAGTCACAGCCCAAAGTCTCACAGCTAACCGGCTGTCTCACTGCCAGAACTGAGCCTGGATTTCCATAGGGCAACGTGCAAAACGCAGTCCCGTTGCAGGATGAGGCCGCTGATCAGAGAATCTGAGCCTTACCTATCATTATGCTAGTCAGGTGGGTTGATGTTCTTGACATGAAAAAGGGACATGGAGGTATAGTAAGATTGATGCCTGCCAGAGGTACCTAAGTTGCAGAGTGCTGAAAAACTCAGACAACTGAGGCCTCTAGAACCTTCTTCTCCAGACAATCAGCTGCAAAACTACGATCAGCACCAAAACTAGATGCCATAAGAAGTGGTCTGGATAAAATCCACTTCTACTTAGTGAAGAAAAGGGCGAAGAAAGTAGAAGATTAAGATATGGACCCACCAAAGCCCAGAAAGTACTTTTAATCAGGCAGCATTCTTCTGACCTGCAGAGCATCTATCAGGCTAGAAAGGGCCTGTGTTCACAGGCATCTCAGATTTGTCTTCTGGAAGCGTTCACACAAAATGCCGCTCTTCCAACCAGTGCAGCCAGGCTTCTGAGCTTGTGAAGTCCTAAGTGCTCAGCTGCAGCGAGGATACACGCCAAGTGCCAGAGGAGTCGGTGCACTTCTCCTGACTGGCAGGACGGAAAATGCGAAGGAATAGGAATTGCAGGCTGCAAGCGCAACCCGCTGGGTTCGGAGGAGTCTGGCAGCACGTGGCTGGCCATCTCCCTCTGCTGGCAACTCCCACGCACTCACAGTCCCCTTCCCAGCCCGGCTGCCCACGCTGCCCTCTCAGGCTGCCGGCTGGAGCTCCCGGCTGGGGAAATGCTGGGGACTTGGACCTCCTGTGCCTCCCGTACATCACTCCTGGGCCGCAGGAAGCTTCCTTCGTCCCCGGGGCTGAAACGCTCACGGAGGTGGAGCTCTCTTAAGGAAGGAATGAAGTGAGAACAACTTGCAAAGATGTGGTGGTGGTTTGCAGAGTGGGAAGAGGGTACCGACACCCACGGGGAGACCAGAAATCAGCCGAGGGGTCCTGCTGCTCCTGTCAGCCCTTCCCACCTCCTATAGGCAACAGCTCTCTCCAGCCCAGGCTCCAGCCACGTCCCAGAGTGCTGAGCTGCCTCGTGCTGGGGAGCACGGCCAAGTCTGCTGGGTCGTCCCCGTAGCCCCAAGACCTGGGGGAATGTGGGAGGGTGGGTGCTGGGTTCAGACCTTGGCTTCAAGAACCTCTCCATCTCTCCACTGTGCTTCAGCTGCCTCCTCTGTGGAGAGGGAATGATAGCCATCCTGCTTTGGCATCAGCAGCGCTCAGTGGATGGAAACTGCTGTCTGATTTCACTTATGATACACTCACATTTGCCTGAGGCTTGAGGTCCTCCCAGGTGCTCTGTGGGCACACAAAGGGTACCAGAGGGGACAGGACTTTCGCCTCCCTCTGTCCCACGTCCTGCCTCCAGATGATGCAGTCCTGGCAAGTTCCTCATGTCTTGGTCCCTACCCATCCCTGCCTCCCAGTCGGTAGCTCAGGCACTGGTGGGGCAGGAGGCAGGGTCTCCAGCCCTTTGGATCTGCTTGCCCTATGGGCTGTAGGTGACCAGCAGCATCTGGTCACAAATCAGGGGCAAAGCCAAAGGACTGCCCTGCACCTGGAGGCTCTTGGTGTGTGGCTCTGACAGACAACATGCTCCTCTGTGCACTGCGTACCCAACAGCCAGGGGCATTCCTGTCCCCAGACTAAACACACCAAGGGTCACACCTTGGGAGAGAAATAATTTGAGAAGACTGAGTACACGAAAGGGTTTGTACAGGCCAGGGAGGAAGAACCTAGATGAGATTTGCATAGCCATTTTCCAAAGGTCATGGGAAAGTGTTCAAAAAAACTCCTTGCACTGGTCTTCTGGTGCCTGAGGCACTATAGTGGCTGCCACTGTTTCAACGAAGCAAGGTGATAATATGGCAGCAGCGCTGTTTAGTGCATCAACACCACGTTTCTGCTGCCATACTGGGCATGGAGATGGGAGACACATCAGAGAGACTGATGTTGCTGAGCCCCTGAGTTGCTGAGATAATGAAAATATTGCGTAACTGCCTTTACAAACAACATGCCCATTCATGTCTTCCATTAAAAAAATGCCGTTTGTTGGGTTTCTTGCTTTTTTTTTCCCCTAATGCTTGCGTGTGAATAAGATGTCAGTTCCTTCCCAAGGAAAAAGCAACAGCGTGGTCACAGGCAGGGAGATTTTGGCTTGGACTCTTGGGAAAAGTTACAGGGCACTCTTAATGCTCTCAGAGACTTAAGGAGATGGCTCCCCAAGGATGGCTGGAAAGAGTCAAAACCAGAAACCTGTGTAGGAATCAACTCATCTGCTTTGCAGAATACAGGGGAACTGGGCTCGAGCCTCAAGCAGTTCTGTAGTATCTTAGATGTGAATTCAATCAGCTTGATTCAGTCATTTGTATAGAACCAAATCTGCAAGTCAAAGGGACATACTCAAGCCGCTTCTTCTGGTACCTAGCAGGACCAACTTGCTTCTAATGGTGCAACTTCTCTAGTTTGCAGGCTGAACACTGCTGCCCGCTTTCCCCACCAGCACTACAGGAAGTCAGTCTAGTGCATCTGTAAACAGTCTTGAAATACCATTCCCTGGGGTTTAGATGCTACCATAGGCAACTAAGTAAATCCTAAGTGCTAAAAGGAATCAAAAGATCTCATTCTGGTGAGAAGGTCATTAAGAAGATTTAAGAAACTCCCACAAAGACTGATACATCACACAGAGAGCAGTCAGACTGCAAAGCTCAGATATGAAAGACATGGAAACAGTAATGGCTTTGGTGGCCTCCTGTCTCTTCTAAATAACCGGGGGGAGGAAGGTCAGATGTTCTTATATGTTCTTTTGGGGTTTGTATTCTGCTTGCAAGAAGCCCTTCTAGTAGCATGGCTGACCAGAGTGAATGTCATCAGAAATTACAATGATCCTTTGCCAGGGATCAGACAGGTGGCAAACAACAATTCCCAGCAAGTTCAGTGGGGGCTGAAGGAGGACCCAGTGTCTCTTGACTGATAACACATATATCAGTCTATAGTAATGGTGAGACTATAAATTAGTCTAGAGACATAAGGACATTCTTTTCAGGTCTATGGCTCTACCAAGCTCTATTGCAAACGGGTAACAATAGGAGAGATCACAACTGCCTAAGAGATGTGCTACAACATCGACATGTTGCTAAGCCCCTCTAAGTTGAGCTCTTTATGCAATCAATGGGGGAACATTACCATTCAATCTCTGCTTATTTTCCACAAAAAGTCTATGGAATACTTAATTTTTGCAATCTAAGAAATTTCCATGTTGACCACAAAAGCTAATGATTTTAAGCACCTAGAAGCTTAAGGCAATACTGGGAAACAGGCAGTCTGAATTGCTATTTGCATGTTGGGTGTCTAAATCCCCACTTGGGAAGGATTTGATAAGGTCTAGTTTTGCATCAAAGCTAGCAAGTGATGGGATTTGCCTTTTTAGAAATGCAAGAGAAAGCAAAGAATCCTTACTTTAACAAAGCTCATTCGAATAGTACACATCTTGGTCAGCTCATACACCACTTCAAAACCATGATTGACTGACTGGGCAAGCAGCTGGGCAAAAAGCTGGTTGTTGAAGATCTTAAGGCTGCAGCCACTGGGGATCTTGCAGACAGTGGCTGGGTGGAAACCATGCTGATAGTTACAGTTGCGGCTTTGCACAAAAATACTGCTATCGCTGACACATTCAGCATAAACTTCCCCACCGACGTAGTAAAGATGAACACCTTGAAAAAGAAAAAAAATAACGGGTATTATTTCTCCATTGTTCACAACACACTTTATATCAGTAATTTTTTAACTATTTTACTGGTTTGGGCATACAAGCCCAGGATCTTTCCAGGTACCTTTTCAAAGACAGTAAACTGTGTGCATATCCATCTATCTGTACAATGGACTCACCAACTTTAAGAGGAAATTGTCATAAACGCTATTTGGAGGTACTGGTCTGGGGAAAAAAGTCTTGGCACGTGTTGTTCTGCCTTGTTTCTCAGTGAAGGTTGGTTTGCTTCTTTAACTCAACAGCAAAGTACTTTATGACACACACATGCACATACATACACAGACACATAAATGTCAAACATATGTCAACCATGTACAAAGCATGGATCAAAACTGTCAAAGAACTGACAAATCTGTTACGCATTACACATCTAAACCTATTTTCACCGTTGAGCACATGCATGCTGACCAAGACCCACTTCATTGCACGCTATTTTTTTACTGCAGGATCCTATCTCATGCAGTTCAAGCACAGCATAGTGTGTACTTAAAATAGCTTTTCTGTATTTTGCTTTATCTACCACATCAGAAACACATATTTGCATTTACGTGATATGACTTACTCATCAGATCCTGTTCTAAGTGACCTTTAGCAAGAAAATGACTGATTTCCTTCTGGACTTTTCAGTGCCTGAGTGACTTACCAACACTAACTTTCAAATATTTACCATGCCTGGAGGAAATGAAGATGGAAGCATTTCCATCCATTCAAAGACTCTGATGTCCCCTGGATGTCTGCTTGCATGAAAATACACCTAAATTGGTGGGAGAATTTATCTTAGCCCAATTCAGCAACCTTAAAGTTAGAGATCTTGTGTAAGCTAATTGTGTAGATGCCTTCTCTAGTTGATAGACGATGAGAGGCGCTGTGACTGGATGATTCACTCCATCCGCTACACAGTGCAGGCTCACAGCCAGCTTAAACTGATGGAAGCTTGTGCAGGTGCTGAAAAGGCTCTCTGGTTCCCTGCCCATTCTGCTTCTTCCCACACCTGCTTTCGTGCTGGCTGGGGACTGGGCAGCCATCCAGATTGGGGAACTGAACCAGCTAATAAACTTAAAACCAAACAAAACAAAAGATTTATCTGCAGTGAGATCTTCATCAGTGCAAGGGTAGCAATGGGGACCTAGACTGCTTACACATGAGCATGAAACCACACCCTGAAGGAGGCCAAGTCATCCTGTGAAGATGCTGAAGACATTTACCCTTCCCATGGTTAGATTAGGTGAGATGAACCCCTCCCATGGCCAAGAGAGGTGGAAGAACTCAGTTCTTTGTTCTCATAAAACCCACCACTAAATAAAAATAAAATTCTCCTATCTATTACGCCCAGGTACAGCATTCAAACCCTTACATACAAATGCACATGTCCAGAGAGACTCAGTGGACTGCCTGCAAAGCTAGTGATAACTAAGCTTTAATAATTCAGTTGTAATTAGTTTTATTCCTGTTGTCTTTCATACAAAAAAGACTGGTTACATATTCCCAGTCTCTTCATCATGCTGTGGTCATGACAGCAAGGGGCAGCAGCACATCCTTAGGACAAAAGCAGCCTCTAAATAGAAGTGGGAAAGGCTTGGGGAAAAGCAGGTGGAGTGGGAAAGGAATCTGGGAAAAATACGCTCTCCCATAGACTTCCAGAGTGACTCAGACGGGAACCTTGAAGTCTGTCTTCAAGCCATCACTTGACTTTTACTTCTATGCACCCACGAGCTCTCAAATTAAATGTGCGTGGCAGGGGTGTGTGGCTCAGAGCACACACTAGTATTGCACTGGGAACACGGGCAAGATGACAGCTCCATTAGACCAGTCATCAGCTCCAGTCCAACTGCACCAGACATTATGGGGTGTTGCACATTGTGACTGCTATTACTTGACCTATGTGTCCTTTCCCTTCTCTGGAAGATGGATAAAAGGGAAGGACTGAAAACACAAAGATCCTAGGTGACCATGATGGAGTCCATGTTAGTTTCTGAAATAAAAAGATGGAGTGAGAACACAAGGTAGAAGAGAAGAATAAGGACATAAATGTTCACCACATTTCAAGTCTTCAGGTGTGGCTACTGCTGATTAAGGGTGATCACACTTCTGGGTGCAAAGGTGAAAAATTTTAGAGGCTGGATTTTCATAGTATATTCAGTAACCCAACTTCTGAAAAAAAATGAATGCTTTTAAAGGCATTACCCAAAATGAGTACTACAATAACAAAATCACCAAAGTCACCTCTGAAAGCAGAGGCTAGAGTTTGCTTTTTGCATCTGGACTTTTTAAAAGCAAGAAATACAGCAGTAATGAAATGTCAGTGTGAATTTCCATTCTTCTGGTATTCATTTGCCAGAGACAAGCCCCCTCAAGGAAGCCAAGCAGCTGAATACATAATTGTAGAAGACCAAATCAAGGGTCCATATGTTTCAGCAGGTTTTCATTGCTCTCTGCAGAAATTGGAAAGTCAGCAGTCTCCAAGCATCCACATCTTTTTGACACTCTGATCAGAAGTCCCCTTTTTGTCCTTGAAGTCTTACTGCTGAAACAGGTCCAATTGCTAGTAGATGTTGCATTGTGTTCTGGATTGTTTTTAGCTTTGATGTGGTATTTCCAGGAAACCGTTTCATGCTGATACACTAGATGACAATCCAATCACATATCCTTATCCTACTGAGCTAATCTTGTTTACTTACTTTTTTTCTCCCCTGTTAACATGTTGCAATTGTATCCATTTCAGTAGCTTTCATCTGTCCAGCATGCCTTTGAACTACACGCTCTTGGAGCTGCTCTGTGCTCTTCTGCAGGCCTGTACTGGTGCCACTTCTGTTCCACTTGAACATGTTTTTTTTTTAAGATTTGCATAAACAGGGAAGAGCAGTAAAATTAAGGATCTCTGATAAACTAAGCTCCTCTCTGGGCAACCTGCTCCCTTCCCTTGGGCAGACTCCTAGTGTGAGACTTTAAAGGACTTTTAATCAATGAAGACAGATCTTCAGATTTGAATGGATGAGGACTACTAGCATTTACATAATTTTCTTTGTGTTCTGTCTCTTCCTCTTTTTGGGCAGAAAGTCACAGGATGTAACATCCTCAGATGACAGCTTTGACTGGGATCTTTTGTCTTTCTTCTTTTAGGGCCAGGCTCAGCTTTGATCTACACCTCTCCGACAGCTTATGCTGATAGAGAAGCTTTGCTTTATTTTCTGAGTAAGTTAGAACTAGGTGTACAACTCATTTCCACCCCTCACAACAAACTAATATGACAGACACTTGTAGCATCACACTGGCTTCACACTGTGCCTTCACAGCACAAGGGCTTTCCCTTCTGGAGAAAAGTGCAAGAGCTAAGTACAGCTTCTCTTGCACTAGCCTTCAGGTTCACTGCTGTCCGTAAAAACTGTATCACATTTGTCTCAGAGCTTCCTTGTATTCAGTCATTCAACACTAGACTATCAAGAGCCAATTAAAATACTGCTCTAGGCCTGGGAAATGAGGTTAGGTTGACAAGATAATAGGAGTGGAACAATTAGAGTTAATTAGCCTGGTGGGAAATCCATTCCCAGGCAGCTACTGGTGAGAGGCTGGGTTGGCAAGATAATGAGTCTAGACTGGATATACCAGAACAGGCAAACCTTCATCTGCACAGAGAAGTGGCCGGTACGGGGCTTCTGACTCACCGCCACAAACAGCAGTAAATTCTGGGAGAGTATTAGGCCTTGCACAGCCCTAGCGAGCTGGGATGGAGTGTGTGCAGCCATGCATGTCCAGGTGTGGTCTCCTCGTACTTGTCACCAGCAGCACGTGATCCTGCGTGCACAGGATATGGGTGCACCAGAAGTGAAGCACACTGGGAGAACTGCTGGAGGGAGAATCCTGGACTTAGTTTTACTGGCAAAAAGTTGACAAGACAGGGAATTAGACTGGTAGGGGGAAAAAAGCTACAAAGGCACCTCTGGTAGAGTACTTCAGCTAAATAACTCAAGTACTAAGTGTTTCATCCATCTCCCTTTGTTATTTGGTAGTAGGAGAACCAGCCCTGAGGCACCAGCAATTATCCTTTTAGTGGCATTTCAATGGCAATATTCCCAGTTGCCAGAAGGTCTAATAAATAAAATGAAAATACATACTGCTAAATTAGAACACACAACTATAAACAACATTTTTCTCTTCGCTGGCCAAATAAATAGCTTTTGTAAGGAGCTACTCTGCTGACTGTTATCCAGTCAGAAAAGAATCAGCTGCTTTTCTTCTATTTCAGAAATAATCTCAGAGGTTTGGCTTTAAGACAAGTACATCTAACAGATCACCTAGGTTTGTTAATGCAATGCACGGTTCTTACAAGCCCTGAATATTCCCAGTGAGAAGAGATTTCCTCTTACCTTTTCCTATGTGTCTCCTGGTGTTTTCTATAGTAGAGTTGCGGTTTACATTTGAGAGTAGTCCCAGGCAGAACCTGTTTTTGTTATTTGAGGGATCTGTAAATCCATCTATAAGGATACTTCGAGAGGAAGCCTGGAAAGTCTCCCCTACCCGGTTGTTGAGTTCATAGTAGGCAACTGAGCACCAGTGTTGGGGTTCCTCATAGCACACAGGCCGAAAGTCTGCAGGAAAAAACCCTAATTAGCTGCTCAGGTCTCAGTAATATTTTTTAAACAGTCATTCTCTGTCTCCTTTCCTCCCTCCCTCCCACTCCCATCCCCCCAGCTCTTCATCTAAACAGTCACTTATGTCAGGCTTTATCTCAACAGCAGCTTCTGTTACTTCTTAATTTTATGATTGAAGCCCCAAACATGCAAAGGGCTGGTACATCAGCTTAACTCTAAGCCTCTGAGGAGTCCCACTTGTTCTTAAAAGCGATAACTCCCCTGCATTAAATTAAGCACATGCTGACATTCCTTGCTGAACCTTGGGGCCCAATCTCTACACTGAAAATAGTAAGGGATACATCTGCTCTGCACACCAGCAGGAGCTAGGGATGACAGATGGGCTCAAAGCAAGTCAAAACCGAGCCAAGCTTTCAGCTTAATACCAAACTCTGAAGTTCAGAAGTAATCAATCACTCCACTCAATTTTTCGCATGCTTTGGGGCTTTCTGCTTCCATGTGGGACTGTAAGCAGAAATGTCAGCAAGGTCATTTCTTTTCGATCTACCCCTGCCCAGGTTTTCTAACTCAAGAGACAGAGAAAGACTCAAAATGTAACAGAATCCCTGAGCCTCATTTGTCCTACAGGAATTAGTGGGAAACCTTATCCTGCCTGCCCACCACAGGCATGTGAGCCCCTCTGCCTCCAGAGCACCTCTGTGCATAACCTCTATTAAACTTCCAACTAATATTCACTAGGGCAGTGATCAGGGATGGTAAAGAGGTTAAAGTATCTTGACAATTTATTTAAAAGTATTTGGGGTCTGATATCTAGTTATTATCTGACCATTCTGTGTACGCATCTGTAATTAGCCCTATCACTCTCATCTTCCTTCTGCTCCAGTTCTGCGATACATACACGTTCCTCACTGTTTCAGAAGCCTGGCATCATTTTTTTAATGTGCAAGTGTGTGCACAGTGTTCAGTCCTCAGGCCATAAAGGACATTTGTTTAGGACTGCAATATGCTGAACTAAAAGAACAATGGTGATTTTTCCTTTGCTGGAAGCCAAAGGAAAACCCAGCAGAGGAACTCCATTTCCCCTTACTGCTCTGCAGCAATGGGCTTTGAATGCTGGAGGCATCACCTGCCACTACTCGTCTGGAGGTAGCAGAGACCATGCTGGAGAGGTCATGAAGTTGCTTTAAGGGGAGCAAGGAGGATCCCAGACCCTTCTACTCTGACCACCCATGCCCTCTCCTATTAAAGCATTCTCATATAAGGACAAAGAGTTTGGCCTTCTGTAAAAACCTCTTTGTACTTCACTAGAACATGTCCTTTTCTTTTCCAGCCAGCCAGTAATGTAACATTAATACAAAGATGGCAGTAAGAAAGGTCCCAACCACAAGGCTTTAAAGAAATTGGAACCCAGAACTGAATGTGATAAAGAAATCAGTTCTGATATTGATAGTGCTCTTGTGTGTTATATTGCCTCACCATCCTTGATTTGATATCTTTGTCTACAATGCAGATAACAGTGTTTGCTTTCATTAACAGCTTTCAAACTGCAATAGCCAATGGATGCAAATAAGGTCTAATCTCTGTAACTTCACACATAATTCACTGAATTCTTAAATCAACCTATTCTGCTAGCTAATGGATGGGTCTAGTACACAGCCTTAGTGCAAAACTGTCTGAAACCTATTATTGCAGTTCACTGAACCTTCTTGTTCAAATAACAATTTTTTTGCTTAACAGTTTTTCTTTGAAGAATAGTACAAATGGTTATTTACTTTCGGCTTCTCCATCGGCAGATTTACCTCCATTGGGCAAAGACAGCACTAGTTGACTTTCAGCTATTGCATCCATTGACCGCCCATTGTGGGTTCCTGGAGGTTCTCTTGCATGGTAAGGCGGGGGTGGAGTTTCCACTATTAGAAAGAAGGAAAGAAAGAAAAGAAAGAAAAGACACCTAAATCATTACGTTGGTAAATTCTCCTGGTGGATACTTAACACTTCCTCAGCATTGTTTAACTAGAGAAGGGATGGAGATAGAGCACAAATCTGAACCTGACCTCCCTTCAGTCTCTAGATCAAGATCATTACATGTTCAGGGAGAATGGGAAGGAAGGGCTGTCATGTTGAACATGCTGCATTTGAAAAAGAGGACAGTCACAACAGTGCCTCAGGCCTAGACTGGTGTCCAGTCAAGCTCTCTGTTAACACCAGTTGTTAAGAAAGTAACACAGTTTGATCCTTCAGTTCCAGACTTTCCTCACAAATTTAAAACTTGAAGATACTGATTTAAGAGCAGAAGCTAACTTTAATTGATCCTCTGGGAGAACGCTCTCTTTCTTCACAGGCTATTAAAAAAGCCTATGGAAAGCCTTTACACTCTAAACTCAGACTTGGCAAAACTCCCTCCAGCTTTATCCTTTTTACCTCTGTCCTACAAGGCAAGCTGGCTCTCTTCTGGTTTGTGCAGTCTTCTGTCAAAGAGCAATGCATGTGATGAAAAAATTATGGAGAAAAAGTATCAACTCACAACCTGCCCAGCTCCTGATTTGTTTCATTTATGGCACAGTAAGCTAGAAAACAGAAGGTGACTCTATAGTGGGGGATTCTGAAGAAAGACAGGAGGCTTTAGAAAGCCAAAGAAAAAGGGACTTCATTTTTGTATTAGAAAATGTTGACACTCACTGCATAAGCACTAAAAGCATGTAGTTTTAGTCATTTGAACAGAAACTCAGTGGGCTTACGTGTAAAGGAGAGGCATATACAAGCTTGCACGACTAAGGGTCTCTTTGAGACGACCGGGGTTTAACTTGGTTCCAGGTTGAAATTTCCTCTTGTGTTTGGGGTCTGTTGGCTGGCCCTCAAAACAGAGCAACTTCATCCAGAGTGGATAAATGTGGACTGTCTCGTAAGACAACCATTGAATCTTCCAAGTAAGTACTACACAGGAATGTTATTCTATTTAAGAATTGTTCAGGATTTAGGAATTTCATACACTATTTTATATTTCTAATATTTAGATGACATAACCCTTCCACAGAAAATGCCACAAACTAGAATAGTAAAATAAAATCAAGAAAGAGTGGAAGACAATACAAGTCACAGAAATTAATATAATGTGGTTATACAGGTATTTTTGATGTCTACACCTAAGCTAGTCACCATAAGCTCTCCTTATACCAACCAAAGAAAAATAGTCACCTGCAAACATGGTGCATCTCAGCTACTTTAGACATATACCTTAAGATGCAACGAATCTTGTTCTAGGAGTGCCTGTTTTTCTCCACTGATTACAGAGAGAGCATAGACAATTGCATGAGATGCAGAAATTTGCATTGTTGACATCTATATTTGGTCACACCAATCCCACTCAAGGTTCTTGATGTTACTCCAGTTTGCTTTAGATAGTCTTCCATCCCCGATTGTTACACAGGCAAATTATGCTTATCAGCATGCCGTGTGCTGTGATATACTGAAGCTCAGGTTGAGCCACTTCCATTTTTAAGTAGCTTTGCAAGGTCCCAAGTTCAGTTAAATGCACGAGTGAGAGTCATTACATAGTTGGAACAGGCCTGATTTACCTGTCAGGACCAGCTCCACTGAATTCAGCTTGGTTACACAGAGGTGAAAGAAAAAGATGGGAGAAGACAAACAAGTCCTACTACTTGCTGAAATGTTGCTAAATATGATTTAATCTAAAGTATAAATCTAGAGAAGAAATGAATGAAGGTTCATTCAATGAATGGAGAGGGAAGGAAAAACATCACACTGTATCGAAGTGTCCAGCTTAAAAGGAATTTCAAATACTACAAATACCTTGTAAAAATAAACACTTTTCTTGCACTTAAAATCAAAATAGGCATATTATTAAGGACATGAATTTAAATGCTTTGTAGTTGAAACATTAAAACATTAAGCTACAAGATTCTGACCTGAATTCATCTTTGTGAAAGAGTTGAGATCATTGAAACTATTTGAGAGTTTCAACAAAGTGCAGAAGTCAATCTGAACCATGTTTTGATATTAAACCTAGCTCTCAGCTGTGTTGTGGGACACGTTCTTGGTATATTTACCAGCAAAAGCATTGTTAAATTCTCAGGTAATTAGAGCAGTACTAAGTAAGGAGTTCACAACGCAAACAATCTGAGTGACATAACCCTACCGACCTCAGAACTGTGAAGCTGATGAAACACGTTCCAAAATCATAGGAATCTGCCTGGTGGCTTCACCAAGTGTTGGGCCAGATTGTTAAACCCCTTAATTTCATGAAGTTTATACAGTCAGTGGGATCACCATACATTAAAATAAATTTCTGAATACTGGTTTCCCCATTTTATCCTGTCTCTGTTGATGGAGTTTCTAAAGGTCCCTACCCTGATCTTCTCTGTTAGAGGTGCCTAACTTAGGTGTTGCAAGTGCTCTTTTCCATGGATTGTATCAGAAGCTTGGATGGGCAGCTTTAGGCAGAAGGTGACCTGGCACACCTGCTCCTCTCCTCAACTTTCCTCTTACAGTAATCATGAAATCTCATCCAGGCACTTCTAGGAGTGGGATGACTACAACTCTTAATTCCCTGAGCATCTGTCAGAAGGACTGGGAGACAATGCTAAGAGACAGTCACAAGAAATCACGTTCCAAATCCATCCTATCCAACTACTCAATTTGTAGCTACAGCCTGGTGGGGGGGACACACACAGAATTGGCACCTGAGCACAGGCCCTGGCAAGAACCTTGACTGCCTCAGCTGGGATGTCTGAAAGCTTGTTCTTACCCGTGAGCTGATAGGGACTTCCTGGTCCAGAAGAGCTTCCTGGTGAGTTGGGGTAGCTGATGCTGTTAGGCGACTGGGAGAACATGTGGCTGGGTGATGACGGAAAAGGGGTACATGGAGGATGCTGGAAAGAATCAGGATAGGTGGCATTGTGTGGCATCAGTGGCTCGCTGTGCAGAGAAGTGTTTCGAAACTTGGCGAGGAGGCTGAGGTGAGGGTTAAACTCGCTGTGTCTTGGAACGAGTACAGGAGGTAGGACTGAAAATAAAAACAAGAACAGAAAAAAATGGTTAAAATTGCACTCTTGAAAGTATATCTCTTTGGCAGTTAAAAAGAAGCATATTCCATGTTGCCCAAGTATTGTTGTCTATATATGAATCACTGAAGGGCAACAAACCTGTCCAACAACAAGAATCAAAAGCTGACTCTTGGATCCCCTTTTTTCCCAAATTTGTAGTCGGTCACAGCAATTCCAATATGCAAAATAAGGACTTTCCTGACTTGAGCCAGGTACCATAAAATTCACAGTTACAGCATGCACACACAGCCCTCTTACAGAAATGCAAGCGACGCATTTCTCCCTCTCAAAATTACCTATTCCTTCCTTTCTGAAAGACTGAACATGTCAGGATTTTGCTAAATATTATCACCAAGATTTGCCAAAACCACAGCCAAGTTTAATAACAATTAATAGTGATCTGCAATACACTGCATATTCTACGGCCACTGTTCTACAGATGGGTAAAAGGAAGTACAGACCTGAAGCTAGACAATAGATTTAAAAGGTCTTCAGGTACTTGAAAATGCTGCCAGCCAGACAGTGGGATCTTTAAAAGGAAATGTAAATGGCAATTCAAATATTGCAGTAATATTAATTTAGCTCTTGCAATATAGTTAGAAAAGATCTAGCATGAGGAGGCAAATGTCAACGGTTGGTAGTTAAGACATGAAAAACACAGATCAGAAAACTGAAATCCATGTAAAAATTGGTCTAATAGAAGATACCGCCTCTCTTCACAAATGCTCTTCACTTACATCTCATACTGTCAGTGTTGCAATAGCATTGCTGCATTGAGAAATCCAAAGTTGACCCAAATTATTTTGGATTCTGACATATCAGGAGAGCAGAACTGGAGTCAAAACACTTTAGAAAACCCAACTAGCGAGTTACCTATGAAGATGCAGCCCCTGGGCTGGAACACAAAAAGAGGCTTGCTAAATAGTTCTGCATATGAGAGTTCAACTTGAGGCTTTAACTGGGTCCCCCATAGTCCTTTGGGTGCAAACAGCACCTACAACTGGCCATTCATTTATCCCAAGTTTTCCCTATTAGTTACTAGCTCACGTAGTGCCTAATTGTCTTAGTTAAGCCCTTAAACACAAGTAGGCAGAATGAATCCCCAGTTGCTATCGTGCAGAGTTAAAAACCACCAGAGAAGATAAGGAGGCAATTTGAGTTATTGTGACAAGGATGAATTGTCCCAACACCAGGAACAATTCAGCAGGCTTGTATTGATTGACCTAGTGTCCAGAGTCTCTCTGGCCTAAAACCCAGCAGTACGTAATCTTTCCCTGACTAGCTTATGGAAACAAATAGCAGTGTGCGCTCTTGGTTATAAATGCTGACAGGAATATATGGTTTGAACGTGTTTTAACATATTGTTTGGGCCCAAAAGCTCTCTTTAGGTAAGGTAAATTCTTTTTTGGTAGGTTAGCTAACACCTTTTAATTACAGCAAACTCTCATTTATCCAACATAATGAAAGAGTAGAATAATTGCTATAAAGCAAATAATATACAGATAATGCAAAACATGTGCATGAGAAGAGGCTGTAGGAAGATCCTCCTTGGAGTGCACCCTCAGTGCACATCGATTGCCCCGAGAGCTGGGGCAGTTTAAGGGAGGAGGAGGACCTGTGCCTGGTACCAACAATAGGTTTACAGCTTCTTGATTGATATAGCACTATGCTGCACCCGGGGCAGGGTTAAACCATGCTTCTGCCAGTCACCCATGAACTGAAGAACTGAGCCCTAAAAACATAGAAAAGGTTGGACTGATGACAAGGGCTTCACTGCAGAAGTTATCTTCTTACCTGCCTGGAAACACAGGCCCTGGGATGCCTGTTAAGAGACTATACATAGACCCTTCTCTGGCCCAATGCATTTCTAATTCTGGCCAGCACAAGGATTGTGCTCCGGAGACTACTTTCTTTCCTTCTGCCTCTGATATGACCTTACCTGTGGGATCAAGATTTTATTGCCACTCTGTTAAGTCCTTTGGTAGAGAAAGGTATTTCTGCTTCTTTACTGTTCCTTTAGCTTTCTGGATTTCCTAAACTCCCCATGTAGGACTGCTATAGACAATACAGGTATTCACATCTGAGATACACTGCCCAGTCCCCCATGGGTATCTTCATAGCCAGTGGAGAGAAAGAGACTCTTCTGGTGCTCAGTTTATCTGCTCTATATTGGAACAAGGCCAGTATCACCACTGCAGACGCGATTTTAGTGAGCTGGATCCCTTGCAGGACCACAGGAACATGTGAGCTGCTGCTGCTGCTTCTGGAGTTTTCTTCTGCTGCTCCATGAAACTGGTATGATGCTTGCCAGGTCTGCTGCTGCTCAGCCAGGTCTGACCAGCAGCCCTAGAAAGTGGGGAACTGATGATTCCTTTCCACTCAGCAGAGGTGCTGAGCAAGGGACAGCTGTGCTACAGGAACGCCATGCAGCGCTGGGAGGTTGCTGCATGCACCACCGCTAATGAAGCGGCTTTCTTCAGCCCTGTGAGAACTCAATGGAACTCCTTCTCTAAATGAAAGCTGAGAATCTGGATGTGTGAACAGCACTTGCCAGGGAAAGCCTTTGACTCGCCCTGAGTGAGTCAGAAAGAGGAATTTTCAAGCCTTGAACTCCTTCCCAGCTCTGACCAGGGTACTCTTAATTTCTGCTCTGCTGTACATTTTTTGCAACCTCACTCAATCTTTCCACTGACTGCTCTGTGGCTGCCTAGAGGGCTAAAGCCTCTGTGGTGAAGAGGAATTCAGAGATTTTCTTGTTTGTGGCTAAAAATTCCCCAGAGGGCCTTGTTCTCCTTGTTCTTTTGGTAACAGATGTCACCCTCCATGGCTCAAGTACTCTGAAGAAAGTGTGACCAGAGGCATGAAAGTGAATGACTGAGTGCATTGCGACCTGTCTGTCCTCATAATTTACCTGCATTATCTCCACTCAGTGGGGTCCTTTTCTTCTACCTACTCTTCTCCATCAAGAGCCAGGAGTGGATCCTTCCTTCTATGCTTGTCCAAGTGTTGATGATTTTTGTTCAACTGCAGACAAATACGGTCATGCCCCAAGTCCTGCCGCTGCCTTTCCTGCACTAGGCTTTCTCCTGTTCCCTTTAGCTGCAACAGTTCTTGCTGGAAACTTGGCTGTGCCCAGAGCCTGTAACTTCAAGTACTAGCAAGCAAATTATCTGCCTCACAATTTAATTCCGTGTACAACATCCACACTGTGATTTCTCACACATCAGCCCATCTTTGCAGAGTTTACTACCTTTGGAGACCTACCCTCCGGTGAGATCCACCTGTTCCCTATGCCCATGACCATTCACAAACACGAAACACACAGCCAACAGTGAGATCATCAGGTGGTCTTCCAACTGGGAAGCTACCACATCTTAGTCCCGCTTGGGCTTGACGAAAGCAATCAGTTACTCTAAGTCAAAAGTTCATTTAGGCTCCTGCTGTCTACAGCAATGGTGCACACTAGAATTTGCAGTATCTACACATGAATGATCTCGTATAAAAATAATAGGGTACGTATTTTGGCAGCTTCTATATTTTTCTGAAACTGCAGCTTCTCCTGACAACCAACCATTCAGACTTCTGATCAGCTCTTTGAGGCAAAACAATGAAGGGGGAAGCAGAGCCCAACTACCATACCTATCTACTTTAGGCTAGGTGGCCTAGCCCCTCTCAGCAGTGGGATGTTGCACAAACAGAAGAAATATTTGCTGCTTTTTTCTAAACGGCACCTGCTGCTCAGCAGACCTGAGAAGAAATCTGCTGGGGACACTGGTAGCAGCAATAAAAGCTATGCATAATCTGCAGTATTGGTCAGCATAGACTAGGACGTGGCTGGGCAGCTGGAGGACACAGCAGAGGCAATGAAACCCCTGAAGCTCAGACTGGAGCTTAAAGCTGCTCTCCAGTAATAGAGGTCTAGAGATCTGCCAGGCCATTAAGGAAAGGGTGAGGCCCTTCCATCTTTGACACAACTCATTCATTCTGAATAAAAGTTAACGGATCTGGTCACTGAGTGGTTGACTTAGCAAGAGACACTGCAGTGATGGAAAGTGAGCCACCAAAGGATTGACATTCATATGAAAATAATACTGGCTTGTGGATTATAAAAAAATGCACTGCTGACTAATTTCGTGGGTGGATGCTTTAGCTCCAGAGGATGAGACTCAGAGAATGTCACATAAGCCTAAGATCGCCAACAGCCAAGATGTAGAAGATTTCCTGTAGTTAAAAGAGGACTGTTGCTTAAACAGACTGGCACCTAGATCAACTAGCCTTTTCTGTGGTGATATCACTGCTACCACTTTCTCCTGAAGCTCATTTCTTCCCTTGCCTCACCACCACCTCCCTGCAGCACTGCTTTCTAACTGCCTCTGGCCTGGACCTGCATTACTGCCACCCGCAGTGGTGTAAGTTACCTCTCCTGCCGCTGCCCCAGCACACCTGAGTATGCTGTACTCCTTGCTGCACCTCATCTTTAGCAGGGAGGTGACTCACTTGTGAGCTTCAGCTTCTAAGCTGTCCCTGTCAGAAGAGCAGCAGGGGTGAATACAACAGCCCAAAACCAATTCCTGGGTCCTGTGGAGAACTGGCATGGCACAGCTTGAATCCTCACAGCTGAGCTCTCTTTCACCTCCAAAACAAGGTGGTCATGCCCAAAGTGCCCCAAGTCCCTCCTGTGGGCTAACACCTGCACCCTGAGAACTGCGAGTCCATGTGAGTCCACATGGGTCAAAGCTGTGCCCGGGAGCACGCTACCAATTCGGCAATACTCAGACTTGCACCTTGGTCCTGTCTCATTTACTAGCAGAGATGTAGCCAGTCTGCTGCACAGACAAGCGACAGAGACATGTTCACAGCTGAAACCTTCTGAGTTTCGGGGTCAGAACAACAAGGTTTGGCAGCCATTTAGTAGCTGCTGGATTATCCCAGTTCTAGCATTTGTCAGCTGGCACTGAACAGATCAGAAGACTGGGGTGGAAAACAGAACTGTGCAGTGCTGTCAGCTGCCATGCTGCAGAGACTCCATTAACTACACTGGAGTTAGACCAGAAGAAATGAGAAGACACTAAAGACTGCAGCCTTCAAAGAGAAAGATACACAAAATGGGATATTTTATGAGCATCTTTTCTTAGATTCTTGAAGAGTTTATTTTAGCAAGGCAAGAGATCAGCTCCTTCCACTGAAAACTGCTGACAACAAGCACCACTCACTGCAGCTGTAAAATTTTAGTTGTGACAATGTTTACAGCAGTTCAGATACAACTTCAAAATGACAGCTCTGCTGCAATGGAAGGACTATCAGAAAAGGGAGCAGCTCCTGTTGTTTAACAAATGTTAACAAATGTCTTTCCCTTATTTCATCTGTGTGAAAAGAAACATCCCACAGTTCACTTATCTGATCCTAATGTCACCTCAGAGTAAAGTTCATGCCAGACAAAGAGTAATCACAGAATAATAAGTATACACTTACCAACCGTATCCATTAGTAAATTAAATTACTGTGATTTTTGGCAGCAAGGGAGAGCTAGGTTAGACATTAGAAATCATTTTGAACTGTAAGGATAGCAAAGCAATAGATTCATTTGCCTGGGGAGGTTGTGGAGCCTCTATCACATGGGATTTTTAGAGCTCATTAGAAAAACATCTGTCAGGAATGTACCTGGTAATTTGTTTTGTTTTGGGAGTACAGGCAGAGGAGAACAGGATGACTGCTCACGATCTCTGCCAGCCCTGCTTTCTAAGATCCCTGTAGAAGTCAACACTGAACACTATATTTTTTTAACAGCTTTTGCATTGACACAAAGCCCTATTAAGTGACCCTTCAGCAAGTTTGTAAGCTTTCAGTGTTGACCAAGTCCTGTCTGAAGAGGACCATCAGTGGAAAAATTCAAAGTTTTATGTGCACTTGGGGGACTTATTTCACATAACCTATCCATTCAGGTAAGTAAATCCCACTGAAAGCAGGCTACCAGGCATTTTAGGAAGAATCAACTGACCTGGTTTCATATCCACAGCAAAATAAGCCATCTTACTGCAACTCTGATCTTTAAAGAGAGAGCTACTGATACCCTTTTTTCCTGTGGATTGAGTCGATTGCCGGTTTTCAGACAATGAGACATAAATCTAGCCAGGGTGGTAAGTCCAGGCTGGTGCCTAGACTTCACACAAATGGACACTAGCTGGCAAGGAGAGGGTTCAGAGGGCTGCCAGCACCCACGCCCACGGAGAGGAAGCTCGCTTTCAGCACCCTGGACAAGATCCGGGAGCCCTCAGGGGTCCGATGGGGCATGGATCCCTTGGGGCACGGAGCTCCTTACTCCCTCCTTACTCTGGGCTGCCGGAGCTGCGATGCCACCGGGCGGGGAAAGATCGATGGTCCTTCCATCAAATGGAGACTGCCTTTTCAGATTTCAGAGCACAACTCGGTAGGATGCACCAAGACTAGACCTGCCAGTGCAAGAGCTAATAGAGGGATGTGAATCATTTACAGATGATATAATTACCTGGGGTTTCCACCCGCCGGTAATGGTAGGGGTTAATGCACACTTCTTTCTGTTTTGAGCCAAACGGGAACTCACAACATTCCAGTGGTTTCAACTCATGGTGAGATTGTAAATCAGGCCAGCGCCACACTCTGCAGTATATGACGTGGGGAAGCCCCTTGCGGTGAGACACCTGCAGCCGCCCATCCAAGGAACGTGGGATCGTGACACATTTACTGGGCTGACCTGGGCAGCTCAGAGCCCTTTCCAGTTCTTCCATGGCACCTTTTTTCTTCTTTAACTTCTTCACCAAGGAATCAACAGCTTTTTCTGCCCACTTTTCCTCTTCATCTCCTTGTTTCCAGCCCAGCAGCCTTTTCACTGCAGGGCTGGTGAAGGAGAACAAGGAACTGATAGGGGTGCTGGAGTGCATAAGAAGCAGAGATTACACACGAGTGTCAATAGAAGCACAAATCACTCTCCTGCCTTGCAAGGCTTGCACGGAGTTTCCACAATATTGAGATGGACGCTTCCTTCAAGGAAAGGTTCTTCCACACATATGTTTTTGTAGCCTTAAGCACTGGTTACAAGTGGTCCAACAGAGTGGGTCTCAGAACTTTCCAAACATCAAGAAGCTGCTGATGAAGCCTGGAATAACAACACAATACATAGTTAGGCTTCACACACTTCTTTCATTGTTTCTTCAATAAAATCTTTTGAAAGAGAAATTATTCAAAATGTGTATTTAACTTTCAATAGTTTTCTGAGTTTTTTGCTCTTTATTTTGGGTCCAAGACTCTCCTCCTCATTACCGTTCACATGCATTTTAGAGTTGGACCTTGGAAAGCATTAAGTGTCCAGTCAATTCAATTTGTGTTTGGAGTTTAATGCACTAGGCAAATTGTTGCAGGGTTGGGGATATACTTACTCCAACAGAAAATGTACCTTTAGGTTTTTATGCTGGTAGCTGTACATTCAGCTCAAGTATCTTCTGTGAAATTAAATCTGTAATATCAAATTTTATAGAAGTAATGAGTAGAATATATTTTTAATTTCAACTCCCTCTCTCTCCCTCCAATCTCACTCTACTGTCAAAAGTTGTACAAAATTAACTGCAAAATTAATTTAAAACTCAACTACTCACAGATTTCATTTACTGCCTTTGAAAGATCCATCACTATTCTCTCAGTTTATTTACATTGTCTCACATGCAAGAGAAAATCTTGTTTGCCTAGCCAGTCTGTTTCACTCTCTCCAACAATTCAAAGGTTTTTGGATGAAAATCACAGACTTTTGGACATGGTTTGTGCTGGATGTATCCTGAGTTACTTCTGCTAGGAGCTGATACCTCTGACAGAGTCCAACAGAAAGAGTTTAGTTCTTGAGGGTTTTTATTTTTTCTTTCCTTTCCTTTTTTTTCTTTTTTTTTCTTTTTTTTTTTTTAATGTAGCTGGAGCCAGTCTAATTTTAGCTGAAAATGACATATTTCCACTGACTGGAACTCCAAGGAAAAACGTCCTTGTGTGTCAAGCTATTTACTGCTTTAAATATATTTCACGGACCCCTTGTGCATACCAAGTCCAAAGGACTGAACTATACTGAGGGCACTTAAAGCAGGAGACGGGGGCAGCCTCCAGAGACGTAGCTCCACCACTGCTCTACTCCACCCTTGTGGGAGGACTTGGTCCTTCTTGGCCCCCACCAGTAAAGGCCTGGACATAGTCCTCAGCACTACTTATATGCAGCCACTAAGCAGACAGAGAGATATTGCCCAGTGCTGGGAGCACCAGGGCTTACAACCATGTTATTCTGCAGTTTCCTTAAACTGTAAGAGTTCAAAGGGCACTTGGGGACACTGAGTGCAGGCACAGGTTCAACATACTCAGACAGGATGCTGGTCCCAAAGACTGGTTCCTTCACATAGTCTGATACGCTCAGCACCACACAGCTCTGGAGCATGCTGCAGAGTAAGCACACATGGCCTGTGGCATCAGAGACTCTTAGACAACGTGCAATGTTTGCTGAGGACCAGTGACCGCCTAGAGCTGTTTTCCTCCTAGCCCTTCTGTTTCGTTCTCATGCCCATTCCTCTATCCCACTGAATTAGCCTTTGGGATGCCCGGCACCCTGAGAAATGCAGATACATTTATACACAAGGAGCTTTTTCCCTTCTTCCATCAGAGTAGCAATGATGAGGATAGGGGCTCAAATTCCCAAAAGCCTTCCACAAAGCTAGGGAGATGGAAGCACTTGGCTCCACAGAAGAGAAAGTATAAAAGCAACTCTTCGGCATGCCACAAGCCCCAGCAGCAGCTGCTATTCCCCCAGGAGATTTGTATTTCAAGCACCAGCGAACAGGAGGCTGCACAAAAATATGAACAGAGGGACTAAAAAAGTGGGAAGAAGAGCAGGCACACCTTGCTTCAGGCACTCACAACAGCACTGAACTCTGCCTTATGCAATTTCTACATTATTAATCTATGCGTATGTCCAGTTGTCCTCAACTGTCAAAAGAAGTTCTTGACAGAGCACAGCAGAAATCCTCTCACTTGGGCCATTCAACAATCAATGATCGATTCCACAAAACAGCCCAAATTTGCCCCACCATGCAAAGAGAAACTTCAGATTCCAGATTTTTTCCCTGCTCTGTATTAGAAAAAATCCAATGCCCTGGAGCATTTAACTGGATAGTTACTAATGCCTCTTAGTCAAAACCAAAGTCTATTCCAAACGCTTAGAAGGTATATGTGAGAATGAAATAAGTTCAGAATGATTTATCACAGGAAAAAACCCTCAAGCTGCTTGTAAAACATAATGTGGATAAAATTCAGGCAGGCGGTCTCCAGCCTTTGTGGGAGCAGGCTCAGCCTCAGCGTCAGCCCCATCTAGGCATCCCACGCAGTGGAGGTCTCTGTCCCTCACTGCCCTGGGGAGAACCTGGGGAGGATCCACCACCGCGCTGCTGTCATTGTCTGGTGGCACCAACCCCATCCTCACGCGAGAAAATGAAACAATGCAGGGATCTCTGTGGATCAGCCCTGAAAGCAGCAGCAGGAAGCGAGGAGAGGTTGGGATGAAAGCCCACAGGACCAGTAGCGGTATAGAAGTTTCTGCTCCAGGCTGAGAGGGAAAATGGCTCACACTTCTTATCTGAGAGGGTCTCCCAGGCGTTAGTGTGTGTAAACAACTGCCCCTGATAAGTTAATGCAATGTTACAATCATCAGATATGAAAACATACATGTTCACGTAAAAGTATTGTCCTGAGATTTTCTTTTCCATTTTGACCAAGGTTTTAAATAAACACATTAATCTCGTTCAGTCAAATTAAATAACTTAACAGTGACATCAGTATGAGTCTGAGCACTATTGTTGCTAGTGGGAGAGTCGCCAAGACTATGTGTATAAAAGCAAAAGCCATGCTTTGCAGACCATGTGATGTAGTCTCAGATAAGTACATTGCACAATTTCCTACCATGCTCCCCCTAGTTTCTTCTAGAATCCTTTTTTCCCTGAATTCAACTGACATACAAAATATAAATGGTATTAAAAACTAAACAGCTTTCAAGTAATATTATTATCAGAACATCCTAGTTTAATGTTATTAAATTACATAATATGGCATATTATTCAGCAGCCTAAGCCATGTGTTGCTAGGCTTAGATACTCCATTATGAAATACCTCAGCAGACACACTGCTCCAGAGTTGTAATGATAGAGATGTCAATTCACAATTTAATTTTAACAGTCTTTCAGGACAGTAGTTGCTTAAGCTGTATGCCTTTTGTGACAGGCCACTTGCCTACCCAACTGGAAACTTCCAGCACTGAAAAGTTCCAAACCCATATTTAATGTATTTTCTGTGCTGATGATCCATCACATTTCTCAATGCTCATTGCTAGAGAATGGCCTGAGAGGAGGGAAGTGTTAGAGTTTTGATCCATAACCCCACCACATGTATCAAGCCCTGGGCCATACCATGATGGAAGTTCTGGTCTGGCCGCCTCTATCTCCCTCAGTGACAATATGATGGTAGTATGAGTCAGGCATCATTCAGCATACATCTCTAACATGATTCCCTCCTCTGGGACTACAAAGAAGGCTTTGTTTATCTGTCAGGTAAGTGACCAGTCAAGACCAAACATGGTCAGTCTTCCATGCTGTAAATCTCTACTCCATCGCCAAGTTCAGACTAAGCTCTGAAGCTTGCTTTAGGAGAGAGACAGAAGACATATGGCATGTGAGCATGGACCCACCCTTTTGTTTCTGTGGTCTGCAGGAGGAGGAAAAGGTGGGACTGGAAATGCTTCAGCCCAGCTCACTTGCTCCATTCTCCCTAAACATAGGGTGCCCACTTAGCTATGGCTATACTAGTGCTTCAGAACATTTCCGAGCATGGAAACTTTATCTATAGAATAAATTATTACCATGGTATCTGGCATGGCGTTCGTCTATGCCAGTACCACTCTCCCAAATAACTCTTATACATAGTTCAGGAGTTAGCAGGGACCAGGGGTCACTCCTAATAAGAAGTCTGCAGAGTCACCCTGCTTTGGAGGGTGAGACAGCCATTGCATGGAAGCAAGCCTCTCCATCCTAGTTGGCCTCATGGCTAAGAACAATGTTAGGCATGTTTCGTTTATTAGCATGGAAACAGCCTTTCAGTAGAATTTCCCTGGCCACATAAACATGTCCAAATTATTGACACACCTATCTGACCTAGCCACTCTCAAGTCCCTAAATATGTATTTGATAAAAACATGCATGTACATGGCATGAACCATTTTACTCACAAGTAAACACTTAGAAAAAGATCAGCAAAACCAAGCACTGCATACAGCTAATGCTGGGTGAGGTGAGTCTCACCTCAAGGAATGATTGCCAGGCTAAGACTCAGCAACATGGACACAGAGTGAAGGGGACTGGGATACTTTCTCTTACTCCTAAGTCCATTTTACACCCCTCAGTGTAAAATTAGCCTGTAGGTCCTCAAGTTAGGAGGAGAAACGTGTTCCTCCAGAGGAGAAACGTGTTCCTCCAGGAACTCCGCTACAGTAACTTCCACTGTGCTACTGAAGAGCCTGACATACCAAGAACAGAAAAAACAGATGATACACCATCATTATGAGTCTGCTGATTCCTGACCTCAGCCAGGTCCTACTGAAGTCAGTAAGAGGGGTTCCAGAGCTTGTGGAAATTAAACATGCCCTCTTCTGCATCTCATGTGGCAGCACGCTGACTATGCATTTCCTCCACTATGGAAAGATTTTGGGAAATTTAGCTTTCGCTTAATGTAAAAAGGATCCACTGTGCTGGGGAAGACTCACATCACCCCTCACCAGAATGTCTGTGCAGGCCAACATGCTGATGAAGTTCCTCTCTAATCCAATTCACTTGGGTGTAGCAGGGGAATTGTACCAGTCCCCGTTACATTTCACTCTAAGCCTTATGCAGAAGTCAAAAAGGAAAACTGCATGGATGCTAGTGAAAATGGGCTTAAAACACAACTGTGTAAAAGCACAGTGCCTAGCCTCCCTCAAAAGTGTATCTGTGCACGTGTGTGTAAGTGCATGCGTATGCAGATGTGTGTATGTATCTGGTCTCGGAATAAAGCTCGAAGACGCTGCCTCCACTCAGAGTGCCTGCCTTGGCTAACTGAGCCGTGAGGGGCATGGCTATCAGTCTCGAAAATGGCTGACATCATCAGTCTCAGTGTCACTGCAACAGCTAAGTAAGGCCACAGAGGGAGATTTCTCAGAGGGTCGTCTAGACACAAGCTGTGCAGTTCTTGGAGATGCACACGGCTGGAAAATGGAGTAGTGAGACAATTATAGCTGGAAGTCTGCCGCTCGGTGACTAAATCACAACAGAATTGGAAGGGAGAAAATTATTTCAGTCAAACAATGTAGAGAGGAATGCTGTGACCATGCACTTGGTTAGTTATTTTTACCTAGCACTGATTCAGTTACTTCTACCTCCTACAAAAGAGAGAAGCATATGAGTTCTTCCAGCGTAATCGAGTCTTGATTTGGTTTCAAACGTGCCCAGCTGGCAGCAGCCAGGGTGCACCGAGGGCTGGCAAAGACCTTCCCAGGTCACACAGTCATCTCCACTCACTGGGCAGGAGAGGTTTCACACATGCGTTCACTCCCCAAGAGCAGCGTGGAAGTGCCTGAGCTGCGCAGCCACCATTGCTGCCGCTCCAGTAACCAGCTCATGGCTCAGGAACAGTGGCCACATGTTACTCTTGATGTACGTAAATCACTGGAAAAGACTAATGTGCCACTTGTGGCACCCACAACATCTTTTGGGATCCCCCAGGGCTTCTTGTGCTTGGGACCAGCCAGACAAGGGTGCTGTCATGAGCCTATCTGAAACCACTGTCTTTTGCACCCAACAAAATAAAGCGAATAAATTATTCATTACAATGTTACCAAGTTCTTCCACAACCACAGAACCTGACACCCAGGGTTTTAATTAAATGGTATGTAAAGAAGGCTGTTTTTTTTTTTGTTTTTTTTTTTTTTTAATTAAGAACCTAAATTTCTTCCTGGTTTGACCCTGGACTGCTCCAATTGAAAACAGCTGCAATGATAGGAGGTAAAGTACTTGAGACTCAAATTTATCCATGTTTCACACAGCCCTGGCAACACCTCATTGTTTATTCCTATGAGCTTAAATGAATAATGCAAACTTCTGAAACTCATTTTCTTGGGCTTTTTCAAGTTTGTCCTGAAAGCCCTTCTACACTGAACTTTATGTGAAGCCATCAATATCACAGAGCAAATCCCACAGCACACTTCAGGTCTTTCAAGCCACTCAGTCACACTGTGGAGTTTTCATTGAATTCACTGCCTTCCAGATAAAATAAGGACAAAATTTGATGCCAGTGCCTGAAAATCTATGACTTCTAAATCATTTCTCTCAGCTTGTGGAATCACTTGAACTTTAACTCATCTGCTTAGCACAGCTCAGCTTCTCTTGACAGGAATAACACACTTTCGTTTGATATAGAGAAAGATTAGAGTATGTAAGCTGCACACCTTAACACAGCTACACAGATTTCCATAGGTCAAACACTTGTGGATGTGCGTAAGAGGTGTAAATTCAGATGCAAAAGAAAATTAAGTACCTAGCTCATTTTTGGTATGCCCACGATGCCCGATTGGAAAGGGATGTACCAATTCCTGTGGCAGGACTGCTCTGGGTGAGCACATCGACAGATGCTTCAACAAAGCTTTGTTAGCGTGACTTAAGATGGGGAGAAGAGAGAGGCATGGATGTGGCAACGGTACGCCAATGTGCAAAAAGCTGTTGCAAGCAGGATAGGGGCAATCTGTCTTTCATGTCCACTTGAAGAAATAGGGAGAAGGTATGACTAGGATAGCTACGTGTTGGGATAGTTACCGCTGCTGCAGGTCTGTGAGTGTAGATTGCACAGCTTTCTTCAAGAAGAACTGTGCTGGCCTTGGGGAGGAAGAAGGGACTGGAAAACCCCTTGAGATGATCCCTTCCGATCCTATGTCCCTTACTATGACCAAGTGAAAAAGCCCCTCTCTTCAGGTGCACACTAGGCTAACATGGCTACGCTGGCTTTGGCCCCTGGGCTACCTGCGTCCTGCTGCTCGCGGTAAACCCAAACCAAAGGGCTGGATGTTCTCACTCATTTTTGTCTTTGAAAATCTCCCACAATATTTGAAGGAACCCCACAAAATTACCACAACCAAAGTCTGCAAAAATATGAAACTAGACCAACTTATCACTATGATCTCTCTTTGACAGCACTTCCTTCCTCGGTATTAATTTTTAAAGGAAACCAGCCTCTGATGTTTATATGGAGTGAACCGCACCATGTTCCCCGGCTGGGCACACCGAAATTTCTGAGATGCAATCCCACAGGGACACATCCTCTTCTCTGCCCCACGCCCTGCTCCCCGCAGGCAGGAGGAAGACCCATTCACCCAGTCCCTGCCTTATCCCTTCCTGCGGCTGCCTTGCTCAGGCTCAGACCTGCAGCTCTGAGGAAGAGCCCCTCTCCCAGCTGCCTTCCTCCCGCAGAGCCAGAGGCTAAGGAGTACACGTGCTATGGGGGAGCTCTGAGGATGTATTTGGAGGAGAAGGAAGGAGGCAGTGGGATATGATGGGGAGGTGCATCAACCTGCCCTGGAGAGCCAAAACGTCTTCTCATGGCTCTGGTCATGCCCATTTTATAGACAGTCGGTCCTGCATTCCTCACATACCCACCATTCCCAGAGAAACTGTAGCAAAGCCCATCGGTGTTTCTAAAAATGGAATGGTTTGAAATACGCAAAAAATAGAGTTCCTGCTTTTAAAATAAACGCTGACTCGTCTCTAATACAAAGCATGCCGCCAAGTGCCTCCAGAACAAACACTTCACAAAGGAAGAAGGGGACTAGAAAAGAATTTCGGCTTCATTGCTGGCCTTAAGTTTATATCCACACTAATCGGATCCTGTAATCCTCCTTATCAATCACTGGCATTCTTGGAGCCATTCCCACATATCCATTTTAGGAAAAGGATTTGCTTAGAGTTAGATATTAAGAATGCTGTGAATAAGGATACATCTAAAGAACAATTACTTCACCAAGGATGTAGCGCTCAAGTCTGATGGGAACCTATCCTGAAAGTTTAGTGGCTTAAGTTGTTAGAAAGGAATGCACTTTTGGAGCTCTGGTTGTACATTTACAGTGCACAGAGGGGAAACAGATAAAGCAAATGTTCTCCTCATCTTGCATGGTAGCACGTCCCATCTACCTAACAGGAGACCTGAGGGCCAGCTGGGTGAGGTTCAGCACCGTGCTGAATACCTCCATTTCTTGGGGGAATACACAGAACTGACGGGAGGCTGGCTGCTGCTGGCAGATCTGTGAGCTCTGATCCTGGCGATGGAAACTCTGGTGCCTGGTTCTCCCTATGCAAGGACTGCATCTCATGCTTTTGAGATCTGCTGCCTAGTTGTAGCAGGTATCTAATGCCACAAAGTCAGAGATAACCTGTGACACCGGGAGTTAGCTGGGGAGTCTGATGCCTCCAAGCACCCCAGGTTGACAGGGCACCCCCAGCCACATTCCTAGCTGTAGCCTGGCACAGAAGCTCCCTGCCTAACACCCGACGTCCCAGGGACAGACAGACATCTGGGAGGTCTGTCCGAAGGGTTACTCACTCAGCTATAGTGTTAACACGGCAGACATCTTTTGCAGAAAATTTAGCTTCACACAGCTTGGCAAGTTAAATATAGATCAAGAGATGATAGAGATCATCAATAAAATACTCGCAAGGAAGAACTTCCAGAAGTGCTTCCTCTCTGACTGACAGCAGGCCTGGGGAGGGAGCAGCAGTACGGCTGGCCACCTCTCTTTCCTCCCAGGTGAGAAAGCCTGGCCAAGTGCATGTGGGGGGATGCATTTCACACACAAAAGGCTTTCCATATACATCATGTTAGCAGTTTTCCACGGAATCACATTAGTATTTCCTTGTGGTCAAACCGTATCACATTCAAATCTGTTTTTCCTAAAAGGCTTTCATTGTGTACCACTGTGGGAAATTGCTAATGCAATAAGATTGACATATAGGTTCTCCTGCATGAACATCCGCAGTAATCTGTGCTAATTGAGCCCTCAGTGGCTTGTGAAACCCTGCCGGGGGGAGGAAGGGTGGAACATCCACAGGGCCTACATCTTGGAGAACTGCAAAAAATAAGAGTGTGGAGGACAGGTAAGCACTAGTATTAATGTGTTTTATCCATGTAAAGATCTGATTCAGTGGCAGGGATTGCCTTGGACAAGGGGCCAATGCTCCCAAGAAACAGCACTGAGGCCATTTTCCATGAAAAATATCTGGATACGCTTGGAGTCTCTATGGAAGTTATTTCACAACAACAGGATTAAGAACAAAAGGAACAAGAACTTGTCTATCTAGTTCCCTCCTGTGGGGGGAAAAGGAGGAGACAGCTGGCCATTCCCAGTGACTTCAGCCGAAGATGTGGGTGCTTGGCTTCTCTACAAACCAGAACACTTGCTTATGAGATTAAATAGGCTTCATATGCCTACATTGAGCCTGGGAGCATAAAATGAGGGCTGGATTCTCTTTAGCATGTAAGATGACATGCCATGCTAACAACCACCTTCAGAAAACACAGAATACTGAGCAAAAGGCAGAAATAGGGCCTTGAGTCTTCACCAGAAACGTACCTCTCTTCTGCAGACCCACCCCATGATGGAATGCCCCATCTCTCCAGGGCTGTTTCTCCCCTTCCTCTCCCCTCCCAGCACTCAGTTCTGCCCCATTCAGCCCCTGCAGCCCAGAAGTCTTGAGCAGGTTACCACCAAGCAGCCTTGGTCCCAGCACCAGTCCTGTAGGACACGCAGCAGGGCAGGCATGGCAGCCACAAGCTGCTGCCTCACACAGGAATGAATTTTGGTTTCTCTACTCTAGATGTCCCTATGGAGGTCTCATACCCTGTGTGGAGTAATTCAAGATCTGTTGATGAAAGAGATATAAATTAGCTACCTCATATGTGCTGCAGGGTAAGAAACTGCATGTTGGCAGCTGGGCCAGAGTAATTTGACAGAGACAAGTAGGTTTGGATAGGCCAGGCCAGCAAGTAACCATAAGGGAGTCTGGAAAAGCCACGTGAACCAGTTGTGCCTCCAGTCGGTTCTGTGCCTACTGGGCAGCATGGGGGATTGCATCCTGCCACAGACTCTGGGTAAATGGTTTTCCTCAAGTGCCTCAATTTCTGCATCTGTCATATGGGTACCCTGATGGGGATAGCTTTATAAAGCACTATGACCTCTCCTGATGAGGAACAGTGCACAGGAATACTAAAAAAAGAAAAGGCATGGCAAGAAAACACACACACAAAAATGATTAAGTATTGTTGAAATGTACTGAGCTCAACAGTAGAGCAATTTGCGTTATAAAGGATTCTTCATTGCATGGGGCTTTGCTATTAGCAGACACCACTTTCTGGAAAGGGTAACACCACCGCCAGCTCCCTGCCTGCTGTTCACAGTGCAGCTGTATGACCAAGCACCAGACCGAACAAACACAGAACGACCGTTAGCAAGAAATGGCCAGTCTGGCTCCTACTGCAGCCAGGTAATGAGAGTGAAAGGAAGTCTGAAGCAGAACAAACTGTAACGACCCAAGGGTCTGTTGATTTTCTTTCCTCCTCATTTCTCTCTTTCAGTGGATGGTGACTTTGAGGCCAATAGTTCTGGGGAACTCTGGAAGTGGGAAACATTTTCAAAGCCTAAACAAAGACCAGGCATACAGAGAGACTCCAGAACAGGAGTCTGCATGGAGACGTTTCAGAAAGAAAAGCAAAAGACGCAGGATTTTGGCAGGGGTCATGCTGACTGGGAGCAGAACGTAGGTGGGAGAAAAGAGCTTGTTGGGAAACGGGAGGTTGCAGTATCAAGCTGGAAGGTTGCCACAGTATGGACTAATGCTTTGGCAGCTGCAAACAAAAGGAAGGAAGAATGTAAGAAGTAACATGAAGAAAAAGCGTCAAGAGACATCTGGGAGTACCAAGACCTGTGAGGAAACTGAAGAGTCAAAGATGATGCTAAGTTTGGCAGAGGGGAGGATGGTGATGCTACTGACAAGGAAAAAGAGTGGGAAGGAAACAAGTTCTGGAAAGAAGGATGTGGGAAAGATAAGGCATTTCTCCTCCCAGTCAGAAACACACTTTGATCTTAATGCTGTCTCAGAAGAACAGAGATCAATTATCAGATTTTCTTCTTCTGTTTAGTGTTTTTATGTAGGGGTGACTGCATAAACTAGGAAATGGAGTCCACTCCGTGTCCACCTCCACTGTGTCCTTGCTGTGCCCTTGTCCAGAAGAGCTGAACCTCAAAGCAAAATGCTCAACCTTACATCCGTCTAAGATGTTGCAACAGCTCTTGTGGAAACCTGCAAGTGGTCCTATAGAACAATCTGTCTAAAAATCACAGGTATCTGCACAAAACTTGGGCAGATAATGTTTCACCTGCTTTGATTTAAACGCATACATGTATTAGTCAGGATCTCAGTCTGGGCTCTGATCCCACCGTCTATTACATCCACTCATCTGCAAAAGCACAGCAAGGTTTTCAGTTGCTATAATAAATACACGGGGCCTGAGACTCTTTTAATTCACCTCTTCATCCGTAAAATTCCCACAGTATTAACCATTCAAACATTACAGACAAACTATAAGATGGGAAATAATTGGGGATATTTTTGAAAAATTAATTTTATTATACTGTATTCAGAGTCTAATGCTTCCTTACAACAAATATTCTCAAAGACATTAATAGGACAGCAATGATTCTCTCAAATTGTCATTGTTATTACTCTTTTGCTGTTAAAGTACAATAACACTAATGATTCTTTATACCTGCCTGCAGCAGGAAACCAGGCAGTCTACCGTAACAACCTTTCCTATGTATGTTTTTGCTGTGCTGTTTTCAGTTAAAATATTTATGCTTTTTTTTCTTTCTTCCCCATCCCTGTAATTATTATTTGTAAGGGGTATATTGCACAGCAAATGGAATCTCTGTACACTTTCACCGTATTTTTTGCAGCAGACAAAATTACCCAAGGCACATATATTTTTTCCATTCTGGCTCCCCTTATTCTGTTAAATTTCTTTGAAACAGGGTCCCTAATACTGCTGTGCTGGATTTACTGTTAGCCAGTATCAGCACTGGTGATAAACTCTAGCTAGTGTTTTGGTTAGAGGTCACTTGTAATTAGTAGTCATTGTCCTTTGAATTTAACAATGGAAAAATAAAACTTTATCGAGACAGATTAGCCTGGCCATCAAAATTACAGCACTTTAGCATTCAGGAGAGAGGATTACATGACACCCTATCTCCCGGGCTGATAACAGCAGATAGCTAAGGATTCAAACGCTAGATGCAGAAAGTCTGTAAAAGAATAAAAGGAGAGAAAGGAGGATTAACTGTCCAGATGTTATACGATACGTTATACTGACACTTCTACACTCCTGCTTTAGTGAGTTAGGCCTCGTCTGGTACCCACTGAAGACAACACGGGGCACTACGACCAGCTTCCATGAGAGCAGCTTCCAAACCAGAGGTGCTACCCAGTTTGTCTGCATGTCCCCAGCTTCTGCAGATATTTAGCACGCACATGTGTGCCTCTTAGCCTTGGGCAAGTGCGTTAATAAAATATTAATACCTAACTTCTTCAAAGTTGTGCAGCTGACAGCATTGTGCGTATTCATTTCAATCGCTGTATGTAAAGAAAAGCTTCTATCTCCAACTCCTATCAATTTATAAACAATGATTATCAAAAGGATTCATGACAAAATACACTTGACCATTATTCCATTTGTTTTTACAGAATTACTGTTTATCAGCTTATATATGAGTTAACAAAGTGAAAAAGAAAACATTTGTAACTCCATCACAAAGGAGAGACAAGAATGGGAACTACTGCCAAACTCAGTAAATCTAACACAAGATATCCTTCTTGATACAACTCACTTCAAATATATTTTTAGTCACATTTATTTTAGCTACTACATCACATTATCCCAATATTAAAACAAACAAACAAACAAACAACAACAAACAAACCACAAACATTCCCAGCCTCTGCTTTAAAATCTAACAGGAAACAAACATGAACCAGCCAGACACTGGTACTTATCAAATCTGAAAAAAGGGAGTTGTCTGGCTGGATTAAAACGGATGAGGTTTGTGTGAGTGATGACATTTGTCCTACCATTGCTGAGGGGAAGAATTTTGCAGTGCTTTCTTCAGCTTATACTCCTGAAGATGAGAAGATTACTGCTACCACACAAATATATGCATGTACAAAGATGCACATTTCCACACATCAGAGATACAAAGTACTGAAACTTGCGTTATCTGCAGTGTCCTTCCCAAACCGCTGCAAACTCGAACACATTCCCGAGCCGTGCACATCCTTTCCCACTTCTGCCAAGGGAGAGCTCAGTCACTGAAAAGTTGACCTTTCCTGGGCTGAAAATTTTTGTTACTAATTTATAAAATGTAAGTAATGAACAGCGCGCATGTGTGCGTGCGTGTCCATGTGTGTGTCATTTATTTTTATTCCCACTAATGCCTCTTTTAAAACAGACCTGGATAACATCAAATAAATTTACCCATAAAATCAAAGTAGGAAAACACAAAGTTACCACACAATATCCAAATTGTTATAAATGAGCCGAACTTTGAATTCCCTCCACTTAGAGCTGCCCGGGCATGGAGATAAAATTACAATAATTCATAATGTGCCATATTGACGGCTATTGTTTTTGGAAATGTTGGTTACTTGCTAACAAGTAACGTTTTAACTTCGGAGAAAAAA
>VXBL01006303.1:77280-87837 GCA_013400195.1 Aramus guarauna | reverse complement strand
TCCCCGCCCCGCGGCTCCCCGCTGAGGGGGCGCCCCGATCCCTGCCCTGCCCGGCGCGGCCCAGGGCCCGGTGCGGGGCTGGCGGCAGGGGCCCGGCCCGGGGCTGTGCGGGGTCGGCGAGGCTTTTGTATGTGNCCAGCGTTGGGGGCCACGGCAGCCAGCTGCCGGGCTTCCACCGACTGCGGAGTCAGCGCCTTGAATTTGCTGTCCTGAAAATCTTCCTGGTGATTTTGTGAGCCGGGCTCGTAGAACCTCCATTTAGCTTTTAACTGCAACGCAAAAAAACCCCCACTCATTTGTAAATAGGATTAGTAATACCTGCACAGGATTTTTGAATGTTCCCAGCAGTTCATGGGACTGGTCAGAGAACAGCGAACTGCAGCTGTTACTATGAGCAGATGTATTTTCTACCTGGTAAACCCTCATATTACTCATGAGTAACCATTTCTAGCTACGTAGCACATTGTATTAGCTGTAATAAGGAGAGGCTGAAAGAGAAACATCAGGGAACCAAGTGGCTTCAAGGACACCAGAAATAAAAGGTGCTCGTGGAACTGGGGCTCTGGGCAGTGCTAGGAATAGGTACTGGCTGAACCCGACCCTGGTCACATTGAGGGGTTCCAGTTAAATTGCACTGAGCCTTTTGAGGTCAATCAATAAATATGATTAAAGATACCATCCTGCTGGCATTTTCGCCAAAATTTTTTACATTGTAAAAAATGACAGAAAAGCTAATGTTGTTTGAGTAGACATCAAAAAGCCACAATGCAATTATAGCTCCACAGCACAAATTTATCGAGGAGTGTGTGTGTGAGAGGGTTGTGGGGGAACAGGGACATATAATGTAACACCCCAAATACCTCTGTTTCCCACTTTGGCATGAAATGTCTTAAAATACCAGCAGCTTTCCCACTGCTGTCTCGCTTCTTCTACAGGAGACGTCTTGACAGATGAGTGGCAGAAGAAATGCTGTTATTTATAAATCATTGTAAACATTTATAAAGTGCCAGTCACACATCCTAACTCAGCATGACTTGAGATTTTATATCCATAATGCTGTTTATTTTTAACTTATGTGCTTAAGACCTCACACTGCAAATGCTATATACGTGGGGACAGTTAGGGTGCCTCGGCTGAGCGTGGCTTTTGATCATGAATCTGAGGGCTCTGGTACCCACGTTCTGCTGGCTGTCCCGGCATCTCTTTCAGGTGTTGAAGCCTCTGGTTTCTCGTGCTCTGCTGCTGCCAGCGAAGAGGTGGTGGAGCAAAGTGAGTCTACACTGTTGCCTCTCTGGTGCACAGCCTGCTGTGCTATCTCCAGCCCATCTTTGTTGGCAGGGTGAATTAAAATACCAATTCTGCTATTGGAGCGATCCCAACCAGTGGGGATAAGCGGCAGAGCCACTGCCTAGATTTACCAGATATTTCCTAAATCTTCCCTTTGATAGTATCTTCAAATTAAATAGACATAAACAATTTGTGAAATGGCCAAACGACATTCATATTCGTGTGGTGCCAATTTTAACTGTACCATTTTGAAAAGGTCTAGCTAAAAGAGATCACATGGGTATAGAGTTTGATGCACTACAGATTATACAGCAGGGAACACTTTTTTTTTGCATACAGTTGTATTTCAGATTGTGTGGCATGTGCACGTAGCTGTTTTATTACAATGGCTGAATACATGCTGGCATTACCTGTGATCTCCTATTGAACTGTGTATCATCCCAGGAGCAGGGCTCATATATCCCACCTCTCCTTTCCCCTCTCTCCACACACTCTTTCAGACCCATCCCCAAGTCCAAATCCTCATCTGCGTGGGTTTCAAAGCCTGTGTCCTCGTTGTGAGGCTCCGCTCTCCCGTCATTCCGGCGTGACTCATCACCTGTCACTCCCCTGCACCGCCTGGGTTCTGCTAATTCCATTTCTCATTTGCCAATATCCCTCTCCAGTGCCTCATTTCCCATCCTGCCCCGTGTAAGCGCAAACGCCCTCCCTTAGCCTGCACATGGTGTAACTTTCCTTCTCAAATCCCATCCCATAAAACACCGACCAACCGTCCTCACTCATAAAGCAAAACCTGATCTGAGAGTATTCTCCTTTTTTTTGGTCCGTATTTTATCTTTTTATGCTGGATAGCTCTGTAAAGAAAATCATCAGTAAAAGGATATGTAGAAAATAGTAAAGACTGGATGTAGCTATAAAAGGGAAGGAAGGGTTCTAATTTCTTTTAGCACTGAAACTGTGTAAAACACATAGAATAACATGAATTTTCCACTGTGAGGGAACGGCAAGTTCCTAGGAGCTGTAAATATATCAACTCTGTATGTACTCCTCCAGGGCTCCAGCGAAGTACTGGCACTGTCCACCACTGAACAAGAAATAGCTGTTAAAGCAGCAGCGTCCTGTGCTGCGCGATGGAGATACCTCAGACGGCTCCAAGCGTGCTGGCGCAGGCATTAGACAGCTTCTAGCCACGGTATCGTGGATTTACTGCCTGAGTTACATTTTCCTCATGGGCTTTCTCTAGGCGAAGACACAGCAGGCACTTGCCTCTGGCAGCAGATTCTTGGGAACAGCCACATAGCTGTGGTTCCGCTGCCCGCTTTGCCTTTGCCAGAGCCCTGAAAAGCGAGGGCTGTTCCTGTGTCGCAGGGTGGAGTCAGACATGCAGGGCAGCGTTGCTGAGAAGGAGAAGCTGAGTATTCAAGCAGCAGCAATCCCCATCTCGCTCCCTCAGTGGGTGCATGAACAACAAGCCCAAACACTGGCAGCATGCCTAGCTCCACACCTTTTGCTCCCCTTTCCAAGGTAGGACTGGGCCAGCCCCAACCCCTCACCCTCGGGTTTGGCTAAGTTTGACGTTGCTTGTGCTGTCTAGAAGCTTGGAGCTTGCTCAGTTTAGCCCATGTCTTTATTCACGGGCAGTGTGGGTATCTTGGTATCCTAACTAAGGTCTGAGCAGTTTGGACACATCTGTATCAGGTTTAACAGTAAACACTTGAACCATCAGGGAGTCTTGTGTCACACATCTTTTCCAGCACAAGCAGGATAAAACATTTGCTCCGTACAAACATGTTTCATGCTATTCACATCAATTTTCTGCATGTTTGTGGCTTAAGATGCTAGTTCTTAGAAGAAAAACAGGTGGAAAAAGCAGCTGCAATCTTGTGCAACATGTGGGTGAATGTGGCATTGCAGAGATTGTGCTGGGCAGCTGGGTTCTCTGTTCCCTCACAGCAAAGGCATTAGAATTGCTCATCTCACTCCTCTTTGCTTCAGACTCTAAAAGTGAAGCTATAAATTCAGAGAGGCAGAAGAAGGAGGTAAGCAGGCAGGTTTGGAGATGCATGCCTAAAGGGAGAGAAGGAAAAAAGGGAACGAGCAGTGGAGTGGACACATAAAAAGGAGCACCTGAGAAGACTGTAAAGCAATAGTTCAGAAATACTGGGTGTTGTGGTTTAACCACAGCTGACAACTAACCCCCATGCAACCGCTCCCTCACTCCCCCCCAGCGAGATGGAGGAGAGAATCAGGAGAGTAAAAGTGAGAAAAATCATGGGTTGAGATAAAGACAGTTTAATAGGTAAAGCAAAAGCTATGCATGCAAGCAAAGCAAAATAAGGAATTAATTCCCCACTTTCCATTGGCAGGCAGATGATCAGCCATTCCGGGAAAGCAGGGCTCCAGCATGCGTAATGGTTACTTGGGAAGACAAATGCCATCACTCAGAACGCCCTCCCTTTCCTTCCTCTTCTCCCAGCCCCTTATATGCTGAGCATGACATCATATGGCGTGGAATATCCCTTTGGTCAGTTGGGGTCAGCTGTCCCGACTGTGTCTCCTCCTAGCTTCTTGTGCCCCCTCCAGCCTCCTTGCTGGTGGGGTGGTGTGAAGAGCAGAAAAGGCCTTGGCTCTGTGTGAGCACTGCTCAGCAATAATGAAAACATCTCTGTATAACAAAAACATCTCTATATTATCAACACTGTTTCCAGCAGAAATCCAAAACATAGCCCCATACTGACTACTATGAAGACAATTAGTTCACTGGGAGACACAGAGGTGAGCAGGCTGAGTGACTTCATTTACTGCCACCAGAATGTGGATTCTGCCCCTTTTGGGTCAGATGACCAGTAAGATCTAAAATTTATCATTTAGCTTCATGGCATGTTTCATTCAGAGTTGAAAGAGATGTCAAGAAGTGAATGAGCACACGGTGATACGGACATATGAACTTAAAGCATTCTTGGTAACTTTCAATTGCTCAGCAAAAAAGACTCAGGAAAACATTTGAACTGACCAGGTTACTACAGATTTTATAGAATCGGAACGGATAATTTTCTACCTAGCATGGTAATTGAGCTAAAGATTTTTGTTACTGTGCGTATGTAAGTACCTGTTGGAGCAGCTGCACAAGAATGAAGTGATATTATTTGTGATTAAAGATTTTGGGGGCCAAATTCTGCTCTGAGATACAAGAGCATAAATTTTAAGTAATTCCAGTGAAATTTGTCATCACCTTCTTATACCAAAACTCTATAGACTCCCTTTGTTTTTTCCTTTTCTTTGATCCGCATACAAAGAGTTGACTTTAATCCACCAAAGTTTTTAATGCATTGAGATCCAGCTACCTGTCTTGTTATTTGTGCTGAGTTTGTTCTCTGCTGCAGAGAATAAGACTCCAAGATGCTCAGAGCAATACGACTGTTGGGATGTCTTTTTATTCCAAGAGATGCGGATTGACCCTAGACTAGCCGAGATGAGTTTGAAGTACAAGATCTTCCCATTGACAGAGTCCATTGCTTCCTCCTCTAAACTGTGAGACCATGTGGGGGAAGAGGACAGAGACAACCTACTTTTGCACTTGTTGTTCCTTTTGCATAACAATTTTGATGACTTAGTAAACCTTAGAAGATAAACTCTAGAAGGATTCTGTTTCCATTCTTTTTAGCCAGCACTGGCTGAAATGTGTAATAAGAAATCACTTCCCCTGGTGTTTGCTTCACCTGGCTGAAATAATTATGTGCCTCAGTCTTCGCTGGCATTGGTTCAAGAACCACTGTAATCCCCTGCCTTCACTTCACCCTCTGAACTTCACACCTAACATTGGGAAGAATCAGATGAATTGTCAGCCATTTTATCTGAGTCCACTTTTTATCTTATTAACCTGAAGAGTTTTCTTGTTGTTGAGGATTTGCTCAAATGAAAAGAAACAGAATGGAAAAGAAACAGTATGCAAAGATCCATAAACAGTAAGAATGAACCACTGTCCTCTGACTTCACACATACCCAGAGGTCCCAGGATTTACCTGAACTTTGGCATCAAAGCCAATAGCTGTGGTTGAGCTAGAGCAAATCTGGAAAAACATAGATTTTGAAATCTTTAGTGATGGAAAATCCATTACAAACCTTGCTAAGTTGTTCTGTGGTTAGGCTTACTCTTGCTGTAAAGAAAAATGGCTTTTTCTGCTCTGAATTTTTCTAGCTTCAGCTTCTAGCAATTTTATCTTGTATCTTTACACACGAGGCTAGAAGCTCATTATTACGACATGGCTGTTCCTTTACAGCCTGTGCTTATGCTACCTTTTCCTTCATACGCTTGAGAATGGCCCCTAAGTATCATATGATTAAATCATCTTAAGAGTTGCTGGGCTCTCCTTTGAGCCCTTTCCAAATTCTCAAAATCTTTTTGAATTGTGGACATCAAGAACACAGGGTTCTCCAGCTCTACCAGACATCAGGGGACATACACAGAGCTCAGCCAACTTTGTAAGCCTTGTTTATTATGTCTGTATTTCAACCTCTAGAGATCACAGTAGCATTTTAATAATTTTGGTTCTTGCTGAGATGATGCCCAAGATCTCTTTAGATTCGAGGTTAGACTCCCCATCTTCTCATACCTCTGCCTGCAAACATTCTTCACTCCTGCAAGTCACCTTACTTTGACTGTGCAAACCCATGTGCTGTTCTCTTGCACGAGGCTGACAAGCAAGTATTGGAATAACTTCCCTATGGATGGGAGGAATCTCTCCCCCTGAAGAGCAGATTAGGCAAAAATCTGTCAGAACAGCTGGTCCTTCCTTGGAAATGGGGAGGGATGGAGTGACCTCGAGGTCCTCACCTGCCCTATTGACAATCTGACATCATCCCCTTGATTTTTTTCTCTTCACTTTTCAACAATGCCATAATACGTGTCATTGGCAAAATTCTCAGTAACAACTTCATAGTTTGTTCTGTGTCGTTGTTAAAAACATAGGTAAATACTGTAAGGTCAATAAATGATCTCTTTGAGCTCTCATTAAAAACCCATCACGTTGATAAAATTTTCCCCATTTATGGTGACATTTTCAGACCTAGGAACTAGTCAGTTTTTAATCAATTTAGAGTAATACAAAGTCAATACAGCTTACATTAATTTCCTAATTAAAATGTCAGGTCGCGTGAAGCTGAATACCTCTGAAAAATCTGTAATATCAAACCCATTTCCTTTATCAGCTAACCTTCTAATTCGGTTGTAATTTCACCAGATATTTTTGTTGACTGGTGGTACTTACATTGTCCTCCCTTAATTCTTTAGCAACTATGACCTGTGTAAACTGTTCCACTGTTTTACCTGGAATTGGTTTTAGCTCTGAAAGACCTCCAATTATACAACCTATTCCATATATCTTTAAAAATGCTGGCATAATATTAGCTGTCTTGCACTTTAGTGTTCCTAGCCTTCCAAAATCTGTTGAAGCAGCATGCATCAGTCAGAGAGCTCCTCAGCACTCACACTTCTTGAGAGCAAGGTGTCAGGACCTGATGATTTCAAAATGTCTTAAGTTAAGATTTTCTTTTTTAACATCATCTTCAGTTATCGGTAAAATACAAAATATGATATTACCTTGCAGTAGATGTAATGTATCATTTAACTTTTTTTCCCCAGATAATTTTTGAAGTCTTTGCTTTATTATTCACAGTTCTATCATTTCCACCTAGTACTGATAAAAAAAATAATTGTCTGAATTACTTTAATTTCTGAGATGCTTAACTTCTTTCTTACTGTTAATTCTGCTAGCCATGGATTTCTCCTCCTTTTGTTTCCATTATTATTTTTTTCCCTAAAATCTCTATTTCTTTTTGGTCTCCCGTGTTTTATAGAATATGTTTACATTCATACCCCTTCGGACTCTGTCTGTTCTCTGTTAACCAGAATAGCCTCCCTTCTCAGTTGGATTGTGGTTTTGAAAGCATGTCGTAGAATGTTTTAAGCAGTTCTTAATTATTATTCCCTTTTCTATTTATTTTCTTTCTTTTCAGCTGATTTAGCTTTTAGCTGTTTTCAGCTTTGTGAGAGTGATTTTTTTTTTTTTTTTTAAATTACCAAGAACGTGCATAGCTGTCTGAGCTATCTTCTGGTCACACATCACAAATGCAATCAAGGCATGATACCTTGCAGCTAAGCAATCTCTTTAATTTAGTTGTAGATTTCTCTATCAGTCAAGACTGAGTCTAACATATATTCCTTTCGTGTTAGGTGCTTAATTTTTGAGGCTATGGAAGGCATCCTTAATGAGCAGAATTTTTCACAAGAAATTATTGTCATGATAGGATATCCTTCCTGACCCTTCCTGAAAGTGCATTTAAAAGTGAGTCCATAGAAAGATTTTTCACTTCACCATGTTATCAGCAAAGAAGAGATATGAAGAAGATCAGCATGTTTTGGAAATACTAAGAGTGGGGTCATCTTAACGTGCTGATTTCAGTTCTTGTGGGTCTTCTTCCATTTAAAACTTAGCTTTAACAGGTCCACCTACAAAAGTTTGGTGCAAAATAGAAACAAAATCCTTTTGTCTTTATAATGTTAAGGGATGGGCAGATGAAAGTGTTATCTTAGTTGCCTGTGAACTTCTTAATTGTTCTCACCATGTTTTATCTTCATAAACCAGCCATAGCGCAGCAGCAATGCCTGAAAATCCCCTGTGTGTTGTGTTTATTTAGAATGTACGGTTATTTGGATCCTCATATGCTTATGTGGTTTCTTCATATTCTTGCTGTAGAAAGGGAAAATAATGGTCACAACAACAGGCCAGTAACTTCCTTCCCCCCCCTCTTTTTTCATGGACTTATGAGCTCATTAACAAATGTCTCAAAACAGAGACTGTGAAGATGTGTTTCCCTTTCTGAGAAAGCCTATCTTGGAATGTCATTTGAAACTCTCCTCACTAAATGGTGTCCTCGGCCTTGAAAAGGTGTTCACAATTAATGTTGATGGCAAACATCTCCTTAATAGTGTTTTATTTTAAAACACTCCCATGGTTTAAACAAAGACAGTATATATGCCTTCCGGGGAGGGAGGGGAAAGACTTCTTTATAAACTAGACTATTTAAAACTCCAAATATAATGAGAGGAAAAAAAAACCCTCAGTGATATCTGACAGACAAGAACATTGTACTGATAAGCACAGCTTATTTGTTCAGTGTTGGCATTAAAGCAGGATGCAGTGAGTGGAAGGGAAAATGCCATTTGTATTAGAAAACTCACTGTATTTTAATTAAAAACTTGATTTATATGGATCAGATTTATCTGTATTTTCACTATCTGGCAGCAGTAAAAAGAGCCTCATAAACTTATAGTTGCTTCAAGCAATAGGGGTCAAGCAATGCATCATTTTACCATGTGTTTGCTTTAAAACAAGTTGGGGACTGACCGAATCTTTTGCCTAGGGGTTCCAAGAAGAAAACCGCTGTGCTCCAATCCACTCCTTGCAAATACGTTAACAGCAGTTGTCTTGGAGATCACGGAGTTACTACTACTCCGTAGGACCAGTACCAAAGGTCTGTTTGGAGGCCTGTGCCTTTCAAAGGGAGGTGCATTTGGTAATTTATGCCCTGTTTTAAAGTTGACTTTAAAGTTGACTGCGGTTCATGGGAACTACCACCATTTTCAATAAGTTACAGATCACGCAGTTATTGAGTAAGGATTGCAAGACTAAGCATGTGATAAATTCACTCCCCTGGGAATCACCTGGCACCAAATACCAGGCCTCACATTTAATCAAGTTATCAGAGAAGCTGAGTAACATGAAAATCTGTTTTACTCAGTATCAGTTCAGTGTCTATTTGTTAGACATCCAAAATGTACAAGTCTTGAAGAGTATTTTTATACCTAGAAACATTTTTTAACCCACTCGATGTCTAGGACTAGTTATTTTGAGGTAGCCACATGTTAGTCTTACAGGTTCTAGTCTTACATTAAAAAAAGAAAAAAAAAAGAAATAGGGGGAGAGGAAGCTGTTTTTCTGTGGAGGAAAATAGATCAACATTTAAAGATAGTCCACTAAAATACACCTCTAGGTATATCACTTCGGTCAAAAAAACATTTATTCCTTAAGTCATAAAGCAGCTACTTAGTTTCTAGAATCTTACCACATTGGCGTTACACAGATGTACAGGGATGCATATACTGTCACCTTTTTATGATGTCTCTTCATCTTTTTCCACCTTCCAGTCCATATTCCAATAAAATTTCCTCATTCCTTCCACAGGGACATCTGCCCAACTGAGTGTAAAATGAACCTTTGTTGTTGTTTTGTGGCTTCCAACGTTTTACTTCCCTCCATCACAAGACTTAAAGGCACCATACTCTACAAACTAACACATTTAGATTCAGTGAAACCCTATGTCACTGCACACTAATGTAATAATGAGAAATGTAATTAAAGTCACTACTGTAATAACATCTTATCGGAATGCACAATGAAGATAAACTTGCTTATTCCAGAGACAGAGGGCTTATTGCATAGGAAGCAGTTTGTTCTGATGGATTCTTTGATGTACAACTGGTATCTTTGTTAACTGGAGGGGTGGGGAAGGGCTTGGTATATATTGCCACATTTTCCTTCGGCTGCCAAGGGAAGAATAATTAAAAATAAAGGGGGCTTCAGGATCAAAGAAATGGAAAAAGTGACGCTGCCTAGTGAACAGACTGAGGGAAAAAGTTTTTAAAAAGATCTTCCTTAGTAAATATTTAGAAGGCGCAGATGCTGAATAAACACCTCATTTAGCTACAGACTTCAGCAGAACAATTACTGTATGAAAAAAAAATAAAAAATAAAACTAGGTTGGTGGCGAGTATGTAAACTGTGTATACAAATACCACAACTATGCAGAAGGTATCAGGTTTTCTTCATAAAGGGCAAGAAATTACTCTGACTCATCTCCCCGTATTTTGTACACAAATGAGGCTGGATGGCAATGGAAAGCCTCAGAGACATTTCAGAAGTCAGTCCCTGGGAACTGGGTGAGATGATAGTTTCAGCATACTGGCCCTTGGCACTGTGCATCTCAAACCGGGACGTTCTACTAGCTCCAGTCTCTTCCAAAGGAGGCACTAACAAGCTCAGGAAAATAAAGACGAAAAGGAGTGATTTCTTTTTTTCTGCTTAAAGCTTGCCAAAGCTTGAGCACAGCATTAATAGTTTATTCCAAATGCTTATACAGTCAGTACCTGGGTCCATGTTTGCAGAGTCCAACTGGAAATGACTAAGCATGCAAAAAAAAAAAAAAAAAAAA
>VXBL01006303.1:0-69312 GCA_013400195.1 Aramus guarauna | reverse complement strand
AAAAAAAAAAGTACCATTTGCACTAATGTGTACGTACTAAGGTGCTGTGTGTGTATGTGTGTAGTATAAGAATCTGGCAGATGGATGGACAACTTACAAACTGATTCACTGTTACCTGAGAAAGTGTACTGGTACTTGGAAGACTGCGCCAAGCAAGCAGGACTGGAAAAAATTGTGGGTTTTTTTACACCAGGGAATTATCTAGTTATGCAGTTAGGGCAGTTGAACAGATCTATGAGCAGTAGAAAGAAAAATGGATTTAAAAACATCCAGGAAAATGGAGGTTAGTTAGCTCTTTCTTTTCTGACGGATCTATTAAATGAAATCATATTCTAGCACATCCCTCTCAGCTATGATCTCACAACTATTACTTAAGCTTGGTCATATAAAAATACCATCTCTTTTCTCAATAAGAAACAAAGGTTTGTCTGTAGCTTCTCCCCTGAGCCTAGATGACCCCTTGAGCTAGTGTGCTCGAGACTCCCTTATGTGCTGTTGGCTAACGCAATAGGCACGACATAGTAGCATCCAATTCTTAACCTCTGAATCCTTATCCCAAGGAGGTAGATGACTTATGGTTCAGCTGGCAGGGTGCAGCCTTCACCAATGCTGGAACGCTACTTTAATTCATGCCCCTTGAGCTATAACAGACATGCCACTGCATCCCTAAGAAACATACACGGATCATAAATAAGGTTAGATGTTATTTTAAGTGATAAACACTGTGATACAGAAACTTCATTGCAGCCTTCTGTCTTTGCCTGTCTCTTCATTTCGACTATTTTTAGTTTGCAGTCAGCATTATGACTGTGATCCCCAGGAACACTTGGACAATAGGTACATAAATAATTACGGGCAGGTCTCCAGAGCCTTAAACATTAGCAGAGGATTCAAGTTAAATACTGGCTGCAACTATTCAATGGCTTGGACCTATTGCTGTGCTTATATATATTAATACAATTTCATTTTCCATAGTGAAAAACTAACCTGGTCTCCTCTGTATTACTGTTACCTTGCTTTGTGACAGTGCTGCAGTGCCACTGAAACCAGTTAGGGATATTGAGTTAACTGGTAGAGTTGTCACAGAAAACATACTGCGCATCAGCAGGACATGTCTGAGTGTAAAAAGAGAGAAATTCTACTGTTTTTTTTCAATCCATATTTAAAACAGGAGTTAAAAATGGCTTGTAAGGATAAAAGCTAAGTGTGTATTGGGGTTTTGCATTGCTATTGCTTTGGGGTGTGATTGAAAATGGTAACAGTGAAGAAAATTTGTGTAAACTAGTGAATCTTTTTCAGTCACTTGTTTTTTTGCATGTGTTTTTCAAAGAGAACTCTGACATTAAGTAGCCTATTGAAAAAGTGTGTTATGAAGTGTTAATAAAGTGGTGCAGAAAAGCAAGGTTTTTAGGCAGGGATATCAAAATAATTTTTTAAAGGTTGAAATCTAAATTTATGAAAGCACTAACTATGAAGGCATTGATGTTGGTAAGAACATTGCAGAATTACCATGTAGATTTTCTGCAGTTGTTTTTATTTCTTTTTCAAAGAAAATGAAATTGTGAAATTACTTTGTTTTGCTATGACTTTGGAGGGCTGGGCCATGTGTAAGTAATGCGTGAGTAATCTAGAAGACTTGCATCTGCATGGGCCACCCCTGCAAATGCAAGGGTAGGAGGAAATAGTAAAGGTTAAGTTTCCATTGAAATACAACCAAAGAGACCTTTCGTATCTCTGCAAGTCTATAAAGAGAAGAGTGAGGACAAGTCAGGCAGAGCACTGGTTTGAATGACAGGCTTTGTGATCAGGGAAGCTGTCTTGTGCTCAGAGGAACTTGGTTCTCTACACAGTCTCTCTAATTAAGTAGGACTGCATCAAATGTGAATCAGCCTTTCTCCTAGTAGGAATGATCAGGAAATGTTCCATCCCAGCTTCCTGTGCCATGTTGTGGCACTCCATAAAATCATGTGGGGGCTCTGGAATACAGAGCTTGCTGGAGCTCTGTAATTAGTCTCATTTCAAGAGGCCAACAAGACCTCAGGTCTTGTCTAGGCTTAAAAAAGGAGGAATTTAAATTCACATTTCCTACCTTAGAAAAGTGTCCTAGCCTCCAGGTGGCAAGTCATTCTTTAAGCTTGTGGTGAGTTCACAGCTGTCAAAAGGAGAAGTCATCCTTCTGCTGCTTCACCCTGTGCCTGCTGGACCACTCAGTAAGTCATTTTAAATTACTGAAATGGCAGAAAATTATCTCAGAAGAAAAGAAAGGAAAAAAAAAAACACCAGACAAGTGGAAGATGGCATCCTGCCATTCTTGTGAGCTAAACTGGCCTGAGGGAGACCCCAAGCAGCTCCAGAACAGGTGTAGAGGGAGCAGGAGTGCTCCTCTTTATGACTTTGTGCAATGAAACGAGCACAGCTGCTGGTTTCTGGTGACTAGGAGCATCTCCCACTGCTTCAGGGATTGCCGTACAATAGTTGAGATATGTTGGGCTGAAAGAACACCGAGGAGAGTAGTGCTCTCAAGAAATGTATCACCTGATGTCCTAAGTAAGTATAGTAAATAAATAGTAAACAGATAGTAAATATCCCAAAGAGAAGGGCTGGAACCCAGGTCTTCCTCACCTTCAGGTAAGTGCCATGGTAGATGAGGCAGAGCTATGTTTCACTATGGGGCTTTATGCACATCAGTGCACAGCGGAACAGCTTAAACAGAGAGCAGTTAGAGAACACCCCATGGGACGTAGGAGTTTGATCTCCCTCCGGTGTGGGAATCTACTCTTGGTCTCCCATTTCCTAGATACAGTTTTGAATGGGTAGACTAGTAAGCAGGCTCCTGCTCTCCTCAGGGAAAGCTCACGCCTGTTTTTCTGAAAGGCTTCTACTCCTTCCCACCCTGAGAAAAGGGTTCTGGGCTGTGCAATGAGCAGACAGAGATCTCCTCACGTGCTGAACAGGCTGACGTTAGACAACTCTCACTAAAGCCAGCAGGCTTGCCTGAGACGTGTAGTATTTCAAGCAGGTAAAAGGTGCCTCATTCGGGATTCTAGATTTCAATAACCTTAGACGTAGGCACCTGGGAACCTGATGCTTAACTTCTGAAGTCACATATTGGGTCTGGTCCAAAACCTCTGTCACCTGATGTGATCTTCATGGGAAAATCAAGATACATGATTCCAAATTTCCCTTTGGTTCAGATAGCTACACAGAAAAATAATGGTAATAAATGAAATAAACTTGGAAATAAGCTAAACTGAGTAAGTTTCTACACACGCATGTATTTAACAAGAACAGCTAACTCTTCCTTTTAAGGGAAAAAATTGGGGAAGATCAGGAGGTGAATGACTGTTAGGATATATATTTCACACAAAGACAGGGCATCTCTGATCTCTGACAGCTACAGATTTCTATTAATGTGTTCTTAACTTTTAAAGGATCTGATTTCTGGCAATTCTAAATGAGTTACGTTTCCCATCACTCTGCCTCTAACATTTCTATAAAATTCTTAGGTTATTGTAAAATATTTTGGTATCAGAGACTGCTGGTTATGTAATTAATACTGTAATTTGGGGTCTCTGCCATGTGATCATCTCTTATTTAAATAATTCATAGCTACTGCATAGCTGCTTTTCAAAATATCTCATTATCCTTCACATTTGCTTACTAGTTTTCAGTGCATACTTGTCATTGTGCTTCCTTTTCTCTGCGTTTAGTAAATATTTGGATTAAGTTGATGTTGACTTACATATTGATGTGGGGCTCAAGACACAAGTGGACTTAAGACCTCTGACCCCAAACTGAAATTTGTCAGTGTTCAAAATCTTACACTCTGCTGTGGCCGGACCTGAAGACATGTAAAAGCCATGGACTTTAAAATCTTTTGAAGTTCCTCAGGTGTACTAAATTTCACTAGGGACAGGCTCTTATGCCCTTTAGTTTTGACAGTGAAAAACCACTTTTTCAAATCTTTTATTTGCTCCTGGTTGGGATCCACAAAGCAGGTGCACCTTTGCTTCAAGACTGTGATGTTTACATGTACCTGCCCAACACACAGCTAGAGGAATGCTGACAACTGACTGTGAGCAAAAACCTAAACCCAAGTAGGAATCTAACCTTCTGTTGGAGCATGGGCCTGGTGGATACCTGGTCTCCTGTGATAGCCTCTGTGTCTTGTATTTCATCATCTGCATATACAAGGAGTTGAGTATGCTACCCAGAGGACTTCAGATCACTACACGAGTGACAGATGGCAAAGCCAACCATCCTTCTCAGCTAAAGTAAGTCTCCTTTGCTGCCTCTGCTCAGAGAAAGCATGAAGCAGTTGGTTCAACAAATGCAGGTAACTGTTCCAGAGCTGAGATCATTCCACACAAAGAAAAACAGTTCTCAGAAAAGCAACCAATAATGCTTCAACCTCAGAACACACTATGGCAGACTTGGAACTCAATTTTTTTTAATTCTGATCTGCTGAAAGATAGGGATAGTGCCATATCTGTGTCACTGAACTGTGCAAATATCCCTTTGAAATGATTTGCAGAAGGGTTTGGGAATTCTTTCACCACTTCTTAGGATGCGGGCTTGGATGTGGGCTTAAACAATAGAGGAACTGAATCTGCACCTCTAACACCCTCTTTGAATGTGTTGAATATTTGGGCAAGAAGGAAAAGAACCATATGCCCCTCTTATTTTAACTTTACCTGATAAAGGAGAATACATTGCCTCTCTCTAATCCTTTGTCTCATTTATACTCTCTCTACCCAAACTTCCATCTCCTAAACAGAAGGGCAATAAATCGAGTTGCCTTTGCCATACAACTCACTGTTTCCTGAATCAGTCCCATGCACTAAAAATATGTTTTTTAGGAAAAGCAGTCCTTACATAAACAAGTATCTAAAGGCATAGCACACCTACACAACATGAAAATGAGTCAGAAAGGCTACTTTTGTTTCCCTTGCTCTTCATACCTGGCTTTCTAATGCTGAAGAGTAAGCTGCCATTGAAACTTGGTTTGTATCATCTCCCACATCTTCGTGGAAGATTCCATTGCTCCTTCATGCGGTTCAGAACCGGAGCCTGTAGATCTACTGCAGGTTTCGGTGGCCAGGGCTGGAAGAATAACTGATACTGGTAGCCAGTGATTCTCGCTATGGACCAGCACAGAAAGAAGATGAGATATAATTTGCCAAAGGATTTTGTAGAGGTTAAATAACGATTGAGAAACAGTGAAAAAGGGGTCCTAGGTTCAGTCCAGACTCTGAATATCACTATACCCTCCGTCCCAACTTTTAGGATTTCTGTCCTAGCCCTATTCTTGTGGAAGACTTGGCTTAGCGAGCCCCTTCAGCTTCCCCTTTCCTCACTAGCAACATTTCCTTTTTTCCACCCTTAACTGCTGTCTTCTTCCCCATTCCCTTGTTTCAGTCTCTTTGCCAAGTCCATTGCTATTCCACCCCCATTCCTCGTGCAGTCTCAGTACTTCCCATCTGCCATTTCACTCACTGGCTTTCAGTCTCAGCCCCAGATCAGTCTCCTTTTCTGTTTCTTCCCGTTCTCCTTCTGTCCCAGTTTACTCCTTTTTTTTTTTTTTTTCATCCCAGTTCAGCTTTTATCCCCACTGCAACAGAATGTGTCAGGCTACACCTGTACAAGTAAACTACACTGTGCCAGCTGTCCCACAGCTGCCTCTCCCTGCTTTCAAAGTATTTTTGTAGCAGTCACTGCAGGTCAAGGTCTATCTTGACAGTTTAGATGTAGCAAGTCTGCTTTGAAAGGCAGCTGAGAAGGGAGACATAGGCATATGGATGTGACCAGTGCCATGTCTATCAACCCCAGAGCCAGCAGACTCTGGACGATGAAGACATGTGGTGACCTTCATCCATGGCTCAAATCCACTGAAAGCATAAGAGAATTCCCTGCCAAGACGTTCTAGCATCCAACCCCACAGATTTCAAAGACAGTAAATGTTTTGGGTTTGCATGGCAAGGTTTTGGTAGCAGGGGTTGGGCTTACTGGGGTGGCTTCTGTGAGAAGCTGCTAGAAGCCTCCCCCATGTCCAGTACAGCCAATGCCAGCCGGCTCCAAGATGGACCTGCCACTGGCCAAGGCGAAACAATCAGTGACGGTGGTGGTGCCTCTGGGATAACAGTTAAGAAGGAAAACAAACAAAAAAAAGCAGTGGCTTTTGTAGCCAGACAGAGGAATGAGAAGATGTGAGAAAAACAACTCTACGAACACCAAGGTCAGTGCAGAAGGACGGAGAGGAGGTGCTTCAGGTGCCGGAGCAGAGATTCCCCTGCAGCTCCATGGAGAGGACCATGCTGAGGCAGGCTGTCCCCCTGCAGCCCATGGAGGATGATGGTGGAGCAGATATCCACCTGCATCCCATGGAGGACCCCACGCTGGAGCAGGTGGAGGCACACAAAGGAGGCTGTGAGCCCCTGGGAAGCCCATGCTGGAGCAGGCTCCTGGCAGGACCCGTGGCCCCATGGAGCGAGGAGCCCAGGCAGGAGCAGGTTTGCTGGCAGGACTTGTGACCCCGTGGGGGACCCACGCTGGAGCAGTCTGGTCCTGAGGGACTGCACCCCGTGGAAGGGACCCACGCTGGAGCAGTTGGTGAAGAATGGCAGCCCATGGGAAGGACTTGTGTTGGAGAAGTTGGTGGAGGACTGTCTCCTGTGGGAGGGACCCCAGGCTGGAGCAGGCGCAGAGTGTGAGGAGTCCTCCCCCTGAGGAGGAAGGAGCAGCAGAGACAACGTGTGATGAACTGACCACAACCCCCATTCCCTGTCCCCCTGTGCTGCTGAGGAGGGAAGGAGAGAAATGGGGAGTGAAGTTGAGCCTGGGAAGAAGGGAGGGGTGGGGGGAGGTGTTTTAAGATTTGGTTTTATTTCTCATGACTGGACTCTGATTTGCTTGGTAATAAATTAGATGAATTTCCTCTCTAAGTTGAGTCTGTTTTGCCCATGGCAATAACTGGTGAGTGATCTCTCCCTGTCCTTACTTCGACCCACGAGCCTTTCTTTATATTTTCTCTCCCCTGCCCAGCTGAGGAGGGCAGTGACAGAGCGGCTTTGGGGGGGCACCTGGCCTCCAACCAGAGTCAACCCATCACAGTAAATCTAGTGTTACCTCTGCATCCCTGAAGTGGAATATATGAAGTATTTTGTTGGAATGACACATGCACAATTGTTAAAGGAGACTCCTCAATAAGGAGAGAGTTACTGGAGAGTTTATCTGTAAAGTTTTGAAAAAACTTTGTAGAAAATGCACACATTAATTAAAAAAAAATCATAAATTTTGCAACCCCCTTCCAAGCTTTGGTATCCAATTCAAAATCTGAATTTTTTTAAAGAAGATGTCACCAGTTGTTTACTTATCATGCAGAAAAAAAGGCATGCCCTAAGCCTCATCACTTGAAAAAGGTGAACTATTTTGGTTAAAATTTCAAATAAGCTCAATTTTAAGGTAAGACATGAAGAAAATTTTAGGAATCTGCTTTTGAGAACTGGTGGGCAACTTTAATTAATTATAGGCAGAGCTATCAGGGCAATTCACTTTACCAAAACTGTGAAGCTGGTATTTTATTCTAGCAATGGCAACGAGGAGTCATGTGACTGATTCTGCAGAAGTGATAGAGATGTATGTGGAGTAGGCACAAGAATAAAGCCTGTGAAATCAAACTGAAGATACTTTTTGAGAATTTATTCCAACACTTCCATTTATAGAAAACTGAGGTAACCGTAACAGGAGTGAGACTGAACTCAATATTGCAGAAGGAATAAGAAAAATCACCAGTGAAATCACACGTGAAAGTGCACCCATACACCGTTCATTCTTTAAATGTGTTCAAACTTGTACTTGTTTCTGAAAGAAAGATTGGCTTAGTTTGTTGGCAATCCACAACTGCTTTGAAGGCACTACTGAAATTCGGTACTGTAACAGTGTATGACGTTACTAAAGAAAGATGCAAGACTCCTCCCTCCCCCTCTGATTTCATTTGAAGTATAAGAACTTCAAACTGGCATTGCTAATGCACAGGCCCCCAATGTACATTTGGTTTCATTTTTGTATGTTCTGAATTAGCTTTCCATAACCTTTTCACTACAAATTTGGAGATGACAAGGACTCCCTTACCTTGAGCACGCAGTATTAGTTAGTACATATGAACAAAACATACTTATAAAAGACAACATTTTAAAATGCAATGTGCTTTCTTTTGGACCTTCTACAGTCTGGAGATGATCTGCAGTTTGATCTCAGACAAACTATTTCAGCTTCAGACAAAAACATTTGGAATGTCAACAGACTACTGCAAGTTCTTAGAACAACCTTAGGAACACCGCCATTACAACTCAGTAAAACCCGTAACATTGAATCTAAACATGCATCAGCACGAACCATGATTGATCACTACAAGTTGCAATATGGTCATAAATTTCCAAATACTACAGAAACAAATGGTTGTGGTCGTTTACAACACAATACTGCACCTTGTAGAATAGAGCGGCTCTTTTTAGTATGTGTAAGGAAATTCTGTATGTATGATGAGACAAAAGCAGATATATTTATTTGAGTGAATTTATAAGACACGTTAAAGCTACTATTTAATAAAAGAAAAACTTGATTACCAGATAGGAAAATCTTTTTGGAAATGCTTTCTCTTTTCAAAACATTGTACAAATTCCCTGATGACAATGTTATAAAACACATACATGCTACAAAAATGAAACACACAACAAGAGCAATGAAGAATTACCTCAGCTTTCATCACCACTTCACTTGATTGAAACTGTTCTCATGTTCCATTAAGTATAATAATATATTTGGAAAATGTAAATAACCTAATTACATTTTCTTGTTTCAAGCTGCCAGGCACCAGTCATATATCGCAGTCGTATAAAAAGAAGATCCCTGCCCATCTGCAGCCAGCTCCAAAAGGGAACTAACTTAGAACCTGTGATTAATGAAGAAGAAAATCAGAAGGATGTTGTTAGAAAAAATGAGCATTGGCAAGACGTGCATTTAAGTAGTCATGAACCTCTGCATTCTCAGCACATTCAGCTCCACAGCCTAGACCTTAACATTAATAAAAATTTATATTGCGAAAGTTATTGCTTTATAGTAATTACATTATACCATAAGTGGGAGATTCTAGTTTGCAAGCAGCACAGTAATTCCACGTACGTCACAAGATGCATAGTCTTCTCTGCGACAAGGCTTTGTTCAAGTAAATAGGAACCTGAACAGCACTAATTAAGCAAATGATTTCTTAGCAACTGGAAAAGAGGACCACCACCTTCTGCTGTCTTACAGCAATAATACGAATGTGCCAATCTTCAGGTGAGGTTAGGAACCCACACTATGAAACCAAGCCCTCCTCCATTTTTGCTAACATTTGTGTTAGCTGCAATATACATGTGGAACTGCACTGAAAGAAAACCTTGCTTTTCTACTAAAGTTGGCTTAGGATCTTCTTTACTTGCACCCTTCATCACCACTGCAGTTCATACTTCTGTTGTTCAGCGGTTGTGTTGAGAAGAGAGTCAGATTAAATAAAGAAAAAAACATGAAAAGGAAAAAAAGAAGGAACTGCATTTGTTGGGAGGCTGGAAGCGAGCAGTACTTCTTAAGCTGGCTTTGCTATGAAGAAATATGTGTGGAGCTATACGTTCCAGTAACCCAGTAACAAAGACCTTCCTACAGGTCTGAAGGAACATCGCATCTTAAGAAGAGAGGGTGTCCTAGAGGAGGCCTTAATAGATGGGCTGAGAATTTTGGAAGGCAAGACACAGTGAAATGGAATTGAATCAATAAACAAAGATGGTCAGACTTCCTGTACAGTGTTTTACAATTACAATATTTTTAACACGCTACAGCAAGAGGATGTGCCAAAGTAGTGCTCTGTCCTAACAGTGTAACTACCTACTTTTGTCTCCAGTGGGAGTGCAGAGTTTCTCTCCCTTGCTACCTCTTCACCTACTCTTCCTGTACCATGCCATGTCAGAAGGCTGCCAAGGACACCAAATTCAAAATTTGTACAGAAAGAAGGCTGTGTGTTATCCAAACTGGATAAAATATGGGAAGACTTTCAGATATTTTATTCTGGATTGACATGTAAGGAATCTTACAGGAATACAAAAAATTTCCATACCTTCAATTTCAGTCCAGTTGACAGCAACTTCTGCTATAGGTATTCTCAAGCGCTGAGCTATATAAAGAAGTTCCACATCAAACGCCCTGAAGTAGAACAGGAAATAGCAAATACAGTCACACTTATTTCTAGAACAAAGATGGTGGCACTGTTAATTAAATCCCTAGCCTGATTTAAGGAGGCTAGTGTTCAGTTATGAAGTTGATACCAATGCTCTACAGGTCAGATGAGCAGGAAAGCAAAATTAATTTCCCTGATTGAACAGCTCAGAACATAGCCAATACATATAGATTACAATCATAGAATGACTTAGGTTGCAAAAGACCCTTAAGATCATCAAGTCCAACTGTTAACCTAACACTACCAAGTCCACCACTAAACCACTTCCCTGGGCAGCCTGTTCCAGTGATTGATAACCCTTTCAGTGACAGAATTTTTTTCCTAATATCAAATCTGAACCTCCTCTGGCACAACTTGAGGCCACTTCCTCTTGTCCTGTCACTTATTACTTGGGAGAACAGACCAACACCCACCTGGCAACAACCTCCTTTCAGGTAGCTGTGGAGAGCGAGAAGGGCTCCCCTCAGCCTCCTTTTCTCCAGGCTGAACAACCCCCGTTCCCTCAGCCACTCCTCATAAGACTTGTGCTCCAGACCCTTCAGCAGCTGACACACTCTAGCACTTCAACGTCTTTCTTGTAGTGAGGGGCCCAAAACTGAAGGCAGCACTCAACGTGTGGCCTCACCAGTGCTCAGTACACGGGGATAATCACTTCCCTAGTCCTGCTGGCCACACTATTCCTGATACAAGTCAGGATGCTGTTGGCCTTCTTGGCCACCTGGGCACACTGCTGGCTCATATTCAGTCGGCCGTTGAACAACACCCCCAGGTCCTTTTTGCTGGGCAGCTTTCCAGGCACTCTTCCCCAAGCCTATAGCATTGCATGGGGTTGTTGTGATCCAACAATACTTCACCACATTCTGCTTCTGAAGGTATATATCATGCTGTGCTCAGACTACTGCTCACTTTTCATCCTGTCACAATCATGATTTAGACATTTTTAAAGACCGTGCAGTCAAACGTGCAGTGTCAATCTACATCTCTAGTAGTTTCATCAAAGGAGATGACTACCTGCTGTGGCTTTATACAGATCTGATGCTTTCTCCTTGTACTTTCTAAGTCAAGAATAAAGGCAGCAGCACAGAAGTGATTTGAGAAGCAATTTATGTTACTGTGCACAACAGAATCTGAACAACAGTTGTACTTTACCTGCTGACCATTTAATGTACAACACCAAATCCTTCTTGAGAGACCTGTCTTTTTTGCTGGCACAATTGTTTGCAGCTTGTGTGGCAAAATGAACTGGGTATGTGATCCTACTCTAAGTCACCTGCTCCCCCTCCCCTGTTTGTCCAAAATACGCTTTAATCCTCTCAGTTCTCTGCACAGAGAATTGTTTGTGTGTTTCATTCTTGCAACTGCACGCTCACGCAGGCCTTCTGGATCTCAGGTAGTGAATTTTGATATTAGAAGAGTGTTTTGGCAACTACAGTTTGTATTGCTTATGTAGAAATCAGCATATGAAACTACCAGTACTACTATTGACAAGGGTGAATGCAAATCACAGTTATGAGGATTCTGGTGATTTTGGTTAAATTGCTTAGATTTACTGATTGCTAGGTCTTTTTTCACCCCATCTTTGTAATCTTCAAATGCCTGTAGGGGTGTTCTTCTTCCTTAAATGAGTTCTAGAAATTGGAATTTAAGCTAAAGAGCCCCTCTCCTCCGAATAAAAAGCTTTTTAAAATACTAGTCTGTATTAGAAAAACTGTCAATGGTCATCCACATCTGATTTCTGGTAGACTCAATACATATTCAAACATAGAGGTTTCTTCCCAGGGAACTAAACCGTGAACGTTAAGGAATTGGAAACATTTTAGCCAAGCGGTTGGTAAGGTTTCCAGTTTGAAGTCAATGAAACAGATGTTCCAAACCAGTTTCCGTAGGTCTTGAAAATGTGGCTGTGAGGCAAAACTACTCCACATTTTCTCTCAGTAACTTCATAAGTTTAGAATCTCCTTAAATTCTCATTCCTAAGTCCAAGGCAATTTTCTTTTGAAATGAAAAAAAAAAAAAAAAATTTGCCACTGAAGAAAATTTATACAATAAGTATAATATTATTTGATCATGCTTCAAGGGTTGCTTGAATTCAAGTCACTGGTAATCCCATTTAACAGTACAGAAAGGGTAGAAAGGGATAGATAGGTGATCAAGAGCAGGCAGAAAGACATGCTTGAGTAGGTAGCTAGACAAGTTCAGATGTTATTTCCTTCCACTTCAGGCTACCCTCTCCTTTTAAGCAGCGCAGTGCATTTCTCCAAAACTATTAATGAATGCAACAATAGAAGTCCATTTTGGCACGTGCACTTCGGTGCACACTGGCTTGCTGGTGAAATCATTACCAAACATGCATCAACCTGAACTGCCGCTGTACGTGTACGTTACAGGAGAACTACTGATACCACTCTGGACAAGCACTAAAACATGGAAAGGCAGCATAAACAGAGGTTATCTACAGAGACTACAGTTATCATGTACAGAGAATTTAGAACCACTTTGTAAATCTGATTTTGATTAGGACACAGGCCTTTTCATTGTCACCAAAAAAGTTACAGCAATAATTTATTTTTTTTTAACCTCAGTGAACTGAATCTGCTCCTAGCAGCCTCGCCATTTCACTGCTTTCTTTAAAGGAGGGTTGAGTATTATTTTATTAATTATACCATGGTCTCTTCTACTGAAGTTGTATTATTTAATTTTTGGCTGACATTTTACATTTCTAAGTCAAAAACCCCATGTATTCACCTTTGAATGTTTATGAGTCATGTATATTAAGACTAAATCTAATTTTGTAATACTTACTACTTAAATGACTAAAAATCTTAAGAGACACAGAATAATTGTCTGATGAATTATACTATATGAGCTGCTACATAAAGTATTAGCCTAGTGAACTAATAGTTATTTGCAACAATTCCTACAGACAACCAATTACTGGAATGTCAGCATATACATCACAGTACAACAACATTAAATAGTTTGGTGAACTACAGCGCTTAAAGTAAAAGACTAAAAGCAGAGGAATTAATCAGGTTGAACACTAATATTGTTACATGTGGTTGTCATTTGTGTAACAGTGAACATATCCAGAAATTAAAAAAAAACCCTCAAACTATTCAAAGCTGAAAGGAGAATGATTTCTGTGGTATATCGTTGGGTATATTGCTGGTATATACCTTTTTTTTTCCCCGTTCCCCATCACTTTTCAGTACACCTCATACACGTAGTAGAATAGCTAATCGAGGAATAACAGATCTCAGTGTATTCAATATACTGATAGTTTTAAACCCATACTGCAGATCACCAGATCCAGATGGTATAGAAGAACCATACAGAAGTTTCCATAGTCAGGATTTAAGCGTGGGTATGTTAACTGGAGCCTAACCTAGAGGAGATCAAAGCAACACCAGTGGATGAGTTGGTGAGCGTAATACACGTTTTGACATGAAGCCATTTGTGACTAGTTAAGATGTGACAGAACCGCTCTTAGAAATAGCAGGGAATTATTCACACCATGTACTTCACCGGATCCTGCTGCAGAGACTGAAAGTAGGTACCTCTAGGGACGGGGGATGCAGCTCAGAATACCTAAGTTTGGCTCCAGCCTGAATGAATTCAGGCTCTAATCAAAGTACCCAGAGTTAGACGCCCAAAAATATATGGTGCGAACAATTTCCCCATCTATTTCTAAGAGTGGGTCCATTATGTGTTAATTAACACAAACATGAAGTGTAAAATACAGAAAGAGAAAAACTTCTCCATGTGGCTGTGTTTACACTAAGGAGTACTTTTGTTTAAGTTACAATTTAAGATGATGCTGACTAAAATTCAGTTGAAGACCAAGTTAGTAAGTATTTAATTGAATTCAACCCTTTTAAATTGAACCCTTAAAATGCTTCAGCTTATAAAATATCTATCCTGCAAAATTATTCTGTATTTTGAAATTGCACTAGGACTCTTCTTTGGCTGGTCCAATATTGTTTCAAAAGCAAAATCAGGCCTAAAAGAGTTATACTGTTTTAACTGGAATTTAGGACTTTTCGACACCTAAGATATGTTGCTCCAGCAAACCCTTAATGGGCAGAGAAAACTTTCAGTGGCCAAAGAGGTCTAAGAATGAAATAGGATGTCAAGTGGGCTAGTCTACCAGTACTGCTCTAGCTGTACTGGGGCTTTTGAAAGTCCACGTGTGTTTGCTAGGAGCTGGATTTTTTACAAGACAAAACAGACATGGTTCTAACAGCAAAATATTTTTGCATTGATTAGATGTTCATAAACAATTCTACTTGTGCACAATACCAGGGAAAAACAATTCATTCCACTGCTTGTATTGGTCTGCAATGCCAAAGGAGTGGAAAAAAAATCCCTGTAGCAACACGAATGCTTATTTTTCTGTAAATTTTATAAAGAGACTTGCATTTAGAGATTAGTGACAAAGTGGAGAAACAAACATTAATTTTTTATATTGAGCTTTCAAGTTTTAAATGTGAAACAGCATGGCTTGTTCAGTGCACAAGGCAATTTTTATAGACAAAAGTAATAGCAACAATTTGATCTAATCAGTGATCTGCTGAGTTGCATAATATCATTATAAATTGCCACTTTACAAAAGCATGTCAATCAAACCAGGACTAGAATTATGTTTTGAATTTCCCCTCATTTTATCAATATTCCAGGTAGGACAGTATGTCTACTTCTCCTAGGTAAAGAAAGACATTGTCTAGCTGGAAGAAAATTTATCTTTTTTTTTTTTTTTTTGGTAGTCAGAAGAAATCAATGACCAAATATAGGATAGGAAAATTCTGTCAGTGAGATCATTTAATTTTCCAGTTTTCCTCCTGTGCATTAAAATATAACATAAACAGTTACATTTCTCACATCAAGACTGTAGATGCAGAACTAGAGCTTCTTTTGGAGTCTGAAAGTGAATAATTCCAACTGTCTCTATTATGTTTTTAAAATATCCCTTTTAATTTTCTTTTAAGTTTTAATTTAAAAAATGTGCTCCATCCTTTTCTGAAAAATAGATTAGTGGTATAATCAGATTCAGAACCTAAAATGCAAAGCATATGCTCTCCGTTCAAAAGGTTGCTCTCATTTCAAACTAATGTCAAAACTTTGCTATTTAGAAAGTAAATTTCAAGAACGTTTGGTTTGCATTCATATACACAGAGCCAGCTCTCCAAAGGACAGTTAAACAAAAAAGTCAACAAGAACAGTCACCAAAAAAAAAACTAGTTTAGGATGTAAGCATGATTTCTTAGTATCAAATATATAAACAGTTTCCAGTATCTAACAATTTTCAAATGCCTTCTAAACTTTAGTGTTAGATTAACACAATATTCTAGGAAATATCTTGGTCTTTCTTTAAAAAGTGTTACATGATCCTTATTATCATAATGGTAATAGTATTTTTCCCCATATATTTCAGTTTGCTTTTAAGATCTCCTAAATATAAGCATCCATAAAACAAATTCAGCACAGCAAGAAGAAAACTGTGGTCTCAGTTTTCTAGTATTTTTAACATTAAAGAGGTGATAATTCAATTGGAATGGAAAGAGCACAAAGAAAGCAGAAAAAATTGAAGGTCAAAGCAATTAGTTTTTCATTCTTAAAGCAGCTGATATTGGGTTATTTCCTCAAGATTAAACTAATACCAAAACCGTCAAAGATGCACATAAGATCATATAAAGGAAGATCTTGATGTTCTCCCCTTTCTTTTCACATGAAAGGTGAATATGGAAACACAAGACTCCATTTTATTGGTGGTGCTGGTGAAACACTGAAAACACCATATGCATTTATTTTTGATGTCTCTGATAGCTATTTAAGTACGGAAACTCAGAAATTTTTCAGCCTGTCCAACCTAGTAGCAGGACAGCTATGTTGTTTACATTGACATATCTATTATCAGAGTGTAAGATGTTCAGCTTCAGGAAAAAGACTGCTTCTAACACTTGCTCTTTGAGTGAGGTGTGTTATCAGCCTGCTGAAAGACATAGAAATAAAATCTGTACTATTTCTTGAGTAAGTATTGCTCTGCCTTTTGGAGCAGTATTGACAACATCCAGCACAACATCCTACTGCCCAGTACTAACTTAGCACTGGTGCTCTCTCGTATGCAAAGTCACTACGGGATTCCTTTATCCAAAAGGAAGAATTCTCAGGGCTTTTTGTCTACAGAAACAACAGGCACTGCCTATATAGCCCAGAAAGCCAGATACCTTTGATACAAAATTGCTTCAGTAGTTTTTCTTGCAAACTGCATGAAGTTCAGAAAAGCCAAGTGCAATGTCCTGCATATGGGTCAGCACAATCTCAGGCTGAGTGGANGAGAGGGACTGTTTACAAGGGCATGTAGGGATAGGACAAGGGGTAATGGCTTTAAGCTAAGAAAGGGTAGATTTAGATGAGATGTTAGGAAGAAATTCTTCACTGTGAGGACAGTGAGACACTGCAATAAGTTGCCCAGAGAAGTTGTGGATGTCCTCTTCCTGGAAGGAGACACAATTTGGTTTTTGCAGAAGCCTCATCTGTCCTGTCTGCTCAAGTTTTGTCAGGCTTAGATTTTTTGAGGTACTACAGGGTTAAGTGAATTCTTATGTAAGCACATAATAAATATTTAGACAAAACATTAATACGTAACATATTTACTCATGATCTTAATATAAAATGGAAATTTCATAATTCCTGCCCTGAGCTGTTAAGCTTACTGCTCAGTTAGAACATAAATACGCACACACAGTGGACAGGATTTGCTTCATCGCATCTAGAGCGCATCTACTTGCCATCTAGCTTCCCATCTTAGACAACAGAAGAAGGGACAATTTTAAGGTATAATTCATTTCAACCTCATATACACCTCTAAAAAACACCAGGTGAAGTGCACACTGTTTTCTGCCCTCGACTATAAAGGGACTCTGGACAATTTGTACAGAAGGAGCTATCTCTACTGTAGATGACATAAGTTAAGCAGGATAAATTCAACTCATAACGTAGTAATAGGTAGGAAAAAAATACGTGTCAGGTTGCTGGTGCCTGAACTGCATCAAAAGGATAAACTATTCAGTCAATCCTGAAAGTGGTGGGTTAAAAAAATCATAGAATGGCCTGGGTTGGAAGGGACCTCAAAGATCATCTTGTTCCAAGCCCCCCTGCCATAGGCAGGGACACCCTCCACTAGACCAGGTTGCCCAAAGCCTCATCCAACCTGGCCTTGAGCACTTCCAGGGACAGGGCATCTACAACCTCTGTGAGCAACCTAATTACATACAGAAGAATTCAATGTATGGTTCTATGGGATCAATGTTTGATATCCCTATATAATTTCCAACTGCAGTTATCCCAACTGTCTGTACAACAGACAGTTCACTTATGACTACTGTTTCTTTTAATATACCCACTTTCTCCATGTAGTTATACCTCCCTATCTCCCAGTTTATTTCCAGATCTTACAAATATTAACTGGGAAAGGGACAGTACTCTGTTTTGTGCACTGAAATGTTATCTTCCAGTTACACATGCTAAACGGCTAGCTGTGAAGCTGATAAGTAACTTTTGAGTCCTTATCGTAGTTTTTTCTTCAGCAGTGGCAATAACGTGAGTTTCTCTCCTCTATGGGGGTTTCAGTTTCCACAAAACTTGCCAAAGCTTTCAATCTTGAAATCTCTACTGTTCTGTCAGATTTGGTTTAAATTAGCCAGTAAGTACGAAAACGAGGGCAGGGAAGCACAGACACTGCTGAAGGACAGATGAGGATAAAAGCAGACAATACATTGCCTGTTTTGGCAGAAAATTAAACCAAATAAACCCCCCTCTATTGTTGTTTTAGGCAAATTTGTGACTTAGAAGTTTCTGAAGAGCTGTTTATTGGAAGAATTTGAACTATTCTTTTCTTGACAAACAAAAACCTTCTTCATCACTAACCAGTACATTAGGGGATTAGTTTATGGAATATTGGAAAGAAAAGAGCAATAATAGAAGGCTAATTTTTTAGCAGCACATACAAGCACAATGAATTAACACACAAAGACATGAAGATCTGGTGTGTTCCACACCAGCAATATAATCGCTATAAAATAAGTTAGCGATATCCCTTTTTCATTGCCTCTATTCCTGGATAATGGAGTACAGCACAATTATTTTTACTCTTTTGTTCCTTTGTTGCTACAGAATCTGAGTAGCAGAAGAAAGCTTGTTTTTTTTTTTTTAAATAAAAACCTGAACACTTTACATTATGTCTCACCAATAAGTGCAATTATATTAAAAATCTTCAGTTTAAAACAGATTGAAGATTGCATTTTTACAGATTAACCTGATTACCTCATTAATTTCTTTCAGTATTTCTTCTTGAAACAATTTATAAAGTTAAGTTAAATAGGGTAATTTTGAGATGTGCACTTCTGGGCCTTGCATGTGCATTTAACCATGTATTTATAAAATTCCTGTATACAAAATGTACAGAACTTTATAGATGAAGTCTGAGTTTGGAAGTAGCAGCACAAACCATACTTCTGGCTCAGCTATAGTTTTCTTTAGGGCAATAAGCAAACCACTCAGATAGGAAAGAGATTTTTTCTGAATGCTGCTGCTCACAATTCCAGATTCAATTCCACAGAAGCTCTACATGCCACACCAGATTTGTGCACCCAGAAACTACCTTTGCAACCCCATGCTGGAGGTGCAATACAGTTCAACTATCACTGCCAAAGCTCAACCTAAAATGAGATGCATTGGAATTGACCAGGACAGTATGATTACACAGATTTTTGTCTGGAAACATTGTTCAGTAATTTTGTTCCCTGTCAGCAAGCAGTGGCCCATGAGAAATTTTCTTGGATGAAGACAATAGTTTGAAAAGATTTGATTACAGTTAATTAAGCCATCCTTTTTAGCAACAGTTGTGGTGTAGAAAATTTACAGAAATTATGGTATTTGTGTGGAAACAGTGTTTCAGTCCCATAACAGTCATCATGACTGTATCACTCTTGTAAGGGAACTGTTCTAGCTGAATTACAATGAAAGAGAGCTCTAAAGTAATTCAAAGACTATGCATCATTTTCTACTGCCTTAAATTAATGAGATCTATCAGTAGTCCTCTCATGAAATATTCTAGCAAGAATATAAGCAAAGAGTAGGCATTTCTTTTCACTTTGTGCCTTCAGCAATTACAAACATCTTATCAGATATGGATTTTAGGTAAAATGTTTTAGTTAAAGAGCACTGAATTTTGAGGTTGTAATGCATAAACATAGACTGATAAAAGTTTTTAACAATAACTAATAATCACAATTCTTAATTTTCCTTATCATAATAACAGCTTCTCTCCATTTCTTACTCTGCTTGCATGGCTCCTATTTGTAAAAGGAGGGAGAACTCTCACAAATAGAGAGTGGATTACAACACAATCAAAAATTTTGTTTGGAATTTCTTTTAGAGGTGAAGAGAAAAGAGTTATTGAGTTTTCCTTTTTTTTCCTCCCCTCTCCTAATCAATTACCAGTTGCTCTGACAAGGCAAAACCAAACTGTCCTACTTAGTATTACATAAGTCTTTCTATACCACATGGCAAAGTAAAATGAATTTGTAAGGAGTCAATTGTTGCCATCCAAGACCTCACCAATGTAGTCCTAAAATCCTTCCTGCAGTTTATGTTGGATGCTATTTCAAAATCAAGACTTAGTAAGCCCACCTGTTCCCCTTCTCCCTATCATCACAAGAAGAAAGAATAAAATTACTCAACTGTTTCTTAATGTACATCTTAATAATAAAACAAAATTCCTGGGAATTACCCGGATATTTTAGCATCACAAAAAATCTAAATTGCCACACAAGTAGTACTATAATTGGTTAAACTGAGCAGCTAGGATTTATACACAGATATCACATGCTTCATAGTAGCTGTGATACTGAAATTACTTTTTCAACCATGTTCAATTAGGAGAAAAACAACAAAAGAGAAAGAATTTACCAGCGTTCTATATGAAGAGTTGAGAAAGTCCGCGCAGCAGCTTCTCTGGTTAAAAGTTTAAATCCGCACTGTGTGTCCCTGATCTCTTTGACACAGAGAAACCACACAAGGAAGTGGAACCCATACATGAGAAGAGTTCGAAAGTAAGAGCGCTGTGGACAAAAGGCAAGAAGTTAGATGGTTTCATTTAAGTTATGAATGAAGTGTTTGAACTGAGCTGGCTTACAGGGCAATAATACTGTTTCGTGATAGCTTTCAAAGTTTGTAAACTGTTTTTGTTTTGCACTGGAATGAAACCATAACTGTTCAATTGTTACAGCAAAACAAAATTACAGTTGAAAAGCAAAGACTTGCCAGTCAAGCGCATGGTTAGTATACTGGCCTAGGATATGAGAAGTCCAAGTTCTTTTTTCTGCTTTCCCTAATTCAGAGCAGCTTCTCGTTCTAGATAATGCCTTATTAAGTGAAGAAGGAACCTGCACCTGGATTTCAATTAATGAGTGGGATGGCCATAGTATCTTCTGCATGATTCCCTGGGAATTGTGCCAGGAAGAAAAGAGTGGAGGAGGAGGGAGATAGTATGCTACATGCTCTACTCTCACTGGACACTTACAAGCTATTTTTTCCTTCTGTCTAGTCCTCTTGTTTTCCTAAAAAATGGTTGAACAGGTCCAATAAATCCAAAAGTCACCAGGACAAACAGTGGAGAATAAGCCAGCAGGACTGCATAAAGACTGCTACTTCTAAGAATACACACTAAAACCTAAACAGGTTCCAGCTGCTACTCTGACACAAAACATAATAAAAAGAAGTTTTACATTGTTTAAAAAAAAAAAACAAACAAACCACAAATGGGAGCATCTCTTGCTCTTTGCCACCCACTTCCTTCATTCAAGAGTGAATGATCTCCAGAGCTTGCACACACCAGGTAAAGGCACTTAAGGGAATGCAATTAGAGAATGCACTTTTTTTGCAGTATATGATGGACCAAGTAAAAACAGGACTAAAGTAACAGCTGCTAGGCAAGATAATATTTCATTTTGTATTTCCAGCAATGTTACACAGTCACTTCTTTTGTTCTTTTGCTTTCACAAATATATTTTACGTTCCTGGTAAATGTTCTCCCAGCCTACTCTTTGGTTACATTTTTGTTCTTGACATAATAATAATACAGGTAAGTTTGTCCATGGAATCTAGAGGCCGAACTCTGGGTTTGTAGAGGTCCCTCCTAGTCTTTTATTCAAGGCAGCTCCTAAACAACTAGAACTCTGATGGACAAATCACTTCTGAACTCACTGCTGGTCTTAAGCTTAGATGCAAGTGATTGCATCTAAGATTGAAAGCCAAATACCATGCAAAATGTTTAGGAGCCAACAATTTAACTGGTAAGCATCTCTGGGTGATAAGACATGCCTATAAAGCAAATAATTTCAAACCTCACTTGAAAAATTAGAAGATGCTCAGCTTATTATGTAATAGCCTTTGGCTTAAGGAAATTCAAATTCATAGCTTGTGCCTCTCAGAAAAGTGCTCTAGCCCGAGGTTAATGGTGGATCTGGTGTGGATTCTTTGTCTCTTTTGGTGAAGGTGAACCACTGTTACCAAGAACACAAGGCTACTAGTCCCAAAAGGGAAGCTCTGAGAGGCTGCATGACTGTCAGCCAGTGAAACTGTGCACTTACTTCACAAAGAGGAGTTCCTGGGTTATGGTCATCACTCCCAAGACTGTTTATGCATGTCACACTATGGATTCATTAAAGTACATTAACAAATCCAGAGGTGGAACGGAATTCTTGATGTCTTGAGACTGAATTTAAGGCTGAAATTCTAGTCTTAATAAATCCCATATGGCTACTTTTCACATCTTCGTTCTACGGTTATAGATTCCCCTAAGCCCAGAGAGAAATCCCAACTTCTCAAAGGTTATGCTGCAATTTTTTTATACCTATTCACTACACAACAGTCTCTTCCCAATGTGGTAAAGGCAGTCTTTCCTTTCCAGTCTACGGACAGCTGAGTGCTGAAATGGGCTACATATTTCAGAGAGGTACTACCTAACCAATTGGTGATTCCTTTATCAAGAAGTCAGAAATACGGGGAGAAACAGGAAGCAAAGGATGGACAAATCCTAAAAATTGTCCTTTTGCACTAAAAGTCCTGTTCCAATTCCTCTCCCTCATGTAGCAAGACCTTCAAAGATGAAAAGAAATATGAATGCACTGAAGACAGTTTATCTATATTCAGTACCTGACCACACAATGAAGCATTTTTTCTGGGCTCAAATTTAAAACCTACATGGTCTCCCTGTAGTAACAACATTTCCAGGATTTGCTGGCTGCACAGGTAACAAATAACTGCAAATGGTATATTCTGTGCTACAAGCGTGCAAATACCATATCAAAGATTTATCCTAATTTCTGATAATGCTGAAGATTTTGGATTTGTGGTGGGTTGTTTTTTTTTGTTTGATTGGTCGGTTTTGGGTTTGTTTTTTTTTTTTTTTTTTGTTGAGGATGCTAAAATACATGCAGCAGTATTTACAAGAACTCTTTCCAGTGAACCACTCGAATACTACCTGATAAACCACAAGAAAAAAATTAAAGATATACTGGGGCTCAACACTACCGGTGTAACTTCTTTTGAACTTTTGTAACTATTTTAGTAGTTGTGTATGTATTTTAGAATCATTTCAAGTATTAAACATCAGTATAAACAAAGCTTACTCTTGAGAACATTCAACATGATGAGCATATCCAATGATGATGAAAAAATTAGTCCAGCAATGCGTCTGTTGCAATACAAGTTCCATGCCTGTGTTTTGTCAACTACTGTCTGCCAAGACATCAGAAAACCAGATGCAAGATAAGAGCGTGTGCCTATGCATCACTGTTTATTCCACAAGAGCAACACATAGAACAGTACTGTCTGTGTGTTCAAAACTCAAAATTTTACTACGAGTAATACAGAAAAATCACAGTACTTTCCCATGAATTGAGATACTCTTCAGTTTGCTGCTAATTATCCCCAAGTCATTTTAAACAGGTTTCAAGATCTGCAGATCAAGCTCTTGCACTGGAAGGGAGTCAATAAAAATGAACTCATCAGTTGCCTTCCACTCCAGCCTCAGTAATGGCTACTAGCTACCAATTCTGTCAGAGATTAGAAGCTCTGCTTGTAAGATGTTGTCAACTAGGAAAGTTAAATCCATAAATTGGAACACTAACTGAAAGCAGTTCAAAGTGCCTGAAATCTAGAACACATCCTTTGTATATAACGGAGCATACGCTACATTTATGACAAACATTTCCTGTTTTTTAGCTTCCATTCTTTTACAAATATTGATTATTTGCTTGTAAAATCTGTAGAGTGGAATCAAATAATCTAAGTATTTGAGTATTAGGACACAGCAGGAAATGGAAACAAACCTTTGCTATTGAGTCCTTCTCCAGATGAGCCCTAGAACCACAGGAAATAGCCATCTGGTTCTGCACAGGAACACAAATTAAAGAGTTATTACTTAAACTAACATTTTCTGAATCAGTGGAATCTCGTGTTGAGAACAGTATAATAAAAAACTTCAAAGCAGTATACTTCTCTGCTTCCTGTAGCTGCACTTTTTCTACTGCTAGATTCTGAGGCTAAAATCAGTCTTTTCTACAATTAACAGATCTTCTAATGTTTATTACATTTTGCACATGGTGCATACAAATTACTGTAATTCATTCAGGTCTGGTTTAGCTTACATTGTTCCTCTGAGGCATGCATGCAGTAAATGTGTTAAACACCACAGATAAGCATTCAGCTTTCCCAGGCACTTAATGTTATAATGTATGTTTTCCCTAAATATCACACTGTGGAAGGGATAACAGAATAAAGTATTTGTTGCACTGATGTACATTCAAACAAATAAAATGCCATGGTATCAGCCAAAAATATAATCTCAAATTAAATCAAAAGACATGATCAAAACAAAAGGTTTAAAATTATTCTCACGCTACTACTTCTCACACGGAATCTCTCAAGTCTACTACATTTGAGAGTAAATCTACTACATCTGAGAGTGCAGGACTGGTGCTGGAGAACCAGCAGATGTGGAGAGCGTCAGGTAAACACCGCCGCCCCGTGGCTCCCGCACTCATGGTCCTGCACTTACAGACTGCGACCCCTGGCAGAGGTGCTGGAAGGCTGCACATCGCTTCTGGCACTTTGGGAAAATTCAAGTACCTCAACCATCTGCGTTTAAGCAGAAAATGAACCTCAGTTCTTTCAAGTCTAGGACCCAAAAGACAATGACTATGCAGGGAGGAGCTCTTGTTCCACAGGTTTTGAATTTTTTATTTTTTTTTTAACAATAAAAGTTCTTCCCAATAGTGTCATTAAACTAACAACTCTGAGAAAAGAGTACCTCTATAAAATAGGGTGAAATTAAGATGCATCCTTAAAGGTGTAAGGATGACATCAGATAAAAGGAAAATACAAAACAGTTAACAAAGAAAAAATGGTTTTTAACTGAGTAGGCAACACATGGTATTTATATAGAGTAGCACAACTTCAAAGGAAGAATGGTAAATAGAACATTATATACTGCATTGAAATAGGCACAGTGAATGCAAAGGGGGTAAGAAGTCTGTGGAAGCTACCTTCTGACAGCCCATTCTTGCAGCTTCTAAGTCTGTAGACTTACACCTGATCTTCAACCAGACCTCAAAAAACTCAAGTTGAAGAGAATTATAAAAATCAATCTGGATGCATGCGTATTCAACTGAAACCACAAGAATTTGTACTCACAGGCCATGGCTGAAGATTTTTTAGACCTTCTTCTACTTTTTCAATATCTGCAAATTTTGTAGCTCCATCTGCATCAGCCATGAGAATTTTTCTCCCCCGAGAACTAAAGACACCCTGCAATCAAAATAGTCAACAAAAATCAACACCTTTGAAATCAGTATTTGTCTTAAGCTAGCTGCAAAACACTCTCAAAACCTAATGTAATAACAGTGGTATCTCAAAGATTGAACACAACAGGTGAGTCTTAATGTTCTGCTACTAACAATTTATCAATTTATATGGTGGTAACATCTAGAGACTTCACACACTGAGTAGTGTCCCACAGTGACAGACAACGCACAAACACCGAAAGTTAACAATCTCTCTCCAGAGAAGCTTGCAAACTAAAAGCTTTGAGAGACAACAAGTTGCTACAGCTATACAGCACAAAAGAAGCAGTGATTAGTAGCTGCCACTCCACTGGATAGCTTTTCTTTCTCATTTGAGCTATGGAAAGGAGGATGCAGTGCTATTTTTTCCCAGCACTGTTTCAAGAGAATTCAAGAGATAAAATAGTTTTGAGAAATAAGTCTTAAGTCACGGCATCACTGCAAAACATTTGTGATGCACAGGTCTCACAGCCTGTATTGCCATATTCTTGGTCAGACATCTTTGACAATTTTTGAAGGGGTACAGACAAGAAAACAATTAGCAGAGGGTCTGCCAAAAGTACTGACGGAACTGAGCAGGTGTGACTTTGGAAAAACCTGTTAAGGAAGTAGTAGTGTATACATCCACTCTACACTGCAAAAATATATCACAGAGAGTTGTTCTCCTTCTCTTGGAATAACTTCAAAAACACATCCCTTACAAAAGCTCCATACATTCTAACTTAATGTTCTCTACATTTACTCATGTTTCTTAAAAAGAATTAAATAGACATATTAAAGATAGAGCTTAAAATACAGATAAAGACAGTCACTGATAACCTGTAAATGACACCACTTTTTCAAAGAAGTAAGGTGTCATTCATCTTAGGAAAAAATGTTCCTTCTAAATGCGTAACAGCTATTTTATTTTTAGAACATGATGATTTTGTGATAATATCTATGTAAAAATTAGTATGTGAAAGCATAAATTGTGCTGGTTCTACTACTGAGTGTGGGTGATAGCAGTGGACTTCAGTAAACACAAACTTTGCTGGATGAGAGTGTTTGTTCATTAGCCATTTTTAAAACCTCAACTATGATCTGGAAAGCAATGTTTGCAAACTGAGCTGTATTTTCTCTACAAAAGCTTTACTTTAATCTGTAAAGAGTTTTTTTGTTTGCTTGGATTTTTTACACGAAAGCCTATTTCTAAGTGGAACTATCAGGAACATGGAAATCAAGTCTTTTTTTTTTTTCTTTAGAATTCTCATATATTAAAAAAAATAAAAACCCCTTTGTTTTCAATCTTCTTGGTAAGAAAATACTGTTTCCAAGATTTAAAATGAGCTTATTTTGAAAAGAGTTCTTGCCTTATTTTACAGAACCTGTACTCAGTTTTCTGGTAATCATTTTGTTAACATATTGAATTCAAAATGTCAATCAGCACAGATTTATCTTCTGCATTATTTGGGCACCAGTAGTTCAGACAGAGAAAGAGATGAAAGTATCAATTACCATCCTGACTGCTCCTCCTTTCCCTCGATTTTTTTTCAAAGAAAGCACTCGCACTTTGTCGATTCCGTATTTCTTGCAGTACTTCATTGCAACCTGACAGACACACAAAAAACCAGCATAAAACAAACACAGGAATCAAGGTAAAAGTTTACAATTGCTCACCCTTTTAAAAAAAAATTAACAGCACAGAGCTATAACCACTTCAGTTGCCACAAATATATTGCCAGTGTTTGCTGGAGTCTATCTGGGAAAATAAAAACCAGTTCACAGTCAACACAAGACTGAAAAAGCTAGTCATGTTTAGTAAGAATAGGATACTCCCCCAACCAATTCTAAACCCCATTACCCAAGTCCAAGAAACTCAACACCAATGTAATTTATATCACAGAATCACAGAATGGTTGGGGTTGGAAGGGACCTTAAAGATCATCTAGTTCCAACCCCTCTGCCATACTGTTACAGACCTTTTACACCAACACCAATAGTTTATCAAAGAAAAATAATTTTCTACAAGTGCTACCTATTTCTCACTTGTCTTGCGGCTATCTGTGGTTTTTAAACAAAAATTCACAGTGATCTCAAATCCCATTCATAGTGCAGGGATGTGCACATTTTGTTCCCTGTTTTGGGGAAGAGAAAGCATGAGTTTTCTTTTCTAAGCTTTTCTAAAGGTTGTCTCAAGTCCTTGTAAGTCCAGAGGCCCATGGCCATAGTGTGCTCAGTTAGAAATGATGCTAGAAGGAATGCAAAGCAGCCAAAAAATATATGTATGTCAGCAATCCTTAATGGACAAGCTTAATGGCAGTAAATGAAAAAGCAGCATTCATTTTAGTAGCTAACTCAAACATCTTCCAAGTAAAAAAAACCTTGAAGCTGGCCAGCCTTCCTTTCCAGTGACACACATCAAAGTCGAAGCAGAAGAATGCAGAATGATTTTGAAAATACTACTCCTGGCACAGGGATTTTTAAATGAACAATGCCATGAAGGGTACGGGAAACAGCTATACACCATGTCAGATGTTCTGTCAATCACAGTTAAAATCAGCTATTTTAAAAGGCCTTTTAGCTTCCTCAAGTTCATATTCACATCACTATGCACATGTAGAATATTTTGGAAGAAATTTCTTGAAGTTAAGATTAGAACTTTTAGAATCTCAGCTGCAGGAAAATGGCTGTCACAGCCACTGATCAAGAATACTAGTATTTGCAAAAGAATGATATGTGTATGTGTGTGTGTATGTGACATCAACAACACATATAGGACAATGACAGAAAGTACTCAGAAACACGAATTTTAATTGTCAACTCCTTCAAGTACCAAAATATAAACGCAAAACATTGTTATAGCCCACAAATGCAGTACAAAAATCCATACCTCTGATTACTTGGTAAGATACTTCTTTTTCTCACCTGTGTAGTGTGATCTTTACTACCATCATCAACCACTATTACTTCATATGTGAATGAAGGATCTCGTTTCTTGAAAATAAAAACAGAAATAAGGCATTTCATCCAATTTCTTAAATAGGTAGTAGGTCTTTCAAACACCAGTGTTCTTTTCTCCCTAGCAGTTTTTAACTCATTCATGGTTGCCCATAGACACCAATATGATGTAGTAAATTTGTTAAGATGGCATAATTAAAGAATTTTGCCATATTTGATGTGTGTTCCATTACATCGGCTTGTCGGTTTTCTTCAGCTACCACCTAGAATCTAAAAGTCAATTTAGATGTAAAAGATGAAAGCTCACAACATCATCACTGTTAAGAAAACCCAAACAAAACAAAACCCACAAACCTTCACAACTGGCTTCTTATCCAGAGAGCAAATCCTAATAAAGAACAGATGCTTAAGAAACTTGTTGGAACAAACTAGAGTTTAGTTTAGAAAGCTAAACGTATGGCTAATCTTTAATCTCTCTATTGGAGAGATATCACGCATACAAAGATTTTTCACTATATAGTAGTATATTAAATTTTTACTTAATTTAAAGATACCTTCCAGTATGCAGTCTAAAAATAACTGGTAAGAGACAGAGGTGTTACTTCTAAGTGTCTAAGTAATACTGTTTTAACATATACCAAAATAACAAAGGAAACAGATCACTAACACATAGTAAAATAAGAAATTTTGAATGCAAAAGAAAAATACCTGTCTTTTTTCTAGATAATCCAAAGCTTCATCCATCATAAGAGGTACTAGAGAAAAGGTGGAGGAGGTCAAGTTAGTAGATTATAACAGGCAAAGCACCAAAAGCACCTGCACTAGCAAGCTGAAAACAACCACAAAACAAAGCTGAGCAAATTGCCTCTTTCATAGAACACTACCTCCATTAAACAAGCTTAGCACCTGCAACTCTAAGTCATGTCCTTTCTGATTGCAAAAAGAACACTGAAGGAAATCACACATCGAAGACAGGATAAAAACATTTCTTCTGAAGGTAAGAACCAACTTTCCATTTTGAAATATGTAATTCTCTACAGAACATTAAAGGGAAAAAAAAAAATCCTTCTCAATGACTGACCCTGCAAACCAGCACTGACATTTATCTATTTAAGCAAGGTCTACCTTGTGTCCAGATACACTTTATTTGTCAACATCTTTCTTAGTGGAATCCCAAACTGCTCAGTATTTTCTCTCACCAAGAAAAGGAATGACAGCTTGATTATTTCTATTGCATCCGAAAGCCTTTATTTTTTAGCATCAGGTACTCATACACCTGGCCAAGCTAAACAGAAACCCATGAGGTCATCCTTTTTACTGCTTGTCTGAAGCTGCAGCTGTTGTTTACAGAGTGGGAAGCGCTCAAATAAATTTTAAAAGTCTTTTTCTACTTTTTGCATTTACAGAGGCAATGAGCAGCATTTCTGCTGGATTTCACTAAAATAAAGAGGTTTTTTTTACAAGTGCCCCATGCTATTTTTAGCAGCAGAAATCCAGTTACACCGTGTCTTGATTTTGAAATTCAATGTACTTGGACTGTTTTCTGGAAACAGTGTCCAAAATCAGATACATAATCTGGCCTGCCAGAATCTATTGCTAACATAAACTGACCTCTGCGTTATTAGAGTAACAATAGATAGATTTTCTTCTTTTTCTCAAAACAAGAAAAATCTTACACCGGTCTTCCTCGTTGTATGAAGGCACAACAACCGAGAGTTCCCTTGTAGGAGGGTCATGTATACTTGGTACAGATTCTTTCCTGCCTTCAGCATTTATGAAGTATTTCTCCTCTTGGTGTCGGTGGATGGCTGGCATTTTTCTGGCAGTTACATGAGCAATCATACAAATCTGTGTTGAAAAAGAAATGAGAAAAACCATTGAGCATTCCATTAAAGGTGTACCTAGCTGTTAAATGTGCTACAAGTAGCAACCAACTATATTTCAGTAATGAGGCGGGTCAACAGTGCACTACTCCATCCACTGAGCAAATTACACAGGACCAAACCCTTCTCATGCCATTCGATCACTCCATTTCACCTACTCTGACCACTGTCAGCATCATTGGCTTGTTGCTGTTTTCAACTGCAAAGCATATAGATGCCTCCAAAGTTGTGGCCCAAGCCCTGCTGTCACATCTCTACCGCACAAGCTGGTGCTGCCTCTGACCCCGCACAGAGCCACTGACATCGATGGCACTACTCATGACCAGTCAGCCGCATGTGCTTGCAAAACCGAGGCTCTGGTCGTTTTTGCGCATGGCTACAATAAATCCATTGAACTTTAGTTTTGGAGTACTTTTACCTGGGAGCACCATGTACGTGGTACCTGGGCTGCAGAATTTCCCTTGCCAGCTGTCGGACCTCTCCAACGTGGGCAGTCACTCAGAAACATACAGGACTCCCGAGCAGTCACCGTAAAAGCGCGCTACCAGGCTATTTCACAAGACGTATTATAAAGACGAAACGCTCCATTTTTATCTCTCTTGCGAGGCGTTTCAGCCCCGCATAAAGCCACGCGCAGGCACTGCCCCGCCGCTCGCTGCACACACGGGGCCAGGTGCGACCCGCGCTGCCGGCCAGCCCAGCCCAGCCCGCCCCGCCCCCTCCGCGGGCGCGGCCGGGTCCCAGGGCCCGCTGCGGGCCGCCGAACCCCTTCGGGCAGGCCCGGGGCGGGGCAGCGCCCCTGCCCCACACAGCGGGGACGGGGACAGGGCGGCCCCACGTACCGCCCCCGCCCCGGAGGCCCGCCCGGACCCGCGGTGACCGTGGCGCGGCTCTCACCAGGAAAAGGAGGAGGGCAGCCAGGGCCGCCAGCACCGCCGCAGCTTCGGCCAGGGGCAGCGCCAGCGCCATGGCCCGCAGCCGGCGAAGGGCAGCGGTGGCAGCGGGCGGCGCCCTATCGCGCAGCGACAGCGACGCGGAAGCGAGCGCCTCAGCGCCCGCCGCCAAGAGGGGCCGCTCCCCCGGCGAATGGCGCTGGAAGCCGCCCGCGCCCCCCGGCGGCAGGGGCCCGCCAGCGCCGCCGCCTCTATTGCCGTCGCTGTAGCCGCCGCCGCCGCCAGGCCGCCAGCAAAGGCTTCCGGCCGGCTGGGTCGCAAGGCGGCAGCACATCCGGGACGGCAGCGGCGCCGTCATGGCGACGGCTTTCAAGTAAGTGATGGGTCTGGTGGCCGTTGTCCCCCGTTTGCGCGGCGCTGGGGTGTCCCGCCCGCTCCTCGTTCCCTGTGGCGAGCGGACGCCCCTCTGCCCGCTCCTGAGGGCCGAGGCAGCGCCTCCCCGGCGCCGCGGGGACCGGTGGGGCCTTTACCCCGCTACCGCTGTGGCCCCGCGCCGCCCCCAGCAGCGTGCGCCTGGAGGGGAGGGGGCCCAGTTGGTTCTCTTCAACTTGTTGCCATTTTCTTCACGATGCTATTTCCCGCTGCCGTGTGATGTGCACGGCAGAGTCGGCAGCCGCCCGTTCCAGCGCCCGCTTTGCAGTAGGCGCCGGTGCTGGCTGAGGTAATCCCTCGTTACCGGCCGCAGGAGAGCCCCGGCGGCGCTGGGTCGCGGGTGGGTGTCAGGAGCTCCCCGTGCAGCTGCCCGCTGGACACCCAGCGCAGGGCACCTCACGACCACGGCGCTGGGCACCGGGGGTGCCGGCACAGGAAAGCTGTGGGCAGGCGAGGGCACGTCCGGCGGGGAGCTGCCGGGGTGCTGAGGGGACTGGAGCCTCGAAATGTGCGAGGAGGGGCTGAGGGAGCTGGGTTTGTTCAGCCTTAGAAAGGCGTGGCTAAGTGCGGAGATCTGTAGGGCTTTGAGCTACCTAATAGGGTGAGGTGTGGAGAAGACAAAAGAGGTGGCCCTTGGATACAGGTCGAAACATGATTTTGAATAGATACTGTGGGGGGAGGTCATAGGGAAGGTGGTCAAGCAAGGAGGCTGTTGTATCTCCATCTGAGGAGACAGCCAGTGCAGTTGGAGAAGGCCCTGAGCGATGATCTGCTCTGTGTGGACCTGGTTTGGGTGGGGGGTTGGACCCAGCGCCCTCCAGAGGCCCCACCAGGCTGAACTGTCCCGTGGCTCCTGGGCGTTAGGAGGCGAGGAGGGGGGAGCCTTCCCTGTCGAAGGGAAGAGGTAGGGGCAGAACTAGTTTAGTGAAGCATTGCATGGACCTTAGAACAGTAGGGAGTTTCTGCTCCTTTTAGAGTCATAGGATGGTTTGGGTTGGAAGGGACCTTCAAAGATCATCTAGTTTCAACCCTCCTGCTGTGGGCAGGGACACCTTTTGCTCAATCAGAGTCCTCAAAGTGCCATCCAGCCTGGCCTTGAACACTTCTACTGATGGGGCATCCCCAGCTTCTCTGGGAAATCTGTGCCAGTGACCTTGCTTCTTCCAGATTTACAGCTTAAACATGTGAAATAAGGTTTAGCAAGCGCTCTTACATAATTTAAAAGAGAACAGGTTGTTTGTTGGGGTTAAAAACCAGTAGTACAGGACTAACGTATGGGGAACCAACAGGGTTCATGTTTGCTATCATGAGTTATCATATATCTATATGTTAGTTTGCGTTTGGAAAACTTGCCTTTTCCATTTATCCTTTTTTTTCCCCCAGAAATGCTTATTTTAACAAAACTGAGAAGGCTTTGTTCAAATATTAATGACACTGTTATGAGTATTTTTTACTTTAATATTCTGTGCTTAAAAGACTAATGCACAAATGCTGTTAGTAGTGTATAATTAATAATAAGCATTAATTATTTCTCAACCGAAGCACTGCATGAAGCATATTTCTGAATTTTACATTTTCTTAAAGATTCTAAGAAAACCTGTAACATTTCAAGACTGTAAAATCGTTTGAAATAATTTTCTACATCTGGATTCAGTCCTTGAACTAACAAATAATTCAGACACTGTAATAAAATTACCCTTTCTACATTTCTTCAAAAACATTCTACAGCCTTGTCTCGATAAGCACTCCTCTTGAATTAAAACTAATAGTCAAGGTTATTGAGGCAAAAGCTGATAGTTTTTTATTAGATGTGTGTGCAGGCAGGTTCCTTGTAAGGAAGAAGCATTTTAGAAGTGAATGTAGGAAAACATCTTTTTCTTAGCTTTATCGATCATCTTGATTATCACATGATTTGTTGTTGCAGGTTCATGCTTGCTTATCTTTCTTCTATCTCTTACCTACTTGGGAGCTTGCATGTGAACTTCTCTTTCTATTTGTTTTAGAACGGTGGAACCCTTGGAATATTACAGAAGATTTTTGGTGAGTAAAACATGATATGCATGTATAAATTGCTTGTAATCAATATTTTCTTGCTTCTGCTTTTCTAATTTGTCTGTATGGAAACCTGAAACTGTAAGGGAAAAACAATAAACTCCCTGAGGAGGGGAAAACATGGTCATACACTTCAGAACGTGTTTTTCCATTGGTCCGTGGCATTGGCTGCAGCAGGTTATGTCCCTGTTCAACGTGATGGGTAAAAGCTTCTGTTGGCCTTGGAAGGAACGCGAGTTAAATTTGACCAAAGTGGTGATGCAGGTTTGTGTCTAGTACAAAATTATGTCAGACCAGGCTTTTAGATGCTACTAAAATTAAATAATGGAGAATATCGCTGCTAACTATGCTTACTGTAACTATGAAGGAAAACCACTGACTTTTTGGTCTATTGAATTAGTCTATCCATTACTAAGGTAGTATCGACTTATAAATGGGTCCAGTATTTTTGCAGTCAGTTTTGGTTCTAGTAATTGAGCCAAAGGTCTTTGCTTTTGAGAAGCTTGAAATTGTGATGTATAATAATTCAGATCTAACATGATGGTCAGTTGGTGCAATTTCTGACTTAAGGTTCACATATTGTACAGCTTCTGACTGACAGTATTTGAATGTTGCGGGCTTTTTTGTGGGGATTTTGGTTTTTTTCCCCTTTAGTTCATTCTGACATTAATTTTAAGAGCTCCAGTAGGTGGGGGTGGGGGAGAGGCATTGCCTACAAAATCTAAATAATGCAGACAGGTAGAAACTCTCATTTTAAGGTATCAGTGAGTATGCATCCTTGAGTGATACTCTGAATCTAGCCTCTTTACTCTTGAAACAATCAATCAATTACACTTATTTTCTAAATAAATTTTAATACATTAAAAAAATAATTGTGTGCCTACAATCACAAACTATTTATTCAGCTGGCTGGAATGTGATCGAGTTTTCCATAGGATTTTTGTAACTGCATATTTCTACTAAAAAGAAGAGAAAACTATTTTATGTGATCTCATATAGCATAAATATTGGTGTGTTATTTAATAAAATATGTTTTCTAATTTGAACTTTCTAATTTTTTTTTAGAAAGAGAACTGTCGACCTGATGGAAGGGAGTTAGGTGAATTCCGGGCAACCACTGTCAACATAGGCAAGTGCTTATTTGGAATACTAATAATGGGGGAGGTATTATTAATCTCTGATTAGTGACTCTAATGACTTGCTAATCAGTTTTCTTGGTGATTCCATTTTGGAACAAGAAAGAGAAAGAATTTTTATTTATAGTTTCAATAAGCTTTAAAGAGAATTCATGGTACAGTAATATATCTGAGCATTGTTATTCAGTTCTGCTCCTGGCAGTCTGCTGAAAGCAGTGTCTAGGCACGTACCAACCAGTGCAAAATTGATGCCATAGCATCTTGAAAGAGTCAGTGACTCCTGGCTTCTGCTTTGTTCTAAGCTTGGTGAGCAGCTGTCTCAAGTAGAGACAAGATACCTCTTATGCAGTGATCAGCAGCACCTTACCTGCCTTTCTTACACCTCATAATTTCCAAAAGTAAAATGCCACTGTGGAATAGTTGCTGATTATTGCTCAAACTTGACACTGTAGGTCTTTTCTATTGTACAACACTGCCTTCCATTAGGTCTTGCTGTAAGTCAGCCAGAGGGTGGGCTATGATCCCTGGTATTAAAAATTACACCAGGGATCAATATTGGGTCCAGTCCTGCTCAACATCTTCATTAATGATCTGGATGGTGGGGCAAGGTGTACCCTCAGCGGGTTTGCAGATGATACCAAACTGGGAGGAGTGGCTGATACACTAGAGGGTTGTGCTGCCATCCAGAGGGGCCTCAACATGGGCTGACAGGAACCTCATGAAATTCTACAAGGGAAGCATAAAGTCTTGCACCAAGCGAGGAACAACACCAGGCACCGCTATACGCTGGGGACCACCGAGCTGGAAAGCAGCTAGACAGAAAAGGACCTGGGAGTCCTGGTGGACACCAAGTTGAACATGAACCAGCAATGTGCCCCTGCTGCAAAGAAGGTCAATGTTGTACTCAGCTGCATTAGACAAAGTATTGCCAGCAGGTTAAGGGAGGTGATCCTTCCCTTCTATTTTACAGTGGTGAGGCCACACCTGGAGCACTGTGTCCATGTCTGGGCTCCCCAGTACAAGAGAGACATGGGCATACTGGAGAGAGTTCAATGAAGGGCCACAGAGATGATGGACTGGAGCATCTCTCCTGTGAGGAAAGGCTGAGAGAGCTGGCACTGTTCAGCCTGGAGAAGAGAAGGCTAAGGGGGGTCTTGTCAATGTATATAAATACCTCAAGAAGACCAAGCCAGGCTCTTTTTCAGTGGTGCGCAGTGACAGGACACGAGGCAGTGGGCACATATTGAAACACAGGTGGTTGCCCCTGAACATGAGGAAACACTTTCTTTCCTGTGAGGGTGACTGACCACTGGAATGGGTTGCCCAGAGACATTGTGGAGTCTCCATCCTTGGAGGTATTCAAAAGCCATCTGGGTATGTCCTGGGGAACTGGCTCTAGGTGGCCCTGCTTGAGCAGGAGGGTTGGACTAGACAACTAACCTCCAGCGGTCCCTTCCAGCCTCAACCATTCTGTGTGATTCTGATTGTTCCCACCTTGGATTCAATGAGACTTTGCTTAGCCTGTATTTAGTATAAAATGATGGAAAGTAAAACTTTTGAATGGAAAAGTAGTTTTTATTGAACAGCACTTTCTCTCTTCAGGTTCAATTACAACTGCAGATGGTTCTGCCCTGGTGAAGTTAGGAAATACTACAGTGATTTGTGGAATTAAAGCGGTATGGTTGGTTTTTGTTCTAACTTAGCTGTTAGTTGAACTTGTGCATTTGTGTTTGGAATGAATCTTCTGCAGAGTTACAATAATATGCTAGTCAGATGCAATTAGAGTCTTTCACCTTAGTTACTTTCAGACATGAAAGTTAATTTAATTGTCTAATCCTACCTGTATAATCTGAGAACATGTATTTTTGTGGTGTGTATGGTGAAAGATAGATACAAAAATAAAGTCTTTGTTATTTCTAGATAAAAGCTATGTAATTGAAGAGTTACTGACTATTGATCATTAAGTGCATTGGTAATTAATTAATTGGCTGGACTAGTAAGCGCATTGTAGCTTCAACTTTACTGCTGGCCTGCCATGAACTATGCGACAAATCACATTCCTGTATTGAGTTTTCCCACAGGAAAAATACAGACAGGGACTCATTAAAAATGGCTTTCGTAGATGTCATTGTAATGATATCTGGGAAGAAAATGACCATTCATATATAGAACAGCTGGAAAATCTTTTGTACAAAATTCAGCTCTTCGTTTTTGTATTTTTTTTTTCCAGGAACTTGCTGCACCCGCAGTAGATTCTGCTAATAAAGGATATATTGGTAAGCTTTTCAGTCTTACTCAGATCTGGTATTGCTTCAGCTAAAAGGCTGTAATGATGGGACAGATTTAGTGTGTTGTAAAGACTTCTTAAAAGAAGGAATTTGGGTAAAATTGTATTACTTTCCTTAAAATCAGTTTCCAAATTGACATACAGGAAGTGGTACTTGAGAAATTTCAGAATTCCCCCTGCTCTGCTTATGAGTTTTCCATGCAAGGCTACTTTCTTATTGCTGATTCCAGGTCAGGCTGAAAACAAACCTGGAGGGGGAGGAAGTATGTATGGTAAGAGGGGGAAGGTAGTTCACCTATAAATGATTGTCGCATGCAAGGTGGTACAAAGGCACATCAATTTTTGTCTTGAAATCCCAATAGGCAAAAAATGTGACTCTTAAAAACAGTGAAATAAACCCTGTTATTTTTCAGAGAATTGTAGAAGTCCCAGGGGTACATCCTTACTGCTGTGAAACTGTGGAGTTTCTTTTGAAATAACATAATTCCATGGAATTGAGAGCTTAGGCTGAATCCTCTTTTTTTATAAGGCATCTCCAAAGTATGTTTTTAGTGAACTTGATTATACTTTCCCCCTCCCCCCCACCCCGAAATGTTTTTGCTTCAAGTCTAAAGCATCAGGTTTTAATGTTGATGAAAAACAGATAGCATACTGGTGAAGTCAGGCAGTGGGATGAAAATGCTGTTGTTTCTTGATCTACGTAAGAATGCTTAACACTTAAAGAAGAGTTTGTGTGGGGTCATGATATTCATAGCAGGATTACAAACAGCAAATGGTAGTTAGGAGTACCTGCTTCTCCATGGAATACATCGTTTCTGAGTACAGAATACTACAGGTTCTTAAATACAAACTCATGCATAACTTTATTTTTGAGGGGAGAAGTAGGAAGGCTTGATAGAAAAATTCTTGGTCTTGCTTTTCATTTGAAGTACATAAAATGCTCTTAAGACTGTGTATTGTCTTGTTTCTGTTTTTGATATCCTATTGCCTGCTTTCATTAGTTTATGATTAATGAATGATTCTTGCTCCCTAGTTCCAAATGTAGAACTGCCATCCCTCTGTTCAACGAGGTTTCGCTCTGGACCACCTGGTGAAGAGGCTCAAGCAGCAAGCCAGTTCATTGCAGATGTGATTGAAAAGTAAGAATCATCTTAATGCGTTTAAAACACAAACAACTCTGCAAGACCATTTTCTATTTCCTGGTTTACTCTCTTGTTTTATTTTAGTTCACAGATAATAGCGAAAGAAGATCTATGTATTGCAAATGGCAAGGTAAGTTGTATCTCAAACATGAAGATGGACATACTAATAAGGTGACAGTGTTGAGACGTTAAATTTGGGTTTCTAGGTTGTTTTGTTGATGTTTTTTGCTTTTTAGTCTTCATAGTTTGGTTTACATCTGAAGTTTAGAAAATTGTATGATAGAAATAAGTATCTTTGTTCGTGTGCTCAGCATTTTCTTAGATATCGCGCCATTTGCTTAGCTGCTGTAATATCTCACATGTCCAAACCTTTTTTGATAGCTTGCCTGGGTGTTATACTGTGATATCATATGTCTGGACTATGACGGAAACATTTTGGATGCCAGTGCTTTTGCTTTGTTAGCAGCATTAAAAAATGGTAAGTCTTCTTTAGAGCAAGAGACACACTTTGATTAGCATTGCTTGGAGAAATACAGTAGTTTGGAATCCTGATGAATAGGTAACTAGTTCACAATTCCTTAACACTGCTTTTTTTCCTGTCATTTGTATGCTAAATTACTAAAACACAATTATAAAGTGGAAATGATGGCATGGATGCAATAGATGCTTTAACACTTGGGGAGTAGGATCTTTTTGTATAGGTATTAATTGCTCTCTTGTAAGACTAACAGCTGTTCTGCCATGCGTTCTTCTGCGTCAGAGATCTGAATCTTTCATATCTGGTCATAAACAACTTCAATGTCTAGATCAGGCTCTTCCCTTGTTAATGTATTTTGTGTAGGCAGATTAAATGGTTGGGGGCTTTGCTTACTTGTCACAACAGAATATTCCTAGCTTATGCATTAGAGTTGGAAAAAAACCTGTTTTCATGCATGCGGTGTATGGATTGATTATTCTGGAGTATGTGGGTTACAAATGCAAGTGTGAGGCAGTATGAAGAGCAGCTTACACCCTCCTTTTCTAACTGTCATTCTTTGAATTTCCATAGCTACTTTGCTCATGATTTCCCTGTCTCCGACATGGTATGGGTTGTCAGAGCAAGAGTTACCTGATGATCAGATTGCACTGTTTCTACAGATATGTAAAATTCATGAGATGAGACTATGTTCCTGTTTTTCATATGTCCAATAGGCTTTTTTGGGGAAAAAATACATTTTGTTAAATATTACTCTAAAGGTGTTGTAATTGTATGGGATTTTGGAAGCAGAAAATGCTTCTGTGTCAGAAAGAATGTTACCTTGAGGAGAAAAATTAAATACTTCCTCGATCGGGTAGTTCTAAGCTAAATATTTCAAGTTCAATAATTTTTTTTGTGCAGAACACCAGTAATATAGCCAAAACTCTATTCTGACCTGTTTTCAGTGGCGTACCAATGTGGTAAAAGAACAGCTTAAATATTTCAGTAGTGTTGGACGTATCTAGGCCTACTAAACCCAGCAATGTTTAATATTATACCATTGTCATTTTTTCATCTCTTCAGTACAATTGCCATCAGTTACTATCAATGAAGAAACTGGTTTATCAGAAGTTAATTTAAAACAGAAGAATCCTTTGATTATCCGAAAGCATCCAGTTGCCACATCGTTTGCTATATTTGATGAGTAAGTTCATAACTGTTTCATACTTAGGAAAACAACTGTATATTTGAAAGAAATGGTGAAAACCAGAGGATGCTACCAGTGACGTTTCTGCACTCCTGCCAGTGAAGAGCGTGCAGTCTGAGGCAGCGCTGTTTCACTTGCTCTGAAATCTGAGGCCTCTCTTGTTGGGACTAACCCGTAGTTCTGTGACATGAATGAGCTTGCAGAACAAAAGGAACTCTGTCCAACTTCTTCCTGTGACTTAAAGCAGAACCGGTTCCTACCTAAAAGATATGCTTAAAAGTAGGGGAATAGGTATTGTTCTTATGTGTTTGCAGTATCTTTGAGATGAAAGAATGTCACCAATTAATCTTTTAGAAGCCTAGTAAATGACTGATAAAAAAGATGGTAGTTTTTTAACAGCTTCTACCAAGGATTTAGTCAGCAAAGGAAGTAAGAAGTAAAGGTCCAGTTAGAACAACTGAACCTGTGGATAACTGAAAACATAATTACCCAAGATGAAGTATGACCAGCATTCTTAAGTCATTGTTCATGTAGGTAAAGAGTCTGATTATGAGAGTTCAAAATAATCGCATCTGATAACTTGACTCCTCACCTGGAATTGTTTATTGGGTTTTCATTAGTCCAACTATGTTCAGTGCGTGTTCTGCTGCCATTTGTAAGAAATGCAGTTATTTATGGTAGTATCCATTTGAAAGTAGAAAATGACAAATAGGACAACGCTTACCATGCTACGGATCTGATTTGAGATTTAGGTGTATTTAGAGAGGTCAGGGCTTTATGGCACATTTATCTGGGTTCACAGAAATGACTAATAGGCCCTCTCATTCAAATATGAGATGGAGTAGGAGGAGTGCTAAACTCAAATGTTGCCCAAGTGATTACTAAAATGACTCAAAGCAGAAAGTTACCAGTACTTGAGAGTGCTTCTGTTAATTGCTTTAATACCAGTTCTTGTGGGTCTGAAGTTTGATGTAGACTTGAGAGTTTGGACAGACAGTTGTCAGCAGGATTTGCACGCAAGTCACACATACTTGCCAATACACAGAAAAGGTCCCTTTGCAAATGGAAGCTTTCAGTGACAGTCTGTTCCCTTCACTGAAACCAACTGTTGCATCAAACAAGTTTAACTCAAGTCTCTCTTCAGCTCCAAAAACTTAAGTATCAAGGGGGCTGTGTGCCTGTGTTGTGTGTGGTGGTTTTTTTTGCTACATCTGTTGACACAGCCCTCTAAATAATATGCTTTACATACTCTGGCTTCCAGAGACAGTTTTCTTCTGTGTAAAACCCCTCCTCGAATAAATAAAACTTCTGGGTTGCTGGTTAGCGTGGCCCTGGGCAAGGAAAGCTGGTGCAGAGCGCTGCGCAGGTCTGCCGCTGGCTCCCGCGGAGTCAACCTGTGCATCAAGAGTAAGGCTGACGCACTGAACTCTCCTGGTGCGCCGGTTCCCTTGTCATGCAAAGGGCCGACGCTGCACAGTGCACGCAGGTAGAACAAATAAAGCTGTATTGTTGAGTAGTGTAGCTAGGGACTGATGTTTTCAATACACTATTGCTTTTAGCTGGCAATCTGAAACTATTCATGAAGGTTTAAATTACCCAAAGGACCTTTTTTTAATTATGCAAGGCATACAAGTTCAAATTGAAAAATTCTGTTAGCCTTCCATCTATTTTGTATGATCAGCTCCTGTAGCCTCGCTACTGACTTCCCCCAAAACTTGTCGTAAACATCACTTAGCGTAGGTGTGCTCCAGCTGCTACAGTGAGACATCAATAGTAAATTTTAGTTTAACAGTGTAAACCGAGGCTTCAGGAAAATTTAGCTGAACTCCTTCCTGTCGTGATACCTGCACTTCAGCCAAGTGTTTGTGATTACTTGTAGTGAATTTTTATTATTTTTTAAAGAAAGTAAGGCTGAACGGTGGTTGTTCAACTTGTTTTAAGTTCAAGTTTTTTAGTTGTGCAAAGCTGCTTTTTTTTCTTTTTCCATTAGTTTGCTCTATTTTTAACTTATTAGATGGTTCCAACCCAAAAATACTTAATCTCTTTTAATGATCTGCAACAGGTGATGTACAACAGCTTATTCTGGCTGCCTTAAGGAACCCAGTAAATCCATTTTTTACCTATTCCCAGTTTTTTAACTATTGCCACCAGTGTGAGTGGAGTTAGAGCTGTCTCAGAACTACTCTGCTGACTTTGCCATTGGAAATTAGTTTTGCCTTAAGGTCTCATAGAGATTAACGCAGCCTACAACACCATTTTCTTTGTGTAACTATGAAATTGTTGATAGTGACTGCATATTGCAAGTGGCAGTTTAATGGCATTAGCTTGGAATACGTGGGTGTCACAAATTTATGAAACTGAGGCATAGTTGTATTTTCAGCAGCTACTATTTTAACAGGCATATACCCTTGAATATCTGCAATCTCCCACTTAGTTTTTTTTAAATAGGTACATTTTAGTAAGAAAACAGCTAAGCCTGAGCACTAAATCCACCTACAAGTATTTTGTAGGATTACAGTAAAAAATTATGTGTACTTTGCAGTAATGTTAATGGAGCAACATATACTAACGAGTCTGCCTATGTTTTTCTTTCACAAGCACATTACTCATTGTTGACCCAACTGCTGAAGAAGAAGACTTAGCAACTGGAACAGTAACTATTGTAACTGATGATGAAGACAGACTATGTTCTGTCCATAAACCAGGTACTTGCAAGTTTATTACGCAGGAACCTATGGCGGCAATAATCCTTTCTTGACCTAGATGTTAGGTACCTGCTTTTCTGTGTAAAATGTGGGTGCTTTATGGTAACAGACTGTCTGCTTCAGTACTTAGAGACTTACTTTTGAAATTCATCTTGAAAAAGGTGGCATGACTGCAGTTGTAGGTCCCCATGATGTTTGTAGGTCCCTTCCAGCTGAAATAGTCTATTCTAAGTTCAAAAAGAAGCCACAGCTTGACCTATGTACAGCAAAGGACAGGTTTTGAGCATGTCTCCCATTAGACCTCCAGTTTGTTCCCGTTTTCTTTGCCTGAGACTGGAGCTGGGGAAGCTGTATGCTCCCCAGGTGAAAGTTGTTGGTCATGAGAATTACTGTATTACTTAATACTCTCATTTGGAAACAGAAATACAGATGCTTAACTGAAGTGTAAGTAGAAAATCAAATTGTTCCTTTTAATTTTTAGGTGGAAGTCCTCTCACAGGAGCCAAGCTTCAGGACTGCATCACCAGAGCAATTACAAGACACAAAGAAGTAAAGAAGCTGATAGACAAAGTAATAAAAAGTATAAAACCCAAATGAACAAAAGGAGAGATCTTTTCAAAAATGGATTTGTAAAAATTGTATTTGTTACAGTGTTCACAAACCTTTTATACTAAATAAACAAATACCAATACTACATTTACAAAGTTCATTTTTTCTAAAATGTTTTTCACCCTTATACTATGTACAATGCTGCTGAGTGGTAAAAAATACAAGATAAAACATTCTGTTAAAAAATTAAGTGACTTAAGGAAACCAGACCATAGCTGCTTTATAGATGAAATCTCTAAGTTCTGTAGAATTGGCTTCCAAAAGCAGTTCATTTATTTCAGTGTAACATCAAAAGTTTATTTTCCCACCAGTAATATAAACCACCAATTTGTTTTTAAGCTTTCTCCTTTTTAATCTGGAAAAAAAAATACCCTCTGAATTAATTTTTTTATTTAAGGGGGAGAAGGAAGCAAATCTCAGGATTGTGGAGGGGCTGGTGTGCCTCTTTTCCTTTTACTTTTTGAGTGGCTGCCTGAATGCTGTTGATGACGCAGGTGAGCTGCTTGCACTGCTGCTGCTGCCATAGCCATTTGATGCTGCAAGAATCGCAACTGCTGCCGTAGAGGAGAAGGGGGAGAAAAAGCTTGTTAGCATTGACTATAAAGCAATGCTTTACATATAGAGAGGAAGGTGTGTGGGGGGGAGGGAAATAAAAAGGAAAAAAAAAAATAAATGAGGAAGCACCAGGCTGACAACAGGACTACACCATGGACTGGGGCAGTGAGGACAGTCAAGCAGCACCAGTGGCACAGAAGCCTGCGGAGGGTGTATCTGATGTTTTACACATGCGCTCGGACAGCTTGGTTGCTTTGCCCTCTCTGTTGCAGTAACTGCAGTAACTCAGCAACTTCAGTGAATGTTTAGGTTACCTTGTACATTAACAGAACACCCTTTCAGTGTATGCATTGTACATAGTTTCTATATGTATCACAAAAGGGAGACTGTGCTGAAAAAATATTAAAATACTGTCAATAAAGCATCTGAATGACAGAATGCTAAAGGACCGCTTTGCCAGAGCTTCTATGTACTGGCTGTAGCAGTGCTACATTTGAACTTGGGGGTGCTTATGTTCATGCTATTTTGAAATCTTAGCACCTGCAGAGCTTATTTAGATACATATGTGCCACAAGCACTCCTTGAATGTTAGCAAATTGGGAAGGTGGATGGCTTAAATGAATAAAAATAAATTCAGTGCTCCAAGCTGAGAGAACCACAGCTTTCAAATCTTTCATGATACAGTTTGCCAAAATTCATGGGTTTTTTCATTTGCAACACCATACAGACATTAGCTTAAAAGAAAAAAAAAAAGTCAAAGGGGCAAGATTTTTGTTTTTGGAGCTGAGAATTGTATTTTAATTTATTTATTTTTTTTTTTAAACACAGTCAGGGTGAAGTTGCTGGATTACTTGTATCTGTTGCTGCTGCTGCTGCAAGGCTTGTTGTTGCTGTTGTAAGGCAGAAGAGAGCTGGAGTCTCTGCTGAGGAAGGCTTTGCCCGGGTCTGTTCACGGCAGAGCCAAGCTGAGACAACACTAAGAAAGGAGAAGGGGAAAGCAGGCAGGTCAAAGGGGTCGGGTTGAGTTTGTCAGGGTTGGAGAAGGAAGACATAGGCAGAAAGTGTAACAGAAAAGGGGGATCAATAGAATTAGTTTTAGAGTCAAATTGGAAATGGTGCAGAATAAAGTATACATGATATACATACTCTGTTAGTTAGAACATAATTAGATTATAAAGTGCTTTCTTGTACTGAGAGTTAAAGAAACATTCCTCAATGAAGTCTGGCATACAATTTCCTTTTTGTACCAAGCATGACTTATGTTCATGTGATATCATCCATTTACTACACTTAACTGCCAAACAAAGCAGAAAAGTGCATGCTTTGAAAGTGAAAGTTCACTATTTCTTGTACAATCCATGTGCTGATAATAAAGAGTAAATTGTTCTGATCTAGCGTAAGACTTCTTTAAGACCAAACTTCATTTCAGTGTGAATTTACCAAGATACACGCTTAACTACAACAGGAGGCTCGGCAAAGACGTACCTGTGGCTTGAGGTTGCATAAAATTCCCTACTCCAGTCAGGTTAATTACAGCAGCCTGATCTTGATTGGATGGACCTTGGTCAGACCCCTAGCAAAAATGAAAAGCTTGATCCTTATTACCAACCTTTGGTATCAAAGAATAAGTCAATAAAGCCAGTGTGAAGGCAAACTTTCGAAGCGCCATTTAAAAACATTTAATTCTACATCTTCTAGTGCATATAGATACAGGCTATAATGTAGTCACTATTAAAGTGGAACAAAGAGCTGTTGAATGTCCCAAAATACATCTGTTTTGGCAGAAATGGTGTTATGCCTGTTACCCAGCAGAAGTCCCATGTAGCTGTCAACCTCCCTGCAGTCAGCAGAGATTACAGGTTATGGCTGTAATCTTAGGACGTTTCCTGTCCCGTTCCCAACCCTAAAGTCTTCGGGTGCCACCTGAAACCATCCACCTGCAAAGGTCTTAATCAAAATGCAAAAAGTCTGAAACTTACATTCACGTGTTCAAGTTGTGCCACGCGCTCCTTCATTTCATAAAAAATGCAAACCCTGCTTTTAAAATTTTATTTTCAGAACAGAGTAGCTCTCACAGTAACCACTCAAGTGATATTAGTGAAATCTGATCTAATGTCTACTGAAGTCAAAGCGTACTGAATTATGACCTTTTCTAGAACTTGAATTATGCATTGATTCATAAAGTGGGGAAATAAAGTATTATATATGCGATTCAAGCAAACTGCATGGCTTATCAGTCAGGAAAAAAAAGCAAAAAAAAAAAGCTTTCGAGCTGGTGCATTTCCAGGAGCTGCAACGCTTCTTTAGAATAACCACATGAAATAATGCCACTAAGATCTAAGTAAACTTGACCAAAAGACTGCATGTTAAGATGACATCATCATCCTGATGAAGATGACTAAGAAAGACTTACAATGTCATAAAACCAACACTTGGGGAAAAATCCCAAGTATGAGATGAAAATGTAGATATTCTGTTTGCAGCTCAGTTGTTATTTTTGGGCTTAGTTTTTTTCCACGAAGCACTTGGATTCTGAACACATACACTCTTGTCCTTAGTGAAAGCTAAGGACTCTAGTACTCATAATAGCTCATTTTAGCTAATGACCCTAGTCTTGCTCCATACGAGTAAGCTCCTCAGGGCAAATTAGCCAATGCAGAGAGACTGATTTCCTCCAGAAGAACCTTTTGCCACAAGAGGGACTAGGTTTACATCAGCCTTTTTGTAAATGCCCTTAAAGTTCAGTCTCTAGAAAATAAAATCCAATAGTAGGAGCTTGCATAAGATTTTTTTTGTTATTTTAATAATTCAACTAATCACTGACATTTGGATTCTGAGAATAAATCTTAAAATCTCCCATTAAACTGTCCCACATTCCAGAAAAAGGCCTGTGACACAGGAGACTACACACCATAAAACATTTGAAAGAGGCATCTTATTTATGAACTGTCTACAGTAGCAGAAGCAAAATTATTATGACAAACTGAGTATCCAGCAGAGACTATTTGGTGAACAGAAGTCTTGCACATCTAGGAAGACAAAAAAAGATAAAGAACACAAAAGCAGAGCAGCTAGTTTTCCCAAATTGCTGCATTGGTGCTGGTAAGATTTTTAGGCACAGGTAGAAGCAACCACCCAAAATTTGTTATTTTGAGAACAGATTGGTCTTTATCAAGACTTCAGACTTCTTCAGTGATTAAAGCCTTTAACACTAATTACAGGCAGCAGTAGAGCAAGTGTCTTAAGAGTCCAGCTTTAAAACCAACTGATACTTTCTCTGGTGCAAAGAGAACACTTCTGTTGAACTACAGCAGTGAGCATCGTAAGCCAACTCACAGCAGTGAAAGAAGTTTTAGTAATTCTGGTAATCACGACTGTTTCTCCTCTGTTCATCTGACGTACCTGCCAGTGATGATAAACAGGCCAAGACTAAGCTGACTTTACACCACTTATACAGTGGGCTGGCTCTCTCCATGCGAGAGTAAGACAATGCTTAGCCAGTTATTTTGTTATAGCTCTTCTCTACAGGCTATCGATAAAGGAATATAACCCAGCTCCAGCCATGGCAACAAAGCCACTGCAGTCTTTGCAGTTTGAGGTGGCTTTGGAGGAAGACTTCCCTCCTCCGGGGCTTCAGATCTGTTGCGTAAAGGCTCATGATTTATTTGTGGAGATGGGGAGAATAGGAGAAACTGTTTCATCCATGCACCCAGACTGAGGGCTGTTAGGACACACCTGTTCTCCCTCTTGCTGAGGTCTACAGGTTGTAGGCTGCTGAGATTGTTGCTGTGGAGAAAACTGTGACAGCTGCTGCTGGAGTGGGTTAAAAATAAGTGAACCACCTGGAAGCTGCTGAAGATTAAAACCAAAAGGCATAATTCAGTCAAACTGCTGAGTTTCTCACTGTCCTAGGAGGAACATGACATTGATAGTGATGTACACCTTGGAGGTTTGGTTTTGTTTTTCTGAAATCCTTTAAGATGAATCAGTTTACAATTGCTGTTCGTGAAAAAGCCTCAGAAAATAAACCTGCATTATAGTGAGATATTTCCACAGGAAAATACATTTTTACTATTCCAATTAAAATAGTAGAGATTGTACGGATACTGGAAATGTCTTCAAAAGCACTGTATATTATTTTCATTTTCAGAATATTCCACTGAATTTCAATAGATGCTTCCAATCAAGAAGCTGCAAGGTCTGATGCAAAAAAATGTTGAAGTGAAACAGTCTTGATTCCTCTCCCTTACCCCAGCTTTAACTGCACTGATTTCAGCCAAATTATTCTTGGCTTGTATGAGTGTCAGCAGTAGCCTGAAAGGATGTACCTCAATGTGGAGTCACACAAATACAAGAATTGAATTTTATAAAAGAACTCTATGCTGGAATTACTGCCTCCTGTGCCTGCCCTTTTCCATGTTTCCGGAGTGTGTACAGGAGTGGGAGGAGGAAGTAACAAAGCTACAGCTGATCTTTTACTGGTATTAAATTTTTGAAGCCTAGTGCAATGCTGGTGGAACACTGAAGCTGCAATTCTGCACCTGTAACTTGCAGCTGACTTCAAGATCCAGGAACCCCATCCAGTTCCACAAACACTCCCATGGAGCTCTAACATGATAAGCAACTTTTGCTCATTTGCATTTGTATATGCTCAGTGGAAAGAAAACATTTTCAGACCTTCTAAACTCCCTATCTCCATTACCAGGAGCTCTTTAAAGCTATTACTACACCTACCTGTGCATGTTCAGCTCAGCTTTTAGGCCTTACATGTGTAACAAGTGATTTTACGGTACTGTTTTGTACTTTTAGAATAATCGTAACTTCAGTTTAAAGAATGATTTGCAACAAAAGCTTAGGAAAATCCTGAAAACAGAAGACTGTATTTTAGGATTACTCTCTTGAATTCAAATGTCAGCATTTTTAGATTGTTACTGAGAATGAGGTGCTTTGTTGTGAGCTAAGAACATAATTTCCACACCTGGTATCTTTACAGCAGAAAGTAGCTTTTTCTCTTGTTCTAAGTGTTTAAAGCAAGCAATTAAAACTTGCAGTAAATGGTTTGTCTGATCTTCAAAGATCTGTGGGGAGCAATGCAGTAAGCAACACTAAACATATCTCTAAAGAAATATAGTAAATTATCATTATTATTATTATTGTGTCCAAGTATATCAATTACCTGTAGAAGATTTAAGGGCCGAAGATTTGATGCATTTTTCAAACCAAAGGGGCTGCCTGTTAAAGAAAACATCTTTTTATTAGTAGGAAGTCTTTAATTATATATATGCGTATTGCAATTAATACAACTTTCCTCTGGGATAATTTCTAAACATTTGGAAGTTGGAAAACTGGCAAGTTTAAATTTTATACTTAATACAATCCTATCTTTTCCATAATATTGATAAGTTCATAGTTATCCAGATTCAAAGTTAAAGAGACCTGACGACTAAAGGGAAAGAAAACTGTATCGCTACTTAACACTGTACCCCAAAACCTATAACCTATTAATGCACTTACACAAAGGTGAACGTGGAGAATATTATAGCAGTTATTCTTTGGTGATTCTTCTTCTGGTTTTAAAATGTTTTACTGTTTGTACAGTAAATGCAGAAACAACCAAGGGCTCAATGAAGTAACAGGCTCTCGGTTTCTCAATCATTAACAGAAAACAATCCCACCCAAAATCTTAGTAACTGCCTGCCCCCCAAGGGCTTCTGACAAGATGTATCTAACTTGTAGAGCTTTTGGCATTATTCCACATAGCGCTCTCCAAATCTAATAAAAGATGTACATGTAGTAAGCTATGAGTTGGGTATAGACTGGATACAAACCCTCCAGTAAAACAGTGGCTGTCAAACAGAACCCCCCCCAGAGGTCTGCCACAGACCTAGCTCAGCTCACTACTCCCACTGTTATGCGGGCGACAGCACAGCAGGTAAAAAACTGTGACACCAAACTGGTAAAGGCTGATAGTACTTGAAAGGACAGAATCAGAATTAAAAGTGGTCCTAGTAATTTGAAGAAAGGGTCCAAAAATCAGTAACATTCAATTAAAAAAAGACAAATGAACAAGTACAAAATTGTAACTAGTTTTGTGTCTATACAGCAAGAAAGGACATGAGAAGTTACAGCAAGTCACAAACATATCCGAATCATCCATATCACAAACTACAGAACACGCAAAAGAAAAGAACCTCTTCACACAGTTTACATTTATAAAACTCACTGTCACAAGACGCTGTAGGTGCCAAAAATATAAATAGGTTCAAAAACAGATTAGATAACTCCACAGACTAGAAGTCTAGCATGGGACATTAAGCACAAAGATCCACGTGGATAGTCTTCAGCTGAGCAAGTCTCAAAGCTGCAGATTGCCAGAAGAGGTACAGCTGTATATAAGGGATGTTTCACTTCACACTTTTGCCTCGTCTTAAACTCTCTCTTAAGTATCCTCTAACAGCAACTGTCAGAGACAGAATATAAACTGGACGGATTTTTGGCCTAAACCAGTAAAGCCATTCTTATGTTAATATAATGCTGTTGTGAAAAATACAAATAAGAAATAGGCAGACCTCATTTGGGGAAATGTTAACAGGAATGTTGTGAAAGAGATGAGATGCATTTATTCTGCTGTGCTCCACAGTGGTAAATCAGCCAAGCTCAGGCTTGTGTCCAGTTTTGGTTATCACATTTTAAGAAGGATGTAAGCAAATTGGACAGTCTAGAAGAGAGTGACAGGATTATGAAAGGTTTGAAAAATACGATCTATCAGAAAGAGAAGACAAATGTGGGACATGACAGCATGTTTGATACTTAGAAGGTAAAGAGAAAGGGTGAACAACTATTTTTCTTATGTCTGCAAGGAACAGGAGAAAAAAAATTAATTCACAATTAAGGAGATGCACTGCAATTAGAAGGAAACATTTTGTATGGATAATGAACCACTCCAAACAGCTACTGAGGGAGACTGGAATCTTCTTTAGAGAAGGTATTTAAAGCCAGTTTAGATAAGCATTGGTTCAGTATGGTTTAGACAGAGTTGACTCTGCCTCAGTCTTAAGAGATGCATTGCCTGAAGTCTCTTCCATACTTCTGATTCCATTATTATACATTGGGGAGGGTGTGGGTGTTTGGTCTTTATTATTTTTCAGAAAATATAAACTAAATGTAAATGCTGTTTGAATGAATAGAGGCATACAGATTTACAGCCATATTTGAAGGCAATAAGGAACTAATTAGTTGTCCTACTAGAATAAAGCAGTACCGATGATAGAATAAAATGCCCCACACATTTAAATAGTGATGCTTCTTTCTATATTTGGTCACACCTTTTTTCTGGCAGTCATCATTATCATCACTGCATTAGAATTTGGAGTTTACCTCAAACTTCCTACTAAGCATACCAAATAGAGCACATTTCCCCAGAATAGCTCCTCAAAATCAATTTCAAACGATCACAAACATAGCCTACACTTTGGTACGTTGTTGCTGAGCTCCAGCCATCAAATACACAATCTATTCACACAATGGCCACTTTCATCCATTATTCTCACACTATGTCTTCACACTGTCCCTATCCAAAGGGTGGCTTTTCAACTTATTCACACTAACCTGCTTGAGAGGCAGACTGCATTGCAGCGGGCAGCGCACTTGGTACCAGACCTCCTGGTGGTAAAATGCCACTCAGATTTATACCTGCAGGGGCTATGGCACCAGTGTTGCACCCCAACATGGGGTTTGAACCACTCATCAGTGTCTGTGCTCCACTGTAGAAGAGGAAAGACAACACATCAAACCCAAGTGCTACAAGCAAATCTGAGTAACTGTTTGCCCTCCATCCATGATAACTAAATCAATTGTTTGCTGTAAATGGGATTATGGATAAAGCATCAAGGCAGCTTAAAAAAAAATCATTATGCCTAGGGTATAACAAATACATAAATGCATAGTCTGCATATACAATTTTTTTTTTTTTTTTGGTACAATCTATGGAAAACAAACTACAAGTGGTTCTTCTATTCTAGAAATACTGAAAGATCAAAGGTCTTCAGAAGGGTTGAATTATCATAACAAAAAGTTAATGAATAGGTTTGCATTTTCTTTTTGTACTATAAAAAAGCTCTAATTAATCAGCGATCAACTGCTCAACACCTTGGATGAGGAATTCAAGGGTCTGATTGTTGTTTTCTTCTATTTTTACATACAACCTTTCATTCATAGGCACTTTAATATCAAATCTCTTTCCATTTTTCATTTAGAATGGTCTGCAGATGATATTCCACCTCTAATAGAGTTTTCAAAGTTAAAGAAACCACTGAAAATTGACATTAAGCCTTATGAAATTCAGCTATATGCACCCAAAAAGTTGAAAGCACGATTTTCTTAATAGACCTTTTCAATATTCTGATAGTAGGTGCCTTATATTTGAGAAATACAAATAGTTTCTAGTGGCTTTTCACTTTATAATTACAAAGTGAATGATCTTTTTGTATTGCAGATCCTGAAAAATATCTATCCTAATAGATGCTGGGCAGTCCTGTACTACTCCCACCCTCCCCACCTCACCAACCAACCCACCCAGGGCAAATTAAGAAACCATTGTAACAAATAACTTACCACACAGAGCCCACTACATTGATGAAGTTAAGTCCTGCAGGGTTTGCCATGACCTGGGTGGAGGTTGTTCCTGTAGTAATGGATGTTACCATGGTGGAAAGAGGAATGGTCATTACAGGCACTGCCTGGCTCAGAGACATTTGCTGCTGAGCAAACGGGGTTAACAAAGTGGGCTGAGGGGTGAAGCCTGAATCTTGGGGAGTAGGGGTGGCAGAAGGGGTAATAGGAGTTGAGCTCTGAGCATCAGGAGGGTGTGGGGTCGATGAAGGGGTGTTGGTTGGAGTAGGAGTAGATGGTTTAGGAGTTCCAGACCCTGCTCATTGAGAAAAATAAAAAGTACTAGTTTGTTATAAAAGGCCAGTCCTTTTTGTATAATAAGGTTAATGGAATCTTATTTAGCACTGACAATTTTTCCATTTTTTTAGACTGCAAGTGTTAATTTCTACATGGCACGAGTGTTGCAGCACGCACTCATTGTTAAGGATGCAGTGTAATCACACAGAAACCCCATTCTCCATGCTTAATTCCTTAAGCCATACATCGGTTTGTAGCCTCCATTAAGCCCTTCCATAATTTATCGTACAGTAAGTCATAACTCCATTCAGAAATACTTAAATCAAAATAAAAGAGTTTCTTAGTGACCATTTTTAACCTAATTAATATTTTTGTCCTAAAATGTTAAACATATAGACTATATGCACTGCCTGCACAATAGCATCATGTTAAAAACATCATGGAAAACAACAGATTCAACAAATAACATATACTACTTCAATAATCGTGGGGTTGATCTAAATTTCATCAGATAGCTAAACTCCCATTTGCCAAATTTTGATCAAATAAAAATATTTTTTTTAATATTTAAGAACCAGAGGGTAATACTGCATCTTTAAAAGTTACTGTGTAATCCCTTCTGCTTAAATGTAGCATGTATAGCTATATTTGTTGTGGATGCAGTAAGCTCAGTTTATCAACAGAAAAACAAACCAAAAACCCCAGAAAGTTTGAGGTGGTTTTTGGTTTTCTTTTTTTAGCTTCCACGTCCTGCAGAAAGAAAGGAAATTAGTGTGGATGTCCAGTTGTCCTGATCAGAGCCTTAAAGTAACAACTGTGTGCAGCAGATTTACACAATTCATAGCCCTAACACAAAACCAGAATAAATGTTAGAAGAAAACTTTTATAAGTTTTCTTTTTTAATTTGTGCAAAACAAGAAGGCAGAAAAGTTACACCTTTTGAGCTATCCAGATTTTAAATTATTTAATGCAAAAAGCATATTAGAATACTGTGCAGGATACTGGAATGTGCAGTATACAATTATTCATTAAAAATGAAAAACTGCAGCTATGATTTCTCTTTGTACACATCTATCCATGAAATGTCTCAAGGCGCATACATAGTTTAAAAAATGTTTCTGATCTATAGCTATGATTACAATGATCCTCCTTTCAGTGTTAATGAAACTACTTAAACTAGGATGTAACTTATTATTGAAATTTACATTTTAACACCTGAGAATACGGTGCTATCATCATCAGCATCACCACCACACTTGCAATCAGCAATGATTTGTAAAACAGTGTAGGAGTGTTTCAAAAAATCATCTTATCGTTTATTGTATCACCACCTTGGAACTGATCAGATTATATACATACATAGAGATACAACTGCACCAGCTCCTATGACATTTAAAAAAAACAGATGCTTAAATTATGTAACGGCAAACTGATCTAACATACTGTTTTTACACTGGAGGGAAAAAAAAAATCTACACTTTGGAATTTTATCTCATCACATCATCTACCAGCCTTTCATAAATGAGGAAAGCATACTAATTGCATAAAATGTATTAAAACGTATACACAGAGGGTGCATACATATATATACAGAAAAAACGAACACAGTTACAATAAACATAAAAGTACATACAGTGAACAAGAGACCTGCCTACAGCTGCACAATTTATACAATTTAGGGTACACTGTACATTTAAGTTTCATCATTCCACAGGTTAAGAAGTTTATCTCAGGAAGCATTTATGCAAAAGCCTAAGATTTAATGGAGAATTTAGGTCGTGACTCACTTTGTGAAGAACTCGCAGGAGACATGGCAGCTGGAGAGAGCATGCTGACTTGATTGAGATCCATAGATTGCTTCCGAGAAAGACCAGGAGGCTTAGAAGGAGGAGGAGGAGGAGTTGGGGATTTTAGATGACCACTTGACTGTTGTGGACTAAAAATATTACCTGAAAAAGCACCATTAAAATATATTATTGTTCTGTGAGTACATGTTAACTTGAATATTTGTTCGGATACAGTTTTGTGAACAATATAATCAGAAATCAAAAAATGACGCTCTTTTTACAGATAAGATACTGATTTTTTTTTTCAATTAAATCTTTACTAAAGAGATATTGTGTCATTTTACAATAGGCAGAACACATAAAAAAGGAGATGCCCAAGTCAACAAATAATTACCTGAAGAGCTACTTCCTGAACTTGAAGGTAATTTGATGGGAGGAGGTCGGTGTTTTACACCTTTCCCCAATATTGAAGACTGAACAGAGCCTGATATACTTTCTGGCTGCTAGGAGGAAAGAGAAATTAACACTACCACAGCAATAATGTCAGCTTCCACATATTTGACAGAAAAGACAAATTCAATTAATTTGTATTAGACTTCTAAAAACCATGACAAAATTCCCTTAAACATTTCAGATTTTTATTTATTTATGTTAAAAACATAACCTGTGACCAACTCTCTTTAGATAAAATGCTTACCATCAAGCAGCAGCTTGAAAGTGCTGGTAAAATTTAAGCCAAGCAAAAATAAAAAAAATTAAAAAAAGATTAGAGTTTCACTTTGCTCTGCAGTTCTGAAATCCTTCTTAGTAATTTTTACAAATGCACGAGTGACAGATGCACTTTAAATAAAAGGACAATTTGGTCTTACTTGAAAAATTACATCATTTCATTCATTCACCATCCGTGTAAATCTGCCATTTCCAACCAATATGGATTTAGAGAACAGATTTCCTGATGCTGGGAGCAGGAATTTAAATACCTTCAGGAAAATCCCATTGACTTCAGTGGGATCAGATTTTCACTAGTCTTTTTAGAGGAAAGGTAATCCCTTTTTGTTTGTTCTTACAGCCTACTTAAGAGGTTGTCTGAACATAAATTAACTTCAGCAAATCAAATCTGTAGTTCTCAGTCATTCACAACAGACCCTAAATCCATAATTCCAATAGCTGACACCATCAAAAGACTTGACAAGGAAACACAATGAAACTATTATAGTCTATATATTTCTACCTGACAGCCAGACAAGATGACCTCCACCTGAAGTTATGATTTTAATATATATACACATGGAAATACACATGTGCATGCATACACGAGTATGTGTATAGACACATACAGAAACATTCATAGTCCTTTGTGCACCTGCTGGCCTCTGCATGCTGTTCTGCCTGACACCAAGAACTATCTCTTTCAGAGCAACATTGCTGCAGTTTAAAGGCAGGTATTTAGGGGAAAGATGTAGCAAACGAAATAGCCCAAGGGATACGGAAGTTATTTACTAGTTGGAGCCTAAATACAGCTCACCACTAGAGTACTGAATATGACCAAGAAAGCCAGAAGCAGCAAGTAAATCACAAGGTAATGCCAACAAGCATGTGTATTTGGGAATGCAGGAATTTCTACTGGATGTGTGCATGCAAACATATGCACTTTAAAGTTTTTGGTGTTGAGGTTTGTTTGGGTTTTTTTGTTTGTTTGTTTGTTTTTGTTTTAAAGTTTTCCTCTTCAAAGTAAAGAGAAAATACTTTTAATAATTTCTAAAGGTAAAATAAGAAGTTCAGCTACTACATTTGCTGCGATATTTATTGACCTGTAAAAATAAAACACATAGCTGTACTTTAGTACACTGCTCTGTGAAAGGTTCATCTGAACAGGGGAAAATGCTACAACAAAACCTTGGAGCTAACTATACTATACTATACAAGGCTAAAAAAAATAAAGACGTGGCTAAAAGACACAACATTTGAACAGTGAAGAGTGCTTTGCTCTAACTTTTCCAATATACTCACATTGAATGATTATGACAACAAAGCATTTAAAAAAAGCATTCAGAATGAAATTTTTAGGTTATTTTACTTTCAAATGTGGATAGCAAAAATTATTATAATAATTCAATAATCAAGTGCAAATAAAAGAAATGTACAGGTCTATAAACTTACTTCCATTTCTTTCCCTGGAGAAAGATGACTAAGATTGACTGATCCACCTGAATTATGGAATATTTTCACAGGACATTTAGCTTCATTTTGTACTAACTCCTGATACTGGTTCACCACTCTGAAACAATGAGGATATAAAAAGATTAACAACTTTGAATTTCTAAAGTAGATATGTATATGTAAACACATAATTGTCTATGTTACATAGTCATATATATTTTATACATAAGTATATATTAAGTATATCTACATAGAGATGCACATATATCAAGCATATCTATATCTCTATGTATCCTTCTGCTTTATGTTCCTGGGCTCTCTTCTTAGATTTATTCCATTTTAACTTTTCTTTTAATCACTGTCTTTTTCTTCCTAATACAAAATACAGTTTGTTTAAGAAACACTCTTTTGGAGGAATATGCAAAACACTAGATGAAACAGTTCCCTTGCCAAAAGCAACTGCAGTTCTTGGGGATGTCAGTCAATGGGGATCCCACTGCCTTCACAGGGGTCCAGAACTTTTATAAAAGTGTCTCCTCTGCTTATGCTCCCTGTGGAACAGTCAAACCTCCTTTAACTTGATGTCTATGTCAGGTGAGGACTCTGAAAGCAGGGGATGAACTAAGTAGTCCATACTGAATGTACATCCAAGAACCAGTTACCACAGCAAAAGCGACTACTATTCTTTGAGTACCAGGACAGCCAGTCCACGAATGAGCAGTGATATCTCCAGGAATTTAAAGCATCAATAGCATCAGACAAACAAGTTTAAAATACTATTCCACCAAATCAACTACAACTCTGCTAATCTGTGGGAACTAAATTGAGGGAATACTGTTTCACGAACATGAGCAGAACATACAAACAGACCTTGCAGACTTAAAAATCAACTTGAAGACACGTTGTTGCTTATACTCTGGTAGACTGAACCTCAATGAAAAACTGCTGGAATATTGCCATTAGTTTACACCTAGATGAGATGAACTACACTTTATTTTGGTATAGCACTGATTCAATATGCTGCTACATGACTAATTCAGACATAAACAAGGGTCCCAAGATACATGGCAGAGGAAAGGGTGCAGTACTTTTTTCAGCAATTAGGTTTTAGACTGTCTTAAAAATTACAGTGGAATTGAAGTAATAAAATGCTGTGTACTCAAAAAGTTAGTCCTGCCCTCCTTCCTCCTCTACTGTGTCTTCTTGTCCTAGTCCCTGAAACCCAACTGCTTATTCTGATAAAAGGATTTGTGCAACCCAGTGGCAAATGTGATCAGGAAATCAATCCCAGTTAAAACTAGATCCCTGTGTTACTGCTTTACTTTTCAGCCAACCAATCCTCCAATCAGCTTACAGCACAAACAGCAAAAGTCTCTATCAGCACAAAGGAGGCAGGGGAGAAATTAAGCAAAAAGTTTTTTGATCAAAATTATCTATTAAAACCAAAGAATGTTATTATTTATTTTTGAAGAAATTCAGGACTCTTCTCCCTGGCAGGTACATGGGAGAGGGAGAGGAGGAGCTATGGCATGCACATCACCTCAAAGTCTCCTATGGAGGCACAAAAACGCAACTGGCTTAAGAGAGATTGCTTTTTAAAGGTTCTGTGCTCATATGAACAAAGAAACACAGATATCTAACGTGATGCGTACTGACAAACATTTGAAGAAATTCTTTTTCTGCTGCCTTAGTTATCCCAGAATTGCTATTCCTAATTATTCTACAACTAAAATACACCACAGAACTGTTTTGTCACTAGCTTCTCTAAAAAAGCTGAATCAAGTAACACACACAAAAATAAGTTGTATGTACAAGTCCTAGATTACACAAACAACTTCTATAATTATTAATTTACCATAAAAAAAAAAGTCAATATGAAATTCCTGCTAAGCATTCTCAGAATTTTATCATTACCTGCATAATCGAGAATAACTGTGCAAATAACTGTAACAACGTGCTTGGAATTTAGGTAGTGGGACAAGCTGTATTCACATATTTGCCTTCCTCTATTCCTCCTTGCTTATTAAATATAGAAAATGCACACTATATCCTACTTGTTATGATGATTAATTCCTCTTACTTTCCTCATCTGTTCTGCATGTTTCCATAACCACATAATAGCAGTCATAATGGTTAAAAGCAACAAAATTTATTATTTGTCATCAAGCCAAATGGTTGTACATACTAAATTAATTTACCTTTCAGCATCAGTCTTCGAACCAATAAGGAACCTGAAATGTAAAATGTATAATGCATTTTCAGTCATGACTTGGAATAAAAGAACTTGGTTTTATAATCACAAAACTTGGAAAGAATGTCAATTGCTGCTTTTTTTTTTTTTCAGACCTGCCAAAAAGACAGGAGATATCCATTTAATGGACTAGGTATTATTTAGTACTTGAAATAGAAACTTGGCTTCATAACTATATATACAATATACACATATGGCCTAACACGGTCTCCTACAGGCATTAAATTTACAAAGCAAAAGCCAGAATATGGAAGTTTTGTGTTTTGCACTTTCAAAAAATGGAAGTGAGTAACTGCTACAGAATTGCTACTGTGAAAAGTAGCAAGGGCAAAGTTACGTATAAATCAACATATCAATATGCTTGCACCGAAACCCAAAGGACACTTATGTTTGTATATGTCAAAATCAGTCCCACCTGTAATATTTTAACAAATATTTACTTTCCATAGTTTGATTTCATTTATGCAAATTCCGATTCCTCGTGACTTTCCAGAACTCCTAAGTAAGCATTTCTCTTTTGCTTAATACTTACAGCTTGCAAACTAATTACTTCAGTGATAAGTTTTTTTTGTTCATTTTTTTTGTTTTAAACAGGACAGACCTTTTTTGTTTCTCTGGCTTAAAAAAAGCCACTGTTTTATTTTACAGCAGAATAACAAAAATGTCTTCTGCACCTTTCACTTCATATGACAGTTTTCTACGGAGGAAATACCCAAATTTTTATGAACTTCAACTGGTAATGTCTTCAAAATGATGGACTATAGCAGTGACTTCCAAAAAAACTCCAGGCATCTAACACCTTTAAATCCTTCTAATTCCCATCCTTCTTATACAACTGTAAGCCAGCACTGCTGTTCTAGGAAGATTAGTAGTAAGTATGGAAACAAATAGTAAATAGCTCAGAGTCTAGGGATAAAACATCTTAAGTATTACGAAGATTTTAAGATTTTATTTAAAAGTCATAGATAGGAATTACATACAAGACAATAAAAAGAATTTTCATTAACGGAACTAACGTTTTCTCAGGCTTGCTGCTCCTTGCCTTACTGAAATTTATAGGATCTACTCTGCTGCACAGGTTCCTCCATACAAAGAATCTGGTACACACAACAGAGGCAAGAACAAAGAATCTTTGTAGAACTGCAGCTAACAACACCAGATCCAAAACAATTCAAAACAACAAAGCTTCTTAGGACCTTAAGTTTTTCTTCAACATTTATTTAGCCTAAATTTCTCTGCATAAGGGTAAACATAAATACAACTAAGTCTTATGTTTTCACAGCATCAAGCAGATTTTGACAATCAAAATTACGAGTAACACTGAAAAAGAGTGCTGTCTCACAGTGTCTCCGTAATTTGAGATTTTTTTTTTTTTAAACACTGTATCTTTAATGTAAAAAACCATGCAAATTTAATATAAAAGTATATTTAAGACATGATGGTTGCTTGAACATGTTCTGGGTGGGGTTTTTTTTTGTTTGTTAAAAACGTTCAGGTGCATCAGCTGGATTTTTCAGACTGAACTCTTACATCAGATTTCTAGCTCTGGAGCATTCTTATGACTGAAAATGATAAGTAACGTTTGCCTTCCTCCATCCTTCAGATCACAGCACAGTTTAAAACAACATATAACTTACTGCGATGGAGTTAATAGGTTGTCATTTTCCTCATCACCTTTGAGTGTCTGAATTTTACCATAGTACAAGGGATTGCCAAGAGACTGAAAAATGGTCAATTTTGTTTTTTGAAGCTGATTACCAACTTCACATTCAAACACATAATCATCTTTTATTTCCTAAAAAGGCAGAAGAAAATAACCAAATAAGTCTTAAACAAGTGATAACAGAAACAGCTAGTAAAATATGCCAGTTCTATACAATATAGTACAAATCACTATAAGAAAGGTAAGTAACACTCTATGAGGAGGAGTGCATTATCTAAAATGAAAGTGATTTGAGAAGTCATTATCTAAAGGGATGAGAGGAAAAAGTTTATCATCTCTCAAAAATAAGAAAATATTGCAAGCCCTAAATAATCATCATGCTAGATATAGAAAGGCAGACTGGGTAAACATATAAGAAATAGTTTTATATAAATTATGACAATATGAAAAAAAATGTTCCAAGTAAAATGTTGGAAATGAAGATTAAGTTCTACGAGAAAGTATTTTTGCTAATATGAAACTACAAAGACATCACGATAGAGGCTGTTGATAAAGACAATATCTTGCCTCTGAAACGACAAAGAATCAATGAACTGATTTAAGGCTAATCATATTAAATGACTACCTCTTAGCAAATCATGTAATTTATGCCCAAAATCTTAAGGTTCAACTTAAATGCCTCTTACAAAAAGCTCTTTTTGCAGTTTAATATTACTTAATCTCTTCCCAAATTTAACATTTGGATTACAACAGAAGCTCTTTTCCATCAATCTTTATTTGAGTATCTGAGTGAAGAAAGCAATTTGTTGAGCAGAGTACTGCTCCCTGTCAATTATTACACATTCTTTACTATACAGCAACAGCACATGTTACTTGGGAGATTAAAGCTGCTTTTCCTTGTATTTCTGGAAAACCTGATGAAATTACAAGACTGATCACATGCACGATGCACTGTATGAAATTACAAATATCTGTGGTAGTCTGTGTCTATATAATACATGGAAGATTAATTAAATATGAGGAGGGAAGACTATTCCCACAGTATACTTAGATTTCACTGAAATAAGAGGCATTTTAACTAGAGAGAGAGAAGTTTGGCCAAAGGTCTAAACTACTTACGTGTGCTGGCCAGACAGTTGGTTGTGAGTCATCAGGCTTGATAGACTTTTCTACTTTGGCATATTTTTCCACCTTAAAGAAAATGGAGATAACAGAAATGAAAGAACAACAGTCATGTTGGGCCAGAGTAAAAGTCAGTCTAGCACGGCTTCTTCTTTTTAAGAACAGCTAACATGATAGTCTTAAAAAGTGAGTGCAAGAAACAGATAAGGATGGCTTGATGCTTTGTACAGCATCATCCCTTTGTGTCATGCATTCAGCAAAAGTAAACTGGAGAACCTTCAGTACTTTACATTTATCCTGTTACACCATATTTGCTATGTTAAACTTAAGCCACGTTTCACGCTTCTGTTAAGACCACAGACTGAAATCACTGCCTGCAATGGGGAATGGTTAAGAAATTTCCCAATACCCATAACTTCTAAAGACTCCGATTAGGTCAGGTACAACACTGTTGAAATGCAAAGGGAGAGAAGGTTTGTACAAACTTACAGCATCATTTTGTGTGTAACTCTTGCCAGCCCTATTAAGTCCAAAGCTACAATCTTATCTAGTCTACTGAGTCCCTTCTGTATGCTAGTAGTATGTGTTTTGGCAGTGTCAGAAACCAAGAACGTGAATGTCCCAGAGAGATGAATGCATGCAGAGTGATCAGAAGTATTCCCAGATAGAATTCTCTATAAAAACAATTAAACTATTGAAAATATTATGTCCCATAGTACTGTAACAAGTCAAAAAAAAGGAATTTCTTTCTACCAAGCTGACAAGTGGATCATTTAAAAATAATTTCCTCACCTTTTTTTTTTTTTTAATTTTTTGTATTATCAGACAACTTCAAATAGACATGTGCTAATTCAACCCACAGATGACCAACACTAAAGGTCTGTTTGCACTGTTTATCTCATCCAAATTACCTTGTTACAACTGCAGTGTATTCCAATGAGGTTTGGCTTGTGTTTATACCTTACAGTACAGAAAAATTTTTTTAAATGTTGAAGTCACTCCCACTTTTTAAAGGTCATTCTTTGATACTGGATACTCTTTAAAGTCACTTCTTCATACAATATAATGTTCAATACAAAAGCTAATAACTGCTAATGGAAACAAATGGACTTACATCCACTTCAGAAGGTGCAGTCAAGTAGCAAGGGTTCTGTTTCCACATATCTACACACTGGAAGATGAAAAAGCAGTATTAATGTATTAAATGCTTTAAATAAATAGTTAGAAGTATACCCACCTATGTTTCGGAACACTTACATTTCCAACTTTGGAAATTTTGAGGTCATACTGCTGGGCTCCTTTCCTCTCCTTTCTTTTCTGTAAGTAGTCAAGTAGTCTGAGCTGAGGTGGAGTTGAATAGTGAGCTACTTCCTGCTGCCTGTTCAGAGATGACCTTGAGTACCTTTTGAAGCACCTATGGTAAAATGATAGATAAGCTTCTAAAACCATCGAAATCAAATTCCCCACTGCCTGTGTACAAACACAAAAAAATGCAGGGAAAAGCTACTTACATTGAGACTACAAGACAGGATTTCAAAATATTAAGTTAAAATTGCTATTCTGGATTACACTGTACAACTCAAACTCTTGATTCTGTATTTTTTAAAAAAATACTAGTACTCTGTTCATGTGTTTCAGCACTAAGAATGGGGTTATTTAAATGCATAATTGCAGTACATTGTCAAAATGAGTAACTAAATGAAAAGTTACAGAGCTTACAATACTTGTATATTAGCACTGATTTCAGTTCTGTCAAAAGAGCTGTATACTGGTTATGTAACTATAACATTATAAGCACAGTAACTACCCTCCATTCTCCGTCTCGTGCCAAATCCATTGGTACATTAACGCTGTCCTGGACATTAGTTTAACACCTTTACATATTTTTCTAACAGAATGTTTGTTGACCACCAAGCTCTAATTTTAAGAGCAGCTTGATCAACTTCACTGTTTGTACTTATTTAGATATTACCATTGGTTTTGTATTATAGAATAGAATCATAGAATCATTTTGGTTGGAAAAGACCTTTAAGATCATCAAGTCCAACCATTATTATACTATTATATACGACCATTATATACTATTAGCATAGTATTTCAATGCAAATATAGTTTTAAATATTTCAGTAACTCTAAGAGACCATTAGTACTTTTTCATTCTACAGGGTGAATGTAACTTTTACTAAAACAAAATGTGAACAATTTCAAGCTTTTGTGGAAAAAAGAGAACAGCCATGCACAGAAGTAAAACAATTTCAATGTTTTGTATATAATGCATTCCACATCACTTCTAAGTTTCCTAAGATTCTAATACATCTACACTTCTGTTTAACCTAGATGTCAAGCATGTAACTAATTCCCTTGATTTCCTCATTTAGGGTTAAACTTGTATATAGCTTTTAAAAAAATCAGAGACCAATATGCAACATATCCATTTATATATTTTACATTATTGAGCTGCCATCTGACTCAGGTTACATCTGAATTATGCAAAAAAGGACAAAATCAAAACCGCAATGCAAGATATTATGTTAAGAAAATAATATACATACACATTCTTCCGATATACAAAAATAAGCATATTACAGTATCTACTACTAATTGAAATACAGTACAAAATTGAGCACTTAAAGATGTAATTTCTTGGCTGTTCCTCATATTCCTAATATTTAAGTAGATATTACTTTGAGTGCTACATACAAGAAGCAAAATTTTCATATAAAGCACTGCTTATACTTTTCTTTGAAATACTTAATAACATTTCAAAGAAAGTCTCAACATGCTTCACATTGAAAACTACCGTTTCATGGGGCGAGTATTCATCTTCTGCTTGTTGTACAGGAGTCTGTTTGTAGTACAGGTCACTGCTATTGAAGGATCAAGACACAAAGGCTCTGCTGTAGCCAAAATAAGTTGGCTCTCAAGTAGGAGTTTGTCCTCCTGTAATATACACAGCTATTAATAAATGTAAAAATATGAAGACCTTTACACTAATGAAGTTGATACATACCTACACATATACGTATATTATCTCAAAGAAAAGTGAAAAAATTGTGTGTGGATAGTCAACAAAAGAAAATATTCAACAGTTAAGTGTCACTAATCATTATTATGTGTTACAGAGCTTTAGGTGAGGTTTCTAATAGGAAAATAAATCCTTCCTTCTAACAGGAAAAGTGTTTTTTTTTTTTTATTTGGGGAGGAGGAGTGTTTGTTTTAAATAGAGTAGTAGTGGCAATGAAATCCATTTTCTGTCAATCATTTATATTGATGGACTGGCAATCAGTGCCATAAAGATGATCTATCTGGAACTTTAAATTACAATTTGAAATGGATTTGAGCATGATTGTCCAATACTCTCATTCATCATTACCAAAAATTAAGGTCTGATTCTACAAAACTTTTAGCAAATCCCATGTTTTCTGTGGCGTCTAGTGGGAAGATGTTAATTTGGCAGCTGTCTGGAGTACGTACCATGCGATACTATGCATGTCACTGACAGTTTGAATTAATAAAAAATATCATCAGTTTTGTTTATCAGATTTTATTAAACCAAGTGTATTTACCACATCACTGTAAAGTTTTACAATTACTGCTGACTCACCTGTGTCCATTTGTGGTTGTCACTTGTTATAGAATGCACATCACAAATTAAAGTCTGAGGAAAAAGACATAATGGTAATTAGCGATCAACTAAATAATATTTCTTAAGGTATGTTCACTGTAAGTTCATATCCAGTCTAGGAACTACTGTGACAGCGAGGAGTGACTTAAAAGACTTCCTACCTGCATTGTAGGACGCAAAAGAATGTGCTTGCTTTGGTACGTTGGAGATTTCATGTTACCAGACTGCCTATAGTCACGTATTTCTGCTATGACACATCCACAATGAAAAATATTAACCTAGTTGAAACAAACAAAAAAACAATTTGTAAATAAACAAATATTTACTAGTCTGCCTCAGTCTCTGCCTCCAAAAACAAGTTTGTTACATACCAGACAATATTCAGTGATGCTATGAATAAAACTAATCACTAATTTTGTCAAGACTAGTGGTCTTTACTACATACCTAGACAGACCAAAAATACAAGCTTTGAATCTAGTGTTTTCATATGCCGGCAACATAGTTTTAAGAAATTACTATGTCAAATATTTCATAATGACAAAGAACAAAGGATATTTTGCTTGAGCAGACTCAAAGTTGTTTGGCAGCCTTAACAATAGCAGTATCTCTTCTATCCCTTTCTCCCCAATATTTTTTTTCCTATATATCAATAAAAATATTTATTTGCGGCATTAAATATTACAGTTCCAAATACACAAGCATTTTATACCTTGTGGTTGGAATCACCTAAGTGAAACAAACAAAATCACAATCTGTCTGGGTACAAAACATAAGTCCTTTTTGAAAACAAACTTTCAAACCTGAGATTTTTCTAAAAGATCAACCAAAATAGGTGGTAGCTCCTCTGCATCCAAATATTCAAGCAGCTCTCCTTCCTCATAAGGCAGACGAATGGTCTCAGAATCTGAATGTAAACAAAACAAACTGTTTTTCTTTTGTTTTTCAAGTTCAAACAGTGTGAAATCTAAAATAAGCTTGCCACAGGAAAAAGCAGGGCCAGTGGAAACCTATCCACTGTAATTTTTACATCTACTTCTGTTCCCAGAGCTGGATTTTGCTCTCCTTATGCCAAAAGGCAACATGCCTTAGCTCAACAGAATCAAATTTTTGCTTCTAGCTGATACACTGTATGCTCTTATTACACATCACAGTACCAACAGCATGAATATGCAAGTAAACTGGAACACAGATACATTTAGTCAGACCTAAATTTAGGAAGCAGTGAAAGAAACAATTTGACAGAAGGAACCTGAAGTGAGAGAAACTTAGATAAGCAACTTGGGGAAAAAAAGGGAACAGACAGGAAGCTAAGGCAAAAATAAGAGAATGGAAGGCTACCAAAACGACTCATACCTACTGATTTACCCTGCACTGTTAGAGACTGTTTATGAGCACCTAACAGCTTTATGCAAATTTTTAGTTCAAGTACAGTTTTTTGGGATTATGTCACAAGAAAAACAGTTAAACATAAGCAACAACACATTCTAACTATCTAGAGAGCATTCTGAGTATTTTCAAAAATTAAATAGCAAAAATATTACCTGAACCATTTTTTCCCCTGAGCATAAGTGAATAACCCTCATTTCCCGGATAGAGGTTCACTACCAGACATGACAACGTCTCCTGCATAACCAGCTTCTCAAGTAAATTCACATTTCGCCTCAGCTTCTGCTTTAAAAGTAAACATTGCTCATGAGCATAATACTATCAAGTAATTAGTAGCAATAAAAACAATTGCTAGAACATGCGTGCTATTTAGATTAACGTTGAAGTATATATCTAAACAAGCCCAGTTAAATTTAATTTGACTGTATTCAGCAGAGTCTATTCATTATGTATTATTATCCGTACTTGTACATACAAATATTTTTTCAAAAAGCATTTTTCATTAACATAAAAAATCCCTTTAATTATAAGTCCACAGACAACACAGTTAACAAGAATGACCCTATGATACAATGTTGTAAATCTGCAATGCACTATTATTTGTATTATTTTTATGAGCATCATTTATATGCTATACATTGTTTGATAACAACAACAAAATATTTAGTGTTTTCAAATATTCCTAACAAAAGCAGATATTCCCTTCCAGGATTAAAATACTGAATTACAACATTTGGAAGTTTAATTGCATTGTCTAGTCTGTATTTGCTGAAATCCGATCCAACAGCTGCAGAGACTATTCCCCTATTTAATTTTAAGAACAATCTTTTCAATGTATAACAGATTTTTGAAATTAATCAGTATGTTTCAAAGACCCCATGTATATCCTACAGATCTTAAAATTTTAAAAGCCCCCTTAAAACTTAAAACAATTAATTCTAAACCTTCAGATAATTTTACACCTTCTGGGTGGAGCCATTCATTGGAAGCTAACCCTAGCACACTACTAAGCCCGCCCAACTATTCATTTCACAAACACCCAAATAAGTAGTAGCAGGCTATCTCTTTTTCGATAAATTTATCTTTCCAGAGATACTGAGAAGATAGAAAGCTGAAGGGGAATGAACTTTTTATCTCCTGCAATGTTGGTTTGGAACCATTGCCCAAAGTTAACTCTTCCTCATGCACCATGAATGACAATGACTATATCCTATTGGCTTTTTCAGTTTAGAAATCGTGGAAACTAACACAAAGAAAAGGACAAAGTAGTACATAAATCCTGGAAAACTAATGGTGAAAGAACTGGAGGAGCAGGGGAGAGTGGGGGAAAACACAGCATGGCAACACTAAAGATCAAAACTGCTCAGGAAAGCCAATTCCTCATACAGGACTCTGAAAATGCAACCTGTTACGCAAAACCTTTTTCAGTTAAAACTCCTATTATCCCCCACAAACACGTACACCAGTGCACTGCTTCAATTTTCAGACACATCGCTCAGTAGGGGATCTAGCTATGGGGCTTTTACTTACACAAAGTACGAAGTAGCCTGGGGTACCGTAATTGTCATTTGAGAGCAAAGTCAACACTCAACTACTCTGATGTTTTTTCTCTTCACAATTGAGATACTGTCATCTTTTGATGGAAATGTTCTTTTTCAGTGTTGGATAGATTAACATTTTCATATTTAGTTATACAACAGCATTAGGATGACAGAAAGGAATATAAGAATTCTGTAAGAGTTGACTTTGAAAAGGATCATGAGGTTACATAAGAGAGGTTAAGAAGAAATTCGTTACTTAAAGTTATATGTAAAAATGAAAAAGAAAGCAACCAAGAAATCAAAAACAATTCCATTCCTCTATCATTGGGACAGAATTAATATTGCTTCTAGAAGTTATTACTAGTAATGCTGTTAATATTTTTAATTCAATGTTACTATTTTCTTGAGCTGAAGAAAAAAGATCATGCAATTAAGGCCATTATTCCATCCAAAAAACATGCATTCAGTAATTTATACTAGCTAGTCACCACCCATAGAATTTCTAAATAAACAATTCACCTTTTCTTTTTTTTTTTAACCCAGAAATTTGTCTATGCACGCAAGAAATATCCATGAGACGTATTTTTATGGAAAGTCTCTGGTCCTTAAACACCTCATAGGTAACACATATAATGGCAATTCAATTGTAAATGTAATTAAATTGAGTTAATCATATCACTCTCTAGTTTAAATTTGTTTGGTGAATGACATGTTAGTTTTATTTTTTAATTTTTAGGTTTTGTTCAGTAACAGTTGACCAGTTGTGGCTTGGGGTTTTGTTTGTTTGTTTCATTTTTTGGGGAGTTAGGATGGTGAAGGAGGAACACAGGTAAAGAAGGGAGAACAATCACACAGGCATAAGAACATTTTGACACTGCATTCATATGACCTGAAATTCTTAAGATATATTCTAATTACATTTTGAGGTATAAAGCCTCTCCAAGATATTGGAGTAAATTAGCATTTTAAGTATACACATTTCAATAAGCAAGTAAAGATGGTAGATAAGGGAGGAGCAAGCAACATCATCTAATTTAGATTTAATCTGCAGGAGGGTAGATTTACTTCAGATATTAGGAAAAAAATTATTCACTGTGAGAGTGGTGAGGCACTGGAACAGGTTGCCCAGAGAAGCTGTGGATGTACCCCTCTGGAAGTGTTCAAGGCCAGGTTGGATGGGGCTTTGGGCAACCTGGTCTAGTGGAGGGTGTCCCGGCCCATGGCAGGGGACTTGGACCTAGATGATCTTTGAGGTCCCCTCCAACCCAGGCCATTCTATGATCGTTACTTGGCCTGTTTGAGCTTCTTTGCTAACGTTTCTCCTAGGGCAAGGATAGGCAGCAGACCTGCCTGTACAAGGTGTGCCCAGGTGGAGCATCCCCTGCAGCAGGTGGCTGAGCT
>VXBL01006302.1:564125-608753 GCA_013400195.1 Aramus guarauna | reverse complement strand
GGCCTAAACCACGTCACCAAGTCAGTGTGAAATGTTTCACCTGCTCCTTGCAGTGGGCATGCCAAAAGATAATAAAAGAATCCCAAACTGTAAACTTAAGGTTTATTTAAAAACTAAGATAACAAAATCAGAAAAAAAGATAACTTTGTGAAAAAAGAAAGCACAGAAGCAGAGAAAATAAATCACTTCAAATCAAACTTCCTCCTTTGTTAGGGATTTCCTTGTAAGCAGTTTTTGCTCCTTAGTCCTTTGACTTTCTGTGGCTTTCTGGGTTTGATGGGCTTCATGTAGTTCCGCAGTGGCCCTAGGGCAGCTTCCCTTTTTCTGTCACCTCTGATGCATAGCTGCTTGGATCTGCTGCTTGCTGAAGCCTCCAAACTCCCCCTAGGACTAGTGGCTCTCAGGGAAGAGATATTTCCCTGCCTCTCACCTTCAGCAGAGTCCACCTGATCAAAGGGCAGCAGCTGGAATATGAAAATACAAGGGCAGCCCTCCTCCACACTGCTCCATAATACAGTATAGAGCCCAGTAAATTGAATACAAACAAATAGCCCCTCCAGCACAGCTGAAATAATAATTTAGGTTCGGGTATCTGCCATTGAGATTGTTCTGTTACAACTACATATTCTTACTTTGGTCAGTGGGGGAAATACAAATATATTTTAAAAGAGTCCTGATGAATGAGGGCAGTGAGAAGTACTGCTTGTCTGAGGGGCATCAAAATGTGCTTTGAAGTCAGAATGAGAGATTTTTTTTCCTGTGTGATTCAATGTACACTACCATTGGTTACAACTTTCTGAGTAGAAATTCTTTGATTAAACAAAAAGCTTTTTTTTTTTTTTTCCCCAATGAGAAAGCATGACATCACTATCACTTCATCAAGGAATTCACAGGGCTTTCTCTGTCCTGCAGATGAAGGACAGAGCTGTGAATGGCACATTTTAGGTGGGAATGATTCTGCCTCAAAGGACATGGTAAGAATGATAAACTTCAGAGTCATGATAAACTTCAGAGTCACAAAAGCCCCAGTGTCCCAAGAGCTGCTGAAGCACATTGGAAGAGCTTTGTTCACTGTTTGCTGGTCACATCTCTGCTCTACTGGTACCACCTGTTTTTGCTGTTGACTCTAACTTTTCTGTGTAGCAAAAACCTTAATGCATGATTTTCTTCTTTGGTCATTATCCAGGAAAAACAAGAGAGTCCTCTGTGTGGTCATTCTCTGTAGGTCACTCATACTTCTCACCAGATTCTTCACAGATAACTGTGGTTTTGATTTGACTGTCTTCTGTCCACTTGAAGCTATTATTGTGACTCTGTTTTTCAGGCTTGTGCTCTCTACTGCTCTTCATCCTGTCCAGGGCTAAGTCTAAATCTGATATACTTCCCTGACCTACATAGGATTAGTGGTGATTCTATGCACAGATCTGTGGTGCAGGGTCATTTCCCTTTTGGTGAGTCACATTTTAGCCCCACAGGATCTAGTATGCAGTGTGGTTTTTGACGTGGTTTAGGCCCTGCCGGGCACCACGTGGCCGCTCGCTCACCCCTCCTCTTTAACAGAGAAAGTCTTTAACAGAGTAAGGTTTATACACATTTGACTTTGTTCTGTCAATTGTATCTATGACAAATGACAATGAGTGTGGTTGCACTTTTCTAACAGGATATGGATCCAGGTTGGATGGGGCTTTGAGCAGCCTGGTCTAGTGGAGGTGTCCCTGCCCATGGCAGGGGGGTTGGAACTGGATGATCTTTGAGGTCCTTTCCAACCCAAACCATTCTATGATTCTATGATATGCAATATAAATATGTGTTAACCTTTGCTTGTGGCTGCAGGGAAAAACGGTGCATGGCAAGGCTTTGAAATGTCTCATCGTGCACAAGCAGGGCTGTGTATGTATGGGTATGTATGCACATGTCTATGAGGTATATGATCTGTTTGTGATCGAACCTATCACTGAGGTTGGACTAGTATCACCTAACAGTGGTTGCCTGAAAGTCTGGCATCTGGTATGAGCAAGTCACCCAGACTCCTAATGTGTGAAAATGCAGGCTCCTCTAGAGAGGGATCCATCCAGTCTCAGACACCCATCTTGGGAAAGAATGTGCTAAGCTTTGCAAGGTCTCTAGAGGGAGCCTGTAAGAGTCCCTTTGACTAGATATTTAGACAGCTGAAGATAAATGAGGTAACTCCCATCCGCCATTCCTACAGGAAGCTGGGGATAACATTCCTGCCTGGACCTCTTGTTTTTAGTTCTCCTTCTGCAATTCTGAAACATCTGCAGCTTTTTCACACATAGTTTGTGTTGTTTCAGATCCATCACAAGATGCAGTTTCTACTTTGCCATATCCAATGACAGTGCAGGAATAGTGAGTAATATCTCCTGTTATATTAAACCTGAACAGGCAGAGAAAGTCAGATTTAGTTGCATTCCTGACCTAGCTGGATGCAATGCAATCATTGTCACTTCCATGAAAGACAGAGTGACTCCTGGACTTGCTGTTAAGATGTATTACTGTCAGTGGGATTAGTGGGATTAGAAGCTGCCTTGTTGGAGTCTCCCCCACATTACTTTCTTCCCCAGACCTCAGCAAAAGTATATGGGCTCTACTTTCCCATCCAGAGACCTCCCCCTTCTTTGGTACCCTCCATTCAACGATGCTGACATCACACTGTCTCTTGTCCCTGCCGGGTATATCCTTACTTTCTCCACTGAACTCCATCTAGACAGGTCCCTCCTTCCCCGCCAGAACTACAGCTGTGTCCTCTCTTGCCATCTGAAGTGACATGCCTGCGTTCCCATGTGACTTACAGACTCCCTTTGACTTGCCACAGGAATGTGCTGAAGCACCTGAATCTCAAGGAATCAGGTTGCTACAAATTGCAGTCCCTGCTCTCACTTGTACTCCCTGTTGTTGGCTCTGTTTGTTGGTTGTTTTTTTTTTAACTGTTTCCACATGTGGCATCCAGTGACCTGCTGGAATGAGCTTACATGTTTGTGTTATGTTCCACATTGTTAATCCACTTCCACTTGTTCTCGCTTTCAGAGTATTTGAGACCAAGTAAGTAGTAATGACCTTCTGATTGTGACTTAAGGTATTTCTAGAAAGGAAACAAACGATGTTAATACATTAAAATTACATTTTCTTCACCAGAGGTACACAGAAAACGTAGTGCTAAATAGCCAACACAGAAAGTACAGTGTGCATCCAGCCACACCATCTCTTTCCACAGCTTCAGAGGCTGAATTTTTCCATTTTTATTTAATCTCATCTCTCTTCCTGGAGCTTCTTAGGAATAGACTAAATAGAATCATACACCTGTGATACCATTAAAGCTATACATTGTAGTTAGCCAGATGTGACTTGATACCTGGAGACACTTTCTTACTCTGATTGTGATAAGAAAGCCTTTTCAGTTTTCATCAAAGCAATGGCTTTCACAAATAAGTGTCTGTTCAACTTGTTTGGTCTTGGTTTGTGTGCTAAATCTCTTTAAAATGTAAGCCAGCTAGGCAGAGAGTTTGCTCCTTCCCATGGGAGCATACCTGGCAAGAGAAGCTTCCAGATGCAAGACTTCAACCACCAAGATGCATCTTACTGTGAAGATTTTTGCTACCATACAGAGGTGCTTGGTGTATATGGCTAGCAGTAGATTATAGACCCCCAAAACATCTAACATGAGAAGACACAAGTATAACTCATCAGTCCTTTAGTATACAGGTCAAGCAACCCTAGAAGCAGCCCCATGAATTTAGATCTCACCAGTTCTTCCTCATTGTCAATGATCACTAGGTCTGACTTCATCTCAGTACATATTTGACGGGAGGCATTCCAGTCTTCTTTTTCCTTCTTTTCCAAAAAGAAGTAGCATCTTCCCTTATTTTTTTCCCAGTGGGGGGGGCAGCCTGCAGGAGGGAACAACAGGTGTAGAAAAATCCATGTTCACACTAACAAAATGATCCCATTACAAAGGAAATGTAAGAGAGTAAGTTACAGCCAGAAAAGTACCTGTGCGGTTCTGCTCCCTGCCAGTCTCCGTAGCTAATACCAGCCCAAGAGTTCCTAGGCATGAGTCAGAGAAGTAGAATCACAGATGATGTTATCCTGCCTTTTAAATCTTTACTCAGGAGATAAAGAGAAATGGTCAGGGCAAAAAGCAGCTTTCAGTTTTCAAAAGTTTTATTTGCCTGCTGCAAAATATGGCAATAGTGATGCTACTGAAAGAAAGAACATTTCTTTCCATCACCAGGCAGGGTACCAGGAGGAAACAGGGACCTGGAAAGGGATGATTCAGGGAAACAGGGACTGCGTGATATAGCTTTGTTGGTTATCCAGCAGCTCCTAAACAGCAAAAGGGGATTGCACTCAGTTAAAATGCTAAGAATGGAGTGGTATTTGAAAAGCAGTACACACACATTGATCCATCATGTTCACTACAATGCTATGATACCAAAGGGATTGTTATATTCATGTCCCTTCACCTAGCCATGGGATCCTCTGCACTAGCATGAGAGAGTAATCAGTTCTGCCCTCTGAAACAGTAATGTCGTGCTGACCAAGTACTACTTTTAAAGAAGATGAAAATGTGAAACGTCTCCAGCCTCGGGAGCTCATCCTATGAATGTACAGGATAAGGTTGTTTATTCCTGAGACGTCAGATTGTTTGTTTGTTTTTCTTCTGAACAAAATCTAGACAGCCCCCCTGCCTCCCCTTAAAAGGCAATCTAGCAGGCTTCTGGAAACTGTTTTTTAAATGACAGAGGATTACGTACCTGTTTTTGAGTGAAGTGAGCTGCTTGCAGTTGGTTGATCTGGAAATAAGCATACAATTTCTGCTTTGAATGGCTGACCATTTTGCCATACTCTGTCAGACCTCTTCTGGACCTCTTGGCCCCCACCATCACTCCACACAGAATGCCTACTCCTCACCTTTTTGCTCTTCCATTGAAAAAAATCCAAAACTATAGTACCATGCTATGGAGCAGATTTCCAAAGAGCCTAACTCTGAAACTTAAGAAAAAATGCTCCACACATTTGCAGAGTTGCACTAAATGTGGTGTACAGTATACACATAACTATAGCAATAAGAAATAAGAGCCATCTTAGAGAGATCAGTGCCCAAGCCAATCTGTTCTTGGTTAAGCGTGCTCCCACACAGCTTGGAGCTGTGCTCATTGTCTGCTCCTACCCCAAACAACTGAGGTGAGATATTCATGCAGAGCACACCTGTGCCCCAGCTGGAAGTTGGTCTAATGTTCCCCAGGCCGAAATGAGACAACAGTGTTCAAACTCAGGCCAGTCAGCTTCACCTCCATCCCTGGAAAGGTGATGGAACAGCTTATTCTAAGGGTCATCAATAAGCGGGTGGAAGAGAAGGAGGTTATCGGGAATGGTCAACATGGATTCACCAAGGTGAAATCATGCCTGACCAATCTGATAGCCTTCTATGATGGCACGACTGGCTGGGTACATGAAGGGAGAGCAGTGGATGTTGTCTACCTTGACTTCAGCAAGGCTTTTGACACTGTCTCTCATAACATCCTCATTAGCAAGCTTAGGAAGTGTGGCTTGGATGAGTGGCCGATACACCAGAAGGCTGTGCTGCCATTCAGCGAGACCTGGACAGGCTGGAGAGTTGGGTGGAGAGGAACCATATGAAATTCAACAAGGGCAAGTGTAGGGTCCTGCTAATAAATAGCACTAATAAATACAGGGTCTGAGTGCCTTTTTTTTTACTGACATCGTAATGAGTTTGCATCTCCTGGTGCAAAACAGTTGTTGAACTACTCTTTTACAAATTGCTGAAGTATGAAAAGCCACTATAGACTTCAAAAACACACTGCCTAGGAAGTCCTGCTAATCTACATTTCTTTCCTGATAGGAAGCAAGAACTAGACTTTTGGAGTTGTGAGAAAAAAGTTTCTCTGTAGCACCTAAAACCAAATGCTGGCAATGTATAATACTGTTTTAATGTTTGCAATTCAAAGATCAAAGTTGATCAATAAAAGTCTAATTTTGTGGAGACTAAATTGTATGGTTTGCCCTGTTCCTTTTAGGGATTAACTTCCAATATATTGGCATAGGAGAAGTTGGGTCTTAGACATCACTGCAAAACAAAACAAAACCCCAAGGAAAGATGTCTGTCTGAACATTTGAAAACAAATGTTCTTAAAGCTCTGGTATATAGAATTACATTCAAACTTGTATACAGAGATACACAAGATAAAGTATGCATTATATTTCATAGAATATTAAAACAGATAATCATGGTGGAAATAATGAAGTTAAAGCTGGGGATTGAGAAGCTGAAGAAGCAACGACATGTTTGGAAGAGGGGGAAACAGAATTTACTCTTCAGGAAAAGTTCTCAGAAACATGATATGAAGAAATGTCAGGAAGAAGATGAAAAAGCTGCATTTTGCATATAGCCTGAGCCTGTGGGTGGGAGCTTGAACTACTGCTTGCAAGTTTACACTTAGGTCCTCAGTATATAATAGTACTAAATACTGGTACTAAAACTATCTAACATATTTTTAAAGCATATATTTCTATGAAAAATTAGAACTTAATACATACGGGTATGCATTACAAAAATGAACACCACCCTACTGATTCTCCTACTGGATAGAAATCAATTTACAACACAAAAATGGTAGGTCAAGATTTTCTCCTGGAATATTGTCACCTTTACCTTTGAAATCTGCCTGAGAGATTCAGACAGCAGCATTACTGAAAATGATTCAAAGACACAGAAACCTAACACAGCAACAATGTGTTACTTTCTAATTGGAGCAACTTAACACTGAGTTTTATCGTGCTTTAGTTGTATGCTAATTGGAACATTAAGGATTTCTTTGCCTTTTACTGAATCCCTAGAGCAACAAGGAAAAATAAAACAGAAAAATCTGTTTAAAAACATATGTTTTTCATGCATATATGCATTAATATGCATATATCTTGAGGCTGGATATCAACTCCTGGTTTCAGAAAAGAGCAAATTTAATTCATATGAAGACGCATTTGAAACAAAGTCAGATCTGCCTGTTCTTGCAAGACCAGCTCATGAACTGCAGGGCAATTTTTTTATTTATTGGCAGATAAATTTTCTCTCCAAAAAAAGAAGAAAATAATATGACACCAGGTCAGGTTCTGCTGAGTAAAATTGTGGTAATTTTCATGAACAGAAATGTAAAATGCCTTCTGGCTTAAAAACCTCTTGTATGATGGAGCAATATCAAGAAGTGACAGTTTAGTTCATTTAAACAAGCTGTTTGTCACCAATGGTATATTTGGCAAAATAAAACAATATGAAAAACTCATTAAGTCTTAGAAATAATACAATCAAAATGGCAACAGTTTTCATTTGAAGTACAAGTGAAAACTATGTTATTGAAATTAAAAACTAATTTGATTTAGTTTCTCAAGTGTCCTGCTTTTTAGCTGGGATAGAGTTAATTTTCACACGAAGCTGGGAGAGCACAGACAGGACAGCTGACCCAAAGTAGCCAAAGGGATATTCCATACCATATGACATCATGCTCACTATATAAGGGGAGGAGCTGGCCAGGGAAGAGGGGTCACTGCTCAAAGACGAGCTGGGCATCAGGCTCTGGGTGGTGAGCAAGTTGCATTGTGTATCCCAACCCATGAGTTTTACCTTTTTCTTCTGATTTTCCTTCCCATCCCATTGGTGGGGGGAGGGGTTAGCGAGCGGTTGAGTGGTGCTCAGCTGTCAGCTGGGGCTGAACCATAACATCAAGCTTGATCTAGATCTCAGGTCTCTTAGGAGTATTTTTTCGGTTCACTGAGGCAGTACTGAACCCAACAAAGTAACTATAACTGAAGCCAGACCTGAATCAAGTCTAATGACTCCTCATTCAACTCCTGTTTTAAAGATCTATTAAATGCTGGTAATTTCACCTTGCTATATTGTGTTTTTTTGGTTTGTTGTTTTTTTTTTTTTTTTAAATTGCCCTTCCTGTGGTATTTTACATTTTATAACAGTCAGAGCACTATCAGACATCTGTCCTTTACTCTTTGCCTTGAAAAAGAGAAAACAATTACCTTCCCTAACCCTATTTTTTAAGTTCCGTGGATCAAAGTTTTTTGACATGTCTTCACAAAGAGTTTCTCCATGTACATCTCTGGTGGCAAACTCTGGGACTGGAGTGTGATTGATTGTGGAAACCTCTTAAACTTGCTTGACTATCAAAGGGTGAAAAGAAACAAGCAACCACATCTGAAATTTAAAAATTATTCCTTGAAAATATTCAAAGGAAAGTACCACATGGCTCAATTAAATTTTGTAGTTTTTTCTAATGGCTCTAAGAATACTTTCTTTCTAAAAAAAAAATCTTTTTTATATATTTCAAAGATTGTTATGAACTCAGTGATATATATGCAGAGACACCTAGTACTAGGCTTTTATTTGAGTAAGGTGCAAACACATTCCTTTAAGTTGTGACTTAGCCATCTCTTTCAAATGAGGTTTTATTCATATTTATTTAAAGATTTTTTGGTGTTATGGACATCTTAGTGACATGATACAAGATCATTGCCTTGAAATATTCTCACAGATAGCTATCATAATACTAATAGACATTATCTAATCTTGACTTGTTTCTTCAAAATGTTTTTTATTGTTTGAACATTGTCAATTTTTTAATTGACTTTTGGCTTTTTTTCTTTTGGAGTTCTAAACTTTCAAACCACTTGACTGTTTTACAGATTTCCTCTCACGGCCACAGTTGGCTAAAAACTACTGTCCCGTGCTTTCAAACTAGCCTTTTGTTGCTACTTGTTTTGGATGTCATGACTTAGATGCCAGTCAGTGGGTGAAAGTCACAAATTAATTGCAGTTACTACATTTTTTAGCAGGACTTACACATGAGTATCAGACACACTGCTAAGACCAGTAGGAGGATTATCACAGCAACCAATACAGCAACACGTGTTCTGGAGCAACAGCTTTTACCTACAGATAGACAGAAGAAGTAAAGATTAGGGGAACAACTGGAAAAGGAACCCTTTGTCTTCATTCAAAGATGCCCTTTTCAGGCTCACACTGAGACAACTCTTCCAAGTTAGGCAAAACCCTTCGGTACTGTCCCTTCAGATGTTTGTTCTTCTTGTGATAGATACGCTGTGGACACATTCTTTTTTCCATCACAGACATTCAACCTGAACCCTTCTGCCACTGCCTTGAATACTTTGGTAAATTCTGCTGAACTTGATACTAGAGTTAAGTGCTCACTGGGATCTGCCTTCTCAAAAGACTATGAAAGCAAAACCCAATCAACCTACTGGATAAAGGTCCTGCCACATTACACTCCTCAACAAAGCAAATTTTCCAGAAGAGTTGAACTATTTCTATTTTGACTGTTGTTTATGGACTTTTGTTCAGGATTTACTTCACAGGAATCCTTGCGCTATTCATTAGTCTGCCAACTCAGTGGATACTGGCTGGCTGGTATAGAGCACAAGTAGGTCCCAGAGGGGACAAATAACATGTTCAGTGGCTGACTGGACTCATCAGACACTGAATTAAAAGGTAAAGGAGAGCTTTCCATCTCTTCCTGTTTCATGTATCTGCTAGACTATTTACTTACCCCTTCTGCTGTCTTTGAAGTTCATGGTGTCTGTATGACCACTTGGATCTGAAAAGGAAATTGAGGGGTTTTGCTGCTATTACTCCTGCTCTGTAAAGTAAAGTTTCAGATAAATGAGGAAGCCACCCTAAATATAAATCCTAACTGCGGTCAATATCTGGTCTGTTCTGTCTGGTAACCTCATTTTCACACCTACTCATGCATTTACCATTTGAATTACTAAAATGTTAAGAAGCTGTCATACTTAGTATAGTATTAAACTAGACTGATTTTAAAGCAGTCTTTAAAAGAAGGTGGCACTCAAGAAGAACTCCGTGCTGTCAAGTTTTCTGCCTGAGGAGTTTTGGTCAGGAAATGGTTGCATCCTGAAAACAGGTTGATTGCACTAATCAACAAATCTATTTCATATGTGCAAATTATCTACTGATGTATTAGTAGTCCATGTGGTTACCAACAAGAAGGGGAAAGGTGGAGAGAAGTTTTAGTGGCAAAATGGAAGCTTGTAGGAAGGAAGTTGGTGACCACGTGGCAATTCCAGAAATGATCCCAGTACGCTCTGCAGGACTGGAGGGAGAAATGAGAAGGCAGCATTTTAGCACCTGACTGAGAAGATGGAGTAAGGATCCAGATTTCTAATTTTTCAGGAATTTGGGACACATCTGGTGCAGAGTATCCAAACACTCTGGAGGAACAGATTTCATCTTAACTATAAAGGAGTCAAGATGCTGGACTAAGTAACTTTTAAAATTAATAAAAGAAAGCTGGCAGGGGCTGAAGGATGTAAGTAACTCTTAAAATGGGGAAATGACATGGGCTATAGAGCAGTTTAGGTGATATTACCATTATGGGTGATATTACCATTATGTGAGACTTGAAAACCACTCCTCAGGAGAAGGAAATGTCAGACTGTAGAAACAGTCAAGCAGAAAATGCAAACCTGACTGTCATTTAAATAAAGTGCTAAGAGGCAAACAACAGCTATGGTACACTTGCTTCTATGCATATATGAGAAGTCTGAAAAAAAAGATGGGAAATCCTGGAATGTCCCACCCAAGACTAAAATGCTCAGATGTCAGGTATCTGAAAATGGGTGGCTTCTGCCACCTGGCATACCAATATGCTATGTATATGAGCAAGTGGTTAAAAGGAAGAGTCATCATAGTACTAGACTACATAAGGAAAAATAGAGTGCTAATGGGTAAAAGACAGGAACTACAGGAAGGACCTAAAAAGGACTGCTAAGAGAGAATGAAATCCATACAGGCAGTCTATATATTATTGAGGGTTAGCATCCTGGCAACACATGGCCAATACAAAGCCCCTGTTAAGAATGATCTGGGAACAGGCAAAAGGAAGTTGACACAGCTGTTAGAAGCAGATGGTAAACTTTCCATAGCTGTAGACATTAAATGAAGAAAATGGAGTCTCACAAACCTGGGGAGATCAAAGATTACATATAAGAAAAAACAACTGGGCAGAAAAGAACTTGAGAATGAAAAAATTTCAAATGTGTTTTCGAACACATGTTTCAAACACATTGTGTCTTCAAACATCAAGAGAAGGCACGTTGCTGGAGATCTGTAGGCCAGTGGATGGTAGGCTATCCAGGAAGCATTCAGAAGATAAACACATAGTAGAGAAGCTAAATTCATCCCTTGTAGCAGGGTTGACTGAGTGAGAACTGGATAGATCTTCCATTTCAGGGCAGTTCCTTGTGAGGAGCCACATGAACTGGAAGATGTATAGACCAATTAAAAAATTGATATACTAACAAATTCCAAGAGACATTAGGTGTGAGATAGCTGGATTACTAATGCCGTTTTGTAATCCCACTATTAAAGCTATCTTTGCACCCAGAGACCAGAAGGCAACAGATCTAATGTGAATTAAAAATAAAATAAAATAAAAAATTTCTAGAGGAGATCTGTGAACCTCATGTCTACTGTCCTGACTACATAGTCCCAGAATCATTTAGGTTGGAAGCAACCTTTTCAGATCACCTAGTCCAATTTCCCTGCTCAAACAGTATCAGCTAGCGCAGGTTGTTCAGGACCATGCACACTCAGGTTTTGAATATCTCCTGGGATGAAGACTCTACAACCCTATGCATTTGGAATTATTCAGAAGGAAAGCAAACAAAAATCAGGGATGTTTTTTCTGCTACATGGTTTTATAAATCCATGATTCACCTCTACCTTCAATGGTGCATGCAGTTCTACTGTCCCTATTTCAAAAATCTTATAAGAAAAGGTTCAGAGAAGGCAAGTAGTAAATGATGGTGCAGACTAGGGTTCTGCAGTATGGAAAAGAGATGACTAAGAAGAAGCTATGTCAGAGTTACAAAATTCTGAGTGTCATGGATAGGGTTTGGCTGCTTATTGTCTCTTTCAGGGAACATCAGCTGAAACTAATAGACTAGTTCAGAGTAAAAAAATGCAGCTAGTTCTTTGTGTGATGTTAAAACGAACTGTGGATTCCCTCATCAAAGGACATTATAGAAATCAGGTCTGTATATAGAACCAAGGGGGGACTGGGCGAGTTTGTAGAAGAGAAATCCACTGAGGGTATGTAACTAGAAACACTATCTCAGCAAGTCCCTGAGTAGATGTGTGCATGTGAAAGTATTACAGGAAGGTACCATATACACCTACCCTCTTCTTATTCAACTCTAGTTGTTTACTTATGACCGCTGTTGGAGACAGGAGGCTGGGCTAAGTGGTTCTTGGCCTGGCCCAAAATATCGTTGTGTTTCTATACCAATGAAGCCAACAAGTGTTTAGTTGCATATAACACAACACATCAACTGCCCCCTGCTCTGGCTATGTAAAGCAGACAATTATCTGCCTGTCTCCCATATGGTTTGATATTACTGCATTTTTGGAAAACAGGGTACAGCCTCCTCTCACTGTTTAAATTCATATCAATTTAGCAGACAGCTAAAAACTCACCAGATGATGTATAGCTAGCTGCAGCATTTCTGTCTAGGGATCGCACTTTCACTTCTGCGTATATAGAACCTAAAACCAGGCAAAAATAACAGAGAAAGCTCAGAAACAACTTAAATGGAACAAAAATGACTGAAATTATGAGAAATGCTAAACACATGACAGCAGCTGATTTATGTAACTCTATTTAACTATGCCTGAATAATATTTTTCTCCATCGCTTTCACACCTTAGAGGACTTGCTATAGGCAAAACCAGATCAGGTTTATTTTCAGCGCAGACAATAACAAATGAGATAATGGCCACAGGCACACACGTTTTAAATCTAAACAGAAGCAGATAAAAACGTCTAAGGTTGTCTGATTGTTTTATTCAGTTCACATCCATATGCAAGTGGTGAGAATGACTACAACATCGAAGCAAACCTGAAAACTGCAGACTATGCTAAATTTGAAGGGGTTACTAGTTAATGATAAGATGGTGAGAAAAGGGAAAACTATTCTAACATCTGCAGATAATAAATACAAACAAGTATGGAAGAAAGCATGTGGGGAAGGAAGGAACAGGGACACATAAAAAGGGGGTAGAAAGTAAGAAAGACAATGTTGCAATTTTATAAAACATTCAAAGTCATCCTGACATACAGCACTGACCCCCTTTCTTTCTATCACCATACAGAATTAATGTCTTCTATGAGTTTAAGTGCATTCTTCTGGCTTATGGAATTAATTTAAGTAAGTCCTTTGTGAACACTGCATTTGATCCAGGGGATCCACTAGCAAAGAGAAAATAACAAACTGCAGGAAAAAGAAAAGAAGCCAGAAGCCAGTGTTTGAGCTCTTTTTTGTAAGATTTGTGTAATCAGTGGGAAATACTGTACATAAATTAAGTGAACGCATAGAAGAAAAAAGTTGATACGGGTTTTCCAGAAAGGCACAAGCAGAGAAACATAAAAATGCTATTAAAACTGTATTAAAACTGTAAGTAGGAGCACATAGATTAAATTATAAGGAAAATGGAACTTTTAATCAGATGGCATCTCTTGTGGCTGCCTGTCAATTTAGCTGTGAAGTAATCTGTTGAAAAAGGTGATAGAAACCCCGTTTCTTGGGGCATTAGAAACTCCAGCCATCTAATAATAGATGCCAAGAGATCACACTTTATGCAGAAGACAAGCACAGGATGGCAAGAAATAGAAACTACTATTTCTGTAAAGGGATAGTAAGGTTAAAAAGAAGGGGAAGAAAAAACAAAATTAAACAAAAGTTTATGCAATAATTCTTAGTGTATTAAAGATAGATGAATTTTAGGTTAGAATTTTGCAAGGTTATTTATTTATACTAAATCAAAATAAATTTGTCCGTGAAACATTTTATGCTGTATTTATTAAAGTAGTTTGTACAGACAAAGCCAGGAGGAAAAAGCCCTGAAGCAAGACCTACTATGCTCAGTAAGCATAAGCAGGCTACGTGCGAGACTGCTTCAAACAACAGAAACATTAGGCACTCAATCTCCTGATTGATTTGCTGATGGAATCAGAGTCTGCTGCCTGAGAACATGCCTGGTGCAGGATCAATTGATGTTCAGCTATGGCATAATCTCCTAAATTGGTAGAAACTGCTCTTAATACCACACAAGAAACTCTCCCTCACACTTGTGCCTTAACAAATGAAAAGTACATTTTATAACAATCAACCTTTTTTTGGTTAAAAACCTACATAGACACCCCACTTGTGCATTTTTCACGGCGCTGGCCCTCACATTTTCTTTGTGCTCCCCCGCACTCTTCCAAAATAGTGGAAGGGAGGCTGCAGAGTACAAAGAAAGCTCAGTGCAGACCAATTAACCTACCTTGGACATCAGTGATCTTCTGTAGTCTTGGCCTGCTAGAGTCAGTCAAATTCAAATCAGCGTAAATGAGATTTTCTGACATACTTGTTCCCCCTTCTTTTTGACTCTTGTTGCTGTTTTTAAAATGGTACTCTGGACTGAGGATGATTCATAGCTCCCTCCCCTCTCTAACCTTCAGGAGGAAGTTACTTCTTCCTTCTGTCATACAGAAGCTTGTCATGAGAAGGGAAACCTATTTCTAATTGATCTTTTGATAGTAGCATCTTAAATATAAGGTTGTGGCCTCGATGTTGGGAAGTTGTTCTGGCATTAGTAGTATTTTGAGTTTCCAAATCTTGACGCTCTGTCCTCCCTGTCTCCCTTTGTATTTTGAAAAGAAAAACTTTATTACATGAAATGGAAAGGAGAAGAAAAGTACAGAGATTTGGAAGTCAGAGCAAGGAATCAGAGTGAGTGTCTCAGGGTGGACGCATGGCACATCATGGGGAGCAGCCCTGTGGAGTCCAGAAGGCAGCACTCTCAAAAAGCAGACATCTGAAAGCATGATGTGTTTGCCCCTGATCCATAGAGAAATGTACCCAGCGCTGCTGAAACAGGACCCTGCCAGGCTTTAGGGCTCTGTCATGCATCTGCAGCTCTTCTAAACCAGAACCAAGCTGACTTGCTGTGTCCTGAAGCATGTGGGGTTTGTGCAGCTCAGAAACATGTTCTTCCCATCTGTAAGTAACTTCTAAGGGCAAATGGGGATTCATAAAGTGGGATTGGCCCAGCTTGTTTTTGGAACAGCAAAAGGTGCTTAATATACCAACGTAGAAGCTAGAAATGACTAGTCTTAACAGGACAAGCCCTAGGCTTTCTAGGTTTTTAATTCCCACATGACTAGTGCTTTTACAGAGGGGGAGGTGTCAGCTATAGGGACACTGTGATGTGAATAATTGTTAGACGAAATATCCTAGTTCATAACAGCATTTACCAATTGAAAATGCCAGATTTGGCTGTTGCATTGACAGCAGCTGTAGTCTGTCAGGAGAAGCTCCATCACCCAACCTGATCTGATGGCTGACAGCAGCTGGGTGTGAGCCAGCAGTGTGCCCTGGCAGCCCAGAGGGCAAACCCCATCCTGGGGTGCATCAAATGCAGCGTAACCAGTCAAAAGAGGGGATTATCCTGCTGTATTCAGTGTTGGTGTGGCCTCACCTAGAGTACTGTGTGCAGTTCTTGGCCTGTTGTGGTTTAACCACAACTGGCAGCTCAGCCTCATGCAGCCGCTCACTCACCACCCCCACCCCCCACTCCCCCTGGCAGGATGGAGGAGAGAATCAGAAGGGAAAAAGAGAGAAAACTTGTGGGTTGAGATAAAGACAGTTTAATAGGTAGAGCAAAAACCATGCACGCAAGCAAAGCAAGACAAGGAATTCATTCACCACTTCCCATGGGCAGGCAGTTGTTCAGCCATCCCCAGGAAAGCAGGGCTCCATCACGCATAACAGTGACTTGGGAAGACAAATGCCATCACTCGGAACATACCCATCTTTCTTCTTCTTCACCCAGCTTTATATGCTGAGCATGATGTCATATGTTATCGGTATCCCTTTGGTCAGCTGGGATNTACCCATCTTTCTTCTTCTTCACCCAGCTTTATATGCTGAGCATGATGTCATATGTTATCGGTATCCCTTTGGTCAGCTGGGATCATCTGTCCCAGCTGTGTCCCCTCCTAACTCCTTGTGCACTCCCAGCCTACTCGCTGGTGGGGTGATGTGAGGAGCAGCAAAGGCCTTGGCTCTGTGTAAGCACTGCTTAGCAGTAAAGAAAGCATCCCTGTGTTATCAGCACTGTTTTCAGCACAAATCTTTAACATGGCCCCATACCAGCTACTATGAAGAAAATTAACTTCATCCCAGCCAAAACCAACCCAAGGCCCCACAATTTAAGAAGGATGTGAAGGTCCTTGAATGCATCCAGAGAAGGGCTGGAAGGAATGTTCTGTGAGGAGTGGCTGAGGACTTTGGGCTTGTCTAGTTTGGAGAGAAGGAGGCTCAGAGGCGACCTCATGGCTCTGCAGCTTCCTGAGGAGGGGAAGCAGAGAGGGAGGTGCTGAGCTCTTCTCCCTGGGATCCAGTGACAGGACATGTAGGAATGGCTCAAAGCTGTGTCAGAGGAGGTTCAGATTTGACATTAGGAAACATTTCTTTACCAGCTAGGTGATCAGACACTGGAATAGGCTTCCTAGAGAGGTGGTCGATGCCCCAGGCCTGCCAGCGTTCCAGAGGCATTTCGACAATGCCCTTCATAACACGCTTTAACTTTTGGTCAGCCTTGCAGTGGTCAGGCACTTGGACTAGATGATCATTGTAGGTCCCTTCCAACTCAGATATTCTAGTCTAGTCTAGTCTAGTCTATTCTGTTCCATTCCACTCCACTCCACTCCACTCCACTCCACGCTACGCTACGCTACTCTACTCTACTCTACTCTACTCTACTCTACTCTACTCTAAAGCCTCTTGCCCTAGTTGAATACAAGGGAAGATGAATGTCTAATACTACCAGCCTTGCTATGACTTAGCTACACTGTGATTGAGAAGAAATGTGATATATTCCCATAAGAATTTGAAGGGGAAAATGTTTAGTAAGAGTTAAGATCATGTTACTAAGCACAGCACAGCAATCTCATTTTTTATTTGGGACACAACTGTGAGTGTCTGAATGATTATTTTGGAATCTCAGGGATCTCTCTCTTCATAAGATTGCCTTCAAGGCAAATACTATTTTTTTTCTGTCCATGCTTCAGTTTTAGCCAAGATAATTACTAGCTAATAAATGTTCAGCCCAATGAGGAAGGAATCCACTCTGATGGTTAGTTACCCTCCTGATTTTTAAAGTCAGAGGGTGATTTTACCTGGTGTACTAATTATTGTCAAAATAAGCAGAGACTCTGCCTCGGGGAATGTGGGAAGAGAATTTATTGAAAAGTACCAGTATGAAATCTGAAATTTGGAAGAGTCACTATGGTGACAAAGGACATAACTATCATCAGATTTGCTCTTCTAATTGTTGTGTATACACTGGAGAAAAAAATAAGAAAAGAGAACAGCAAATGGTTTAGCTTTTGTCAAATTGGAATTCATAGGTTGTTTATTTTTCAGTAAACAACAAGTCGCTGCCTCATTATTACCTGGAAATCAGCAGGTAAATTCCCTGCCATGCAGTCGTTGATGGATATGTCAGGACTAGTTTTAGAATCAATCACATTATTTAATAACTAAGGTGTCTAGTTTTCTATACTGACCTAAGTACAGGGAGTATGTAGATAGTTTGAACTAGAGAATGATTACTGAAATGCCAATGAGCAAATACATACAGCAACCCATCTATGAACGCTCTAGATTTAATAATTAAGCAGCAGCTGTTGAAGAGATGACTGTTTTCCTGTCTTTACTGCATTATAGTACATTGCTTTTCTGGTTTTGAACAAACTATACTAGAAAGTATTTTTCATGACAGTAAAATAAATGCCATTGCCCATTGAACCTATTTCTTCCAAAGGGGGATAATTTTCTATTATGTAAGTATCTTGTCACATTCAGGGCGATCAGATCTGGAATACCCTGCTACCAGGTGGTAATTACAGAGAATTCTTCAACGGGACATTGATATGTTCTGGTATTCTGGCCCTCACTTCTTATACTCAGAGGCCAAGGTAAGCCAAACAAACACTAGCTGTGTGAGAGAAAGAAGAGGAAGTGAAGCAGTTTCTTTAGTGGTTGATGACTTAGAAGTGCATAGTGTGGTCAAACGAACATTTGCAATGGATCTCAGACCTGACAGTGAGAGGTGTCCAGAAATATTGTGACAGGCAGCCTGCTCCGAAATGCTAATGTCTCTGATTAGACCACTCTCGTTTCTCTGGAGCTCCTGGGATGGAAGGAAAGAGGGAAAAATAAAATTACACAATCCATTTTTAAATTGGGAGCCACAAGATTCTGGCTTAATTGCAAGTTTTGGATGCGTTTTAGTCAGTTTTCCTGCTGTCTGGATGCATAACTAGCCATCTTGGAGAAAGTCATGACATGAGTCTCCCCTCTGACAGCAGAGAAGCTCTCTGAGAGAGGAGAAGAAGGTGGAATTTTGATCCTTCTTCAATTTAAGAGATTTTTTTTCCCTAATTTACCTCTAAGATGAGTAGGTACCAGACCGATGCACCGAAATGCAGTCAGATAAGTAAGAGCCAGGAAGCTACGTTTCATGTATGTGGATTTTCTGGATCACCCTAACTCTCTTTGCATGCACATTGTCTGAGGGACCTTCAGCACTATTTTATTGCTCATTCTGCAAAAAAGGCCCTGCCATAGCATCACCTCCTAGGCACTGTTATACTACCAAGACACAAAAGTGTTTTTTCTCTTTGGAGAAGAATTTTTAGCTTTTGTAGTTCAAAGTTAAATGATGACTAAATATGTCTTGGACAGTTACTTGCAACTGCAGCCTAAGAGACAGGAATTCATTATTTAGTTAATCCCTTTCAGTTTCTATAGCCACAGATAAAATATGAATAGTTGGTGTTACCCAAGCTATCGTGTGTTGGCTCTATCTCTCAACTGTGCTTTACTCTCAGAACGTCAGAGCCAAGTCCACTTCCCCACCCACAAATTGCTCAGAAGGGTGACTTACATTAACGGTTTTAATCATGACTATTTGATCTGCCTCCTTGGCTGCTTTCTCTGCAATTTTGACAGTATCATTGTCCCAGTCAACAAAGTCCATGGCCATCATTCCTTCCATTGCACTGGGGAGAGAGTAAGGGGCAATGGGGAGGTGAAGAAAAACATAGAATCATAGAATCACAGAATTGTTTTGGTTGGAAGAGACCTTTAAGATCATCAAGTCCAACTGTTAAGAACAATGAAAAGATAAGGAAGGAGATAGGAGAAAAAAGATAAAGGAGGAGATTGTTAAAGTATCACAGTTGATAGATTCCTACAACAAGAGAGTGCAACTTGGCAGATCCAGGTACATAGCTCTTTCTTCCCTATCAGAAACATTTCATTTTCATTATCTTTTCCATTTTCCATTCTTCATAGCTACATTTTGCTCTGCTGCTTTCAGAAATGTGTTGACTCAAGACTCACTCTGAGGCCTCCTGCTTGAGTATGTGTGCAATGTACAAAATGTCGGGGTAGCCCATACAACTGGAGATGTTGTTACGAGGGTAGTAGAAGAGGAATGTGAGACACATCTCATTCATGGTGCTTGGCCCACCCTGCAAAGACACAAGGATGACTCAGAGCTTTGCTGAGACACAATGAGGAGACTATTTCTCCTCAGGAAAGCACTCTTGTTCACAGTTTGTGCAGATCTTGTCTGGTTAAAAAAAAAAAAAAAAAAAAAAAGGAATTATTTTGTTTGTCTGAGAGTTAGAAATAGAGAATCAAAGTATCCTCACAAGAGTCTGATAAATAGGTTACTCTGCACTTTTATAATGTAAATCTGCTTATTCTCTCCTTCAGGAAAACAACCATATTTTTATTTCAATCTACAAGATCCCAAAATCTGAAACTTTGGAAAGTTAAACTAAAACATTCAGGGAATTAACTGAGTGTGACACCCAGATCAGAATTTTTTAGTTCAGAATGAGCCCAACCAAATCAAGTTATGAAGCTTGAGTATGACAATAATTGTTTACATGCAAAGTTCTGCAAAACTGATATCTTGTCTGAATAAGAACTAAAAAAAAGTCTTCATATTTTGAGAAGTCCAAATCAGATCTGTCACTGTGCCTTGTACACTAAATCCAAGTGTTCAATGACTGAAAACTGACTCGGCTGCAAGTTTTGCTACTTGCACTTGACGTTTTGGACAAGAGTTAGCTTGTATGGTATTAGATGCAATACAGCTTTGGAATCTCTTCATAAGCCTATGGTAGGACGGTCTTGCTGAAGAGCAACTCTCCAACCATGGACCAACTGTGCAGGGCATGCCTCAGTATGTCTATAATATTGTGTCTGACACAAGAAGCTTTTGCCAGGGCTGTATTTGCTTGAGGAAGAGAGAGATACCCGCCCAAAAGATTTTAATGGCGATAAACTAATTTTAAAAGCAATGGAAGATTTGTAGGTAGAAAAACAAACTTACAAAAGTAATCCCTGACCGATCCAATGTCTGAAAGCTGCATTCAACCAGGATCTCATCCCCCTGGGGAACACAGTAGGTCACACCATCAGAGCAGTACAGGCAAAACGCACGAAACAACCGCTTATGACATGGGAACTAGGAAACTGTGTGAAAACGAGGGGTCACAGACTGAGGTGGAAGGAAGGACAGAATATGTTGCTGTGCTCTGACACCTCTGGTGCTCGCCACCTCCCCAGCCCACCCACCCATGGCTACATCCCAGGGAAGGATCATACTGGCTTGATTATGAGGATTTCCTTCATGTCTCGAATCTCTTGCAGTCTGAAGTCATACTTATTGTCCTCACAGATGATCCTCAGCTGCTCACCATTCCTGGGAAGACAAACAAGAGGCGAAAGTTATGTTTCCAGGGAGGGGCATGTAATAGCCAATTCCTGGATGAAATAAAGAGAGTGGAGAAAAATCCCTTCCAGAAATCATGCCTCGTCTCTTTTGCACCATAACTCACAGAATGTATTTTCATCAATGGTCAGTCCCAAACATACAGCTGAAATTTCTCACCTAACCTTCTTTGGTCTGGAGTCCAAATATGGACTTTTTGCATGTCAGTAATTGTTGTGCCTTGAAACTTCCACCTTTCAGAGGACAGTCTGGGATCCCAGAAGTAAGAACTCCAACACTTGTGTTACAAAACTAAAGAGACTCTCTGACCCTAGCAGACAAGATTTGGCAGGCTGTTTAGGACCTCCCTTGCAGACCCAGATATATCATACATGAATTCTTCCTTGCTATTTCTACAGTGCTTCGTGATATTACGTCTTAGGTGATCTCTGCTCTGCTTGAGCTCTGCTTCTCCATCCAAGTTACAGGTCCTTCGATGTTGCTAAGTACATCCACAGTGCACACTGCAAGGTGCATCAAGGCACCCAGCCCACAAATCTTTGGAAGGTGCTAGCTAGCGAGACAGAGCAAGGCTCACTCCTCTTCTGCTCTCTGACATAGCAATCCAAGTGTTAGGCCAGTTTGGGCTGGAGATCACTAGCATTGAAACTGAGGGATGGCTTTGAAGCCAATAGGTTTTATCGATGTCTACTTTGCTCCTTTTCCAAGTGACAAGCATGTTTGCCAGCTATAATGTGCCAGACACAGGCAGGCATAATCCCCGTTTATTTAGTTTAGTTATAGCAGACTGAGTTTGTTCCCTAAGGTTCTTAAAAAGTTTTCCCCTGCTTTTGCCTTGTCACAGTTAGGCTGCAGAAGCTGCTAGGTGAGTATTTTGCAGATACCATTGGCTAGAGAGAGGAAAAGATGCATCACAAAATTATGCTGGTCCCACTTTTCTGTGATTGCCTTTGAAGGAGCTTCTGGTCACTTGGACCTGTGCTTTAGCATGCTGGGGAGTAGGTAGAGAGGTGAAGGGCCAGGGTGTTTAAACCATGTTTGGTTGTAGGCTGCCATTGGTGTTTAAGGATAATTGAGGAAGGCCATCTTCCAGGGCAGATGTGCATTTTTGGAACAACCTAGATTCTTCTGAGTAATATTTTGTAATAATTCTGTGCTTAGAAGCCAACATCTGCCCTGCCCATAACTCAGCTTTGCATTGGTTGGAGCGAGAGGGGAGGGCAGGCACTCTCCTGTCTTCCACAGCTTGCCTACAGTGCAGTTCAGGTTCCCCGCATACCTACACAGTCAAATCAGTATGTATGGAGGCTGCAGAGTGACTCAGCATGTGAGGCAGTATGCGAGACAGTGTAGGGGTCTGGGGATTTGGCGTTAGAGCACAACCATCTAAGGCAATGCCAAAGTTTCCCCTTGCCATTCACATCACACCCCAGAGCATGCACCAGCAATGCCATCTAGACAGGCAGGGAACTTGATCTTGAAGGTGTCACAGTGAGCACTCTAAGATTAGAGTATCACTGCGACATCTCGGCTACACCCATATTGCTAAATATTCTACGATAGTGGATTGTTCTATGACTCACTGGCATGGACTAAGTGTTTGTCTCCCTGGAACTGTCTGCAAAGTGGTGCTTGGCTCATGTTGGGTTATTCTGAAATCAGAAACCTAAGGAGGACATAGGTGTTAAACGTGTACTGCTGAGCACTTGGACCTCTATGATGCCTCTTTGGCCTAAAGCACAATTGTTTTTTAGTTCTGGGCTTGATTATTTTTTTTTTCCCCAAATTCTAAGTGGCTGAAGTAGTGTTCAAATGTTATGCTGCAGACCACTATTTGCTATTTTCATAGCTTGAAACTCAGAATTCATGCTTCATGGGCTGGGGTGTGATCAGAGAGTGCATAGGGCTGCTGAAGTTTTTAGTGTGAGAGGATGGTGGAGGAAACCAAACCCAGTGTAGTTTTGCCCATACAGCCCACCAGAATCAGTACACACAATCCCCAGAACTGTGCCTGTGTAGTCTCAGGGTGAGTCTGGTTAGCAGAACCAAGCTATGCAAGGGCACTGTCTAGCAGCTGACTAATGTGGATGAGCAGCAGTCCAGTACTTGATCTCACCACCTGGACCTGTTTTACTTAACAGAAGGCACAGTCCTGGTCTCTTACTCTCTGCTGAGCTGACCCTTCTTTCCCTAGCAGCTAGTTCTTTGTACTATAATTCAGACACCACAGAGTGTGGTGCACTGACAGACAGATGGAGACTAACCTAGGAACATCATTCTCATCCACTCCAGCCCAAGAGGCAGGGACTGATCCTGTGGTCTGGGCAGCAATACTCTGAGTTTCCTTCTCTTACCGGTATGGAGCAGCTTTCACTCTGCCAGACAGGTGGGTGTGAAGCAAGTAGGCAAAGACATGCAGATCTGGAACCAGCATCCCATTCATCTGCAGTTCAAAATGAAGTAGGTCAAAGCCTGGCAATCAGAGCTCAGCACTATGTTTCAGACCTGCCCATCAAGTCAAAAGCTTGATGAAACTTGTGCAAATGTCAGCTTAACATGTTTGGTTTTTTTTTTTTGTTTTTTGTTTTTTTTTTTAAAAGGAGGTTTAAGCCCATTTCCTTATGCAGATCACTACTCATTGAAAGGTTGCTGTGGTGAGCCTTTCTGAAAATTGCTCTTCTGGCTTTAGGTACTCTGGCATAGTTGTCCGAGTTTGTGACATATCATGCCTGGTACTGTAAGCATATCTTGCTATCAGCTATGTAAAAAAACAAAGACAAGATACCGGAGAGGTATTAAGTTAAACATGCAGATACATGAACTGTAAGAAAGAGCAGATAACAGAAAAATTAAGATCAGAAATTGTAAGACACTGATCAATGGGCCATTAAAAGAACCATCAAAATGTAAACTTTAAAAGGTTCAAAGAAAATCTTTGAAAGCTGATGAAAAGAAGAAAAACAAGATTTTGGAGGGATGTTAGATCTCTGCTCTAGAAGTACCTTCTTGACCTGAGAGATAGCACCACATCCTCCCAGGCTGGTACCTGCAGTAGTACCACACACCTATGGTAGGACAAAGGCCTCTTGCATGTGGTGGAGAAGACTCCCTTGGGGGTCTTGGGAAGTCACTGCATCGTTTGGGTTTTGTTTCCCTTTCACTTAGATGGGGTGAATAGCCATGGCTCTGATATGCTTACACAGCCCTGCTAATGCTCTTGGGCCAAATCTTGGGTCTCTTCTGAGCAGTTTTGTTGGAATAGATATCCATATTTCAACATGCAGAAATGGAGGCTAAGATGGCACCCTGCACCAATTGGCTTTTGCACATGTCTAGAGCAAGATGAAAAACCAAAGTAGGAAAGATCAAGAACGATTTCTTATGGCTTTGCCAACACTCACTTCATCAAACTGACTGGAATTGCAAAGAGGAGGAATGAAATGCACAGGCGAAGTGAAGATGCCTGTTTGCAGAACCCCCACGTCATATTTCCGTAGCTCAGGCATATAGTAGATTCGTATCCCTGAGCTGTCAATTAAGCCTGTAAAAGAAAAATGACCACTTCTTCAGAATGAAGAATGACTCCAGAAACATCAGAAGTGGGGCCTGAAGCATAACCACAGTTCCCAATCACAGGTTGGGACAGGCACGGATTAACAGGAAGGCCTGCTTATAGTCTCAGATGATTCCCATAAAATTACTCCACACTTTTGTTTCCTCTTGTAAAATGATAGCAAATACCATGGTGGCATTCTTCATCACCTATCATAAGGACTGAGTGCTGGAGGTCATGGTAGAAGCCTGAGGTGGTATTATTAGGTTCTCAGGACTTCATCCTGACCCTTGATACAGCTATTTCTCCTGCAGCCACTTTGCCCCTTCCCACTGTGCTCCCTTTTCCCATGATGCCCACATTTCCCTGACATTTTCCCTAACACTCCCACTAGTTACATAGCAGAAAAATGTGCTCAGCTTTTTTGATGGCAAGATGTGTCTAATCTAAGCAGATATAACTATCTGTGTTTCTAAAGTTAGTTTAAGTTCTTCCTGAATGGGAGTCCAGTCTGGTTGACTCTTACTGTCCTGAAGGTTGTACCAAGCAGCATATGAAAGGATTTCATGCAGAAAGATTTCATTTCTAATAGGCATGTAGACGAGGTCTGAAACTTCCATCCTGAAGACGTTCTTTGCCAGACAACTGTCCAGCATTACCCACCTGGTAACAAGTCAAAATTGCTGTAATGGATTTCCAGTCAGATGTACTGAGGGTCCCAAAGTGTCCCTATGGAAACTGCAGCTTCATCTGGAAACTGGTAAGACTAAAGAGGAAGAGAAGGAATAAAGTTATATGGAGTAGTTAGTTTGTAACACTTTTCTGTTTTTTTTCTTGACTGGAAACTTACAAAAATAAAGGTTTTATTTTTCTCACATTTCTGAATATTTATTTAGACATTGTTAGAAATCAAAATATTGTGGGAAATTCTGCTAGTTCCATTTCTTTTGCTTCTGAATTGGAACAAGGAAGAATTTTCAAAATTTACTTTTCGCTTATCATTTTGATGGGTTTAATTTTTATTTTATACTATAATTAGTGGGAAATTGTTATAGTATGTGTACATGCTTGCAGCAAATTTCTAATTGGTATTGACACTGCATAATATAAAACCTGAATAAAATTAGTATAAGAGTTTTGTCTAAAACTTAGCTCCTTCCTGTCTCTGTCCCCATGTATATGCATACTATATAAATACAAAATACATTTTGCTTTGAAAAGCACAAGATAGATGTTGAAATTTGTGCAGCACTTACTTCTAACTAGGCCACTCAGAAGCACCAATTTCACTGAACTTTTAATTTTACTTTGCTAAAAAAGAGTCAGAGCCAGTAGGAAAAAAAGCAGAGAGTAGGTACACTTCTTTCTGTTATGCAAAACTAGCACAAGGAGAATTTTGTGACATTAATGGCAATGTTATCAAAAGGTCAGAATTCACAGCCTTTGCATGTGACATATAAAACATGTTTAATGCAGGTATGATAATAACATACAAACATATGCAGAGTATTGACAACCAGGTAGAAATTGCCAACATCACCTGATGCAGCAGAAGTAGAATTGAGTGGGGACAGTATGAGGAAACTTCTGCGGTTTGCTTTGCCCTGCAGGACTGTGGGGTCTTACTGAAGAAGCTGACAACAAAGGCAGTACTGTCCATAACAAGAAATGGGACCTGCAGGCTCACCTGTCCTCCAACAGCCCAGCCCACAAGCACCTGAGAGCACAGGGAAAAATCTGGATTGGCTCCATAGCAATCATCTATGCCACTGGGTAACACGCTGGCATTGCCACAGGCGTAAACAAGAATATGATGAACCAACGTTATGTTGTGGGGTGTTATTATAGGTTCGAACTGTAACCAAAAGAAAAAGTCAAAAAGAGTTATTGTCAACCCTAAAATATTTCTTTCCCAGGCAACTGGAAAGAGCAGGTAACCATAACTTAAGCAAACACATAATCTTATTCACAAAATGGATGGTAAACTTGATGATGCTTTATCTACTTATTTTGGTATGCACTCAGCAGAGTCAATTTTTCCAGAAAGGATTTGCATCTTCCTCTAAAGAACCTCTCCTTCACCAGAATCACAGGGATGTTTATTTGACCTGTTATGCTGAGCAGTGTGGTTCCAGACTAGAAATGTAAATAGTTTACTTCATACACAGTTATGTTGGCTGCAAAGCAAGATAAGGGACCTTGATCTCAGATTCACTGTAATTCACTGCTCCCCTCAGTTGTGCCAAAAGTACTATCATCCAGATATAGTTTAAAATAAACCCCGCAAATAGCTTTTTACCAGCACTGATGAGATCAGGCCTCAAAATCCTGATGTTACCACAAGAACTGACTAAAATTCCTGAGATTGTTCTGTAGGATTACCTGTTAAATTCCTCTTTTTTTCCAGTAAATTCTTCCTTATGGAATTTTGCTTAATGCCATTGCAGTGGAACATCTCTTTTAAACCTTCAAAACCCAGGACATTGAGAACGGTTGCTTGACCTTGAAGCAAAGTCATCTTAATTTGAGAAGTAAACTAGGTTTGCTTTGGAAAGTTCCTGTTTCTTTTCTTTGACCTATGTTTTTGCATATGCAAAAATGTTAGTTTTACTTTTTATACAAATATTCTTATCAATTTCCAAGGATGAAAGCAAAAGTCCTTTCAAATATAGAAAATTCTGGAGGTTCCCTTTGCTCTCAAAGATACCAATAGGTAACATGGCCTGAGGTCACCACACTGAGACATGAGACTTGTAGCAAGGTTTCTTCAGGTGTGATGTAAATAAAGACAAAGGTAATTCCAAAGCTAGAAACAAGACAGAGCTTATCTCCATGCAAGCCAGACAAATTAACCAGCTCATTACAATGGCAGTGAAGGACAGATGGAACGCTCCCAAATTTATACTAAAATGCTGTAAAAGGCAGACTTGAATGGAGCATTGAAGGAGCAAGGCTGTCCTGTCCTGTTTTTTTTCCCCGAGTAATACAGCCTGCAAGTTTACCTTGAAGATATGGTGTTTCCGCTTGACCATGGGCAGTGGGATAAAGGTACAGGCATACTTGGTTTCTTCAACTGGAACAGCAAACGGGAAAAGAAACAGCCACACGAGTCACCTGAAGGTTCCCCTGGCAACTCAGCAATGTCCATGGGGAATTGGAGAAGCCAAAGGGAGGCAGTGCAAGGAGAATGAGACCCAGAACTGGAGAGAGCAAGAAGGATGATGCATTTAGCAAGTGTTTTTGAGAACAATGAGATGAGCAGATGAGACTGCATTGTGGTGAAAGGTGAACAGGTCAGCTCCACCAGGTCCTAATTATTTTTGTTTCAGATTTTTTTCTTTTTTTTTTTTTTTTCTCCCAAAAGGGAATTGCATTACTAATTTGCCTATTATAACATGAACTGAGTGTAGGAAGCATCCATTCAGTTCAATATACGTTCTTAACTGCCAGTTTTCTGGAGTCACAAGCACAACACATGATAGCACTAATCCCACAGAACTTGACATAAAAATACCGCCCCTCTTTCCTATGCAATATTGCCCACACTGATGAGCAGATTCTGCTTCGTCTTGAGTAAGTGCTGCCTGTGTGGGCTGATGCTTCTTAAAGAGGGAAGGTGTTAATGCAGTACCACACTGAGCTGGTACTTTTGGACTCTTTTGACAAGGATGGTGCATGTACCACGAGGTGATGCTAACAAGGGGCTCCAGCTCTCCTGGCAAATCCTTATATCTGACACTGAGATGCTGCATAAGTTAATACTGGAGGCAGCGCACGCAGTAGTGTGTATTGCATTTTCTGAGCTTTTAGCCAGACTTGTCACAGAGCATTTAAATGTATACTCATTACTTCTCTTCTCTGTGATATTGTGTAGCTCCCACAAAACTAAGATGGAAATCAGTAAATATCTTCAGTATACTATAGATATTTTTATATGGGTCTATATGGATGGAACAATAGCCTGAGTTAATAATTGTGTTGCAATTCAGTAGCACGTCAGCCTGTGTTTGGCTCCTTAAACTCTAGTCAAAGGAACAGGCTACACCTTACAGCATCTTCTAACTGTCCTGGCTCTGGCTGGGATAGAGTTAATTTCCCAAGGAGTCAGGCCAGGTGAGCCAGGCTGGCCGGGGGCTATTCCATACCATGTGACGCCATGCTCACCATAAGAGGGGGCTAGTCGGGGAGGGGCGGGTTCGGCGGGTTCCGCACGGCTCTGGGAAGTGTTGAGGGTCCGGTCGGTCGTTCGGATCGGTAAATTGCTTTCCATTATTACCTGTTGTGTATCTCTGTTATCAGCACTGTTGTTGATTGTTTCCCTCTCCCTTGCTGTCCCAGTAAACTGTCCTTACCGCAACCCACGAGGCTTTTGCCTTTGTTTGTCCGGTCTCCTCCCCACCCGGCCGGGGAGGGGTGAGCGAGCGGCTGCGTGGGGCTCGGCTGGGGCCTAAACCACGTCACTAACAAGTAAGCCTTTTGCCCTCCACACAGCAAGCCTTCCCTTCTCACTTCGTTCCCACTCTTGCCAGCACTATTTGCATGTTTCCAAGATCACTCACACCCATTTTTCAACCTGTGCAATCCAAATGTTCAGCATGGTCATGACCAACTCTGTAAAGAAAGGCAGAAGAAGGGAAATTTTTTTAATATGTCAAGTAATGCTGTTATCCAATACTTACATTGTCCAGCCTCAGGTCATAGGTGAAGAATATTTTGGGATCAGTTGATTCAGATGGGCCTCTGTACCTCATCATAAAAGAGATTTGGAAAATCTTTGGCCTTTAAAGAATTGGACTGTGTCGTCAGTGCCAAAAGCAGTAATGAGATGTGCTGTGTCCATCTGTAATGGGAGTGTTTAATTGGAAAATCTCCTTCATTCCTTTCTATCAACCACACACACAAGTATTCACCCTACATCATATGCTTTATACCACTGCACATGTATTAAAATGCTATCCGCATACTAATCATGTGCAATTAAAAGTCACCGAAAATAATATAATTATGTGTATTTGGTACATACCTAGACACTCAGACAATATGTCAGAACATACAACAGAAAGTAAACAGTGTAACACACAAGATTTGTCTGGTCCAGACAGAGACATAATGTTTTTTTCCCCGAAGAGATGGTGCTAGCTAGAAAAGACACAAGGTATGTGGCAAACAAGAAAGAGACAGAGAAATGAGAAGGATTTTGAAGACCTGTGTTCAAGCTTGAGAAAATGTTGAGATTTACATCTTCCCAGTTCTTTGATGGAAAACATTGTAAGAAAACATCAATGACATCAAAATAGTGCCCTTGAAATGGTTCCATACTTTTCATTATATTCCTGTTACTGTACTGTTGTGAGAAAAACCTGTCCATCTTAGATCTGATCTGAGGGATCTGGGAATACAGTGGGGTACGAGAGCAGGTTTGTTTGGGATGTTGCTTGAGCAACCCCCTTTCTTACTGTGATATCCAGGTCATTCACGTCACACGTCCGGAGGTGGCGTTTGAACAGCATGGTGGTGGAGGTCTCATTTTCCGTTACTGACAGCAGTTGGTAGTCCTGGCTCTCATCTTCCTCAAGGGTTGCCTCATCTACCACATGACAATCCTGGAAAAAGAACCGTGGTCAAAGAAATAGAGAGAAGAGCTTCCGGTGCCTACACTCCAAGAAGTCACGTTTCCAAGTACCGCTGGTGGGAACTGAGTGATTATCAAAGCATTTCATTCTCCAAAAAGCTCTTCTGCTTTCACTGGTGATTTCCACGAACCAGTTGAAGGGAACTCACATCCAATCCCTGCTATATCCAGCTGCTCAAGGAAAGAGCAGCCCCTGGGTCCCATCACCCAGAGGATGGCCTGGATAGGATGGATCCTAGAGGATCTTCTCTGCTGCCTGAGTGACCTGCTGCACTCTAGGGCATTTTAGCACACCTGGCTCAATCACACAGGGTAAGAAGTAAAATAAGCCCTGTTGAAAAACAGAGGTAGTTCAAAAGTAAAATATTTTGGGCATACCAATGCTTCTACTTTAACTGTTAGGTTTTCTATGCCACCTGGAACCAGGGCCTGGTTGTGGATGCAAAGCTCTCTTAGGAACTACAAGCTAACCAATGGCTGTAGGCATAGTGAAAAAGACAAATAATGCATGACTGAGGTCATCAAATACAGTCGTTATTTGGTAAAAAGGCACAGAAACATGAGGCATAGTTTGAAAAGCATCTAAATGTCTAATCATCTAAGCATCTAAATGTCTAATTCCTGTAGAAATCTTGCTGGTAACAAAATGAGCCACAATAACTGCTGCTATGAAAATATGAGGTCAAAAGGTGGGACTGTACACACAGCAGCAGAAAGGGAAGAAGGATAGAAAGGAGTAAAGCTCCAAGTTAATCGACTGAGATCACATCATATTGTGGCAAAGGAGTTCAAATGACCAGAAATGAGAAGCCAGCAGCTGTAGACAGGATGAAAATCTCTCCAAGAGAAACCTGAAACATAATAAAGCAAATGTCTCCCTAATATACAGTTGTTAAGTGCTACATTGCAAAGATTTGCTGCAGTACTCAACTTTGGAGGGATGAAAGAGAAAAAATGTACCAGACAAAAGTCTAGTCAAGGAAGAATATTTTTATGTGAAATCCTTCCTGGTATTTTTTCCTCTCATCTCTGTTCCTTTAAGTGATTATTTCAAAACCTGCTTGCAGCTTTTGCTAAATTTCATAGTACCTCTTCTAATATTCTTTCTTCTGCTTGAATTTATCTATGGATTTGGAGTTTCAGAATACGCTAAGCAATTTTTCTGTAATGCAAATGCTCAATTTACAGAGGGACATATCATAGTTTGAAAACACAACTTTTGCTTGCCTAGTGTTTTGAAATACCTGTTGCACTTGTTCATTAAAAGTTCCAAATTCAAAGATAAGTAGCCTGCAAATGAGCTACTTTGAAATAAATAAAATATTTTAAATTAAATATACCTTATGAAAGGGGAAGGCAGTAAACAGCTGAAACCCCCCCTCACCTTTCTGAAAACAAGCCTTTTAACTAGTTTTTCAACCCATTGGACATTACTCATTACTCAGATAATGACTTTGTTACAGTTGTGGTAAAGAGGAAAATTAAAACAAAAAACTAGGATGTGAGAGAGGGGGGGTTAGAAGGAGGAATGCAAATGGAAAACCCTACTTAAGCTCCATTTACAGTAACTAGCTTATTTTTCCTTCAAACTGTCTGTTCCACGGGTTCAGTAAATATGGATTTTTGTGTTCATTAATGTGTTTGCTTACTGGAATGTCTCCAGACCTAAACAATTGGGAGATATTTTCTGATATGTAAAAGAGTTGAAAAAAACCTAAAACATCTGTGGGACCAAAATTATTTTCTAACATAAACAAAGAGTTTCAGCTACCAATGCAGAAAAACATTGAAAAATGTTAAGTATCTCTTCTGAAAATAATGGAATGTTTAATATTTTGAAACCAAACACTTCAGTTTTTCCTTTCAGGATGTTCTTTTAGGAGAAATTAAATGCTTTGATTTTACTGCAAATAATTTTTAAAAAAATCATTATTAAAAAATAAAGAACAAGTGTTTCTTCTAAATTGGTCATAACTTTTTCCCCTGTAGTCATTCACAGCCAAAAATTCCCTGTCTGTATTACAATCACAAAAATATTTCAAAACTGTGTATTACAAGAGCGGTTTTGCAATCAGCTAATGACCATAAGTAAGGCTAGCTACCTCACCTCCTCCAAAGTTCACTCATTTTAGACCAGCACCAAAACATACTGCATGCAAAACACATTTTACTGTTGTGTGAAAAGGGAACTGAAAACAGCGGAACAAAATTAAACCACTGTGACCAGCAAACATTTCATTCAGCGTAAACTCTTTTTCTTTCTGTATCTGGACAACATTAAACCACCTGTTTCTCTTTCATGTTTAAAACAAACCAACCCAACCCAACCCAAACCCCCACCACTCTGAGGGTTTTTTTTAGCACCTTCAGTGATATTTTGTTCCTCTAAACTCTAGATGTTTTAACATAAGGCATCTATCTTTAGTGATTGCCTTTACAGACAACGGGAAAACCAGCAAATTCCAAGGATGTCCTATCATATTCCTGAGGGAAACATTTAAGATCGTCAGGAAAAAGCAACTCTTGGAGGTGAACATGTCTCTACTTACTGCAGAGGAAACCAAGTAAATTAACCACTGAAGAGCTTCAGTGAGGGAAAACATGTGAGTTTCATCTGATCCCTGGTTGAACTGACCTCTGGTTTGGATGAATCAGAAGTTACACTCCCAGCAGCCTCTTCTAGCTTCATGGTAGGTGATGACTTCAGTCATTTCCAATCAGTTCTAGCTGTGGTTTTGACTTGCAGATGGAATCAGTTTATTTGCCTAAACCACTTCATCTAGTGCTATCTGGGATAGCATAGGGTATCTCAGGTAGCTGCGTGGGGTTAGCAGTTATGACACAGGACCTGCAGAAGACCTAGGTTCTTCTGGACTGTCAGTCAGAGACCATGTCAACTAAGCATCTCAAATGGCCTTGGACATCTATCTTTAGCCAGTTGAGCCCATATGCTTTCAAGCCAATATACTTGGAGCATGACCCTTGGAAAAGGAGGATGCAGAGGAAGTCTTTTCAACTTACACAGAAGTAGATGCTGCCATTTGGGAAGACACCTCCTATCACAATATCAGATCCAGACAACCCTCCATGAGCGCTGAATCCAAATGCCACCCAGCCAGTTGTATGGACCTGCAGCTCAAATGTCATCATCTCCTGTTTGTCATGGTCCCAGCGGAGGTAGACCATGTTTGAAGGCTCCAGCAAGATGGAGAAACGCAGCAGTGGAGGTACAGGCTGACCAGAACAAAAAGATGGGAGGAACAAAAGGAAGAGCACAGCTTTGATTCTTGAGAAGAAAACTGCCATCATGAACAGGACTACTGCAGTTTCAGAGTCTTGCTGATACCTTGGGCAGCTATTCTGTTACGAGGGGCTCAGTTTATATGGAAGTGCATGAGGCTGGGCCTGTTGCCAGAAAGGAGGAGTGGAAACTGACTGTTCTGTATCCAATTTAACATGTAGGAAAGATCAACACTTTACATAATATGTCCTGGCAATCTGCCTCAGTGAAACCATACTAAGCCATCCCATATACATCTTAAAACGTTTTTAAGAGCTGTTTTGTACAACACAACAGAAAAAAGCAACCTCCTACCCAGTACTCCTCAAAGTGGGTGGATGCTGGCTCTCCTCAACAAGTAAAAGGGGGTCTTCTGACTAACTTGCCTTCTATTGCACATGCTGACATGAACCCTGACTATGCCACCCTGCTGTCTGGTGTGATGATTATTGGCAAGTTTGTTGGGAACGGGCTGGTGACTCTTAGTGCCATGGCTTATCAGAGGAAGCTACTAGGGCACCTATAAAGGGCTTCTGGACTGTAGTGGAATAAGAGAATAAGAAAAATGCCTTTACTCCATGCACTATACCTTGGTGGGAGTGAGTGGAAGGAGAAAAGGGCATGATCTGTTGCCCTGCCTAAGACCTTTCAGCATAATATTATAAAAACCAAAGAGCCTCAGCAGGTTTCCAAACAGTTCTGCCAGGAAGTGCCTTGTGCTTCTCATGTCCTGTTTGCCCAGTTGCATAATCCACTACAAACCACAGCCTGGGTCTATGGATTTTGACGAATGTGGTAATTTATTCCTATTTACGTGCTAGGAAAGCCTAGAAAAGCCCATTTGTATTAATCCAAGACAAGTGCTCACAGAACAGATGAGTAACAGAGGAGAGATATCTAATCTGATCTTCAGGGACAGAGCTTAAACAGATCAAATTGCATACAGATTGCTTGAATCCCAGGTCACTTTGTCGACAGTCCTACTGTAGACAGCAAGTATATTTGGGGTTCCTTTTGTGAATTATCTAACACAATGCCAACATTTTAATTTTTTTCTGCTCCAAAGAGGCCCAAGACACTGTTCTGGAGACACTAGGCTGGGCTGAGGGCTATAGTAATACAAAGTGAGTATTTTCAAAGCTAGGACAGCACAGGGATATCAAAACTGAGGGACTTCAGCTCCTCTGTGGGGAGAACCAAAGACAGAGTTAGTAATGAAGTGGGGAGTGAAAAAGTCCAGTCTTAAACAGACAATCCCTTTCTCACATGGCGGGGAGCGTGAGATTAGGGGATGCAATTGAGACACTGCTGAAATACGTGACGGTCCCAGGATTACAAGGAGGGATGGTTTAGCTGTGTGACAAAGATTAGAATTGCATGCTTTCTTTGATGGAGCAGGATGTGGTGTTTGTATGCCACTGCTGAGGGACATGGGAGAGATATCCAGGAACAGGCAGATACCACAGACTGGCAGTGAGCAACATGCCAAAGAAGATTATAAAATTAAAGGTGACCTGATTAGAGGAAAGAAGATATAAAGTGCTTCTTTTAAAAAACTAAGTGCTCGTACAGGAGCCAAGTGTGAAAAGAAAGAGGAGAGTCAGAACCAGGGGGTGCAACGGCACATCTGAGGATCTGCCTCAGGCAGCAGACAGACACAGAGAGAGAAGAGGAAAGCAGTGACGTTTCACTGAGTTTTCTCTTTGGGGATTACAATGATGTACAACAAACTCGGGAGATGAAGGAGAATGAAAGCGTTATGCCCAGTACTCTTTTGAAATGACCCTGAAGGCTCCACTGCTGAAACCCTTTGCTGACAGCACACACATCCCTCACACACAGCCAACTCCAACCCCCACATCTCCTGCAGTGCAGGATGGGAAGAATAGGATTCCTGTTACAGCCAGCTGAACCGATGCCAGTGTTTAATTTCACAATATTTGACCTTCTGTTGAGGTTATTTAACACCTTTGCTTGTTCTTTTAGGCCGGTCTTTAACAAATTACTCCATTTTACAAAAAACCCCCAAGAAAGTCACAGAGTTTTGGAAATGTGGAAAGAAATGCAACCTTCATCTCAAAGACCACAAGCTGTTCGAAATTGGATATTTATTTAGGTTGCCTTCATGATCAGTGGCAGAGGGAGCCTAGAATAACTTAGTCCAAACAACTATTTTTTAAATTACTTGTGACATGGAATGAATCCAAAATGCAGCATTTCTGTACCTTTTAAATTTCTTCTCATTTTTTTAGTATAAAGCTAATCACTCATTTCAATACAGTTCTAATCCCCCCCAGACTCATTCTTTGTGTGAAAAAAACTCAAAATCTTGCTGAAGATTAGCTATGAGACTTTTAGGGAAGTATTTAATTTGAGAGTAACATCCCTAGATATATAAACATCTAAACATATACAGGTGCATCTCTATTCATAAGCTGTCAGTGGAGCCCTGAATTAGGAGACCTAATTCAATTGCCCACACACAGGTGTCTAGTGCCATTTGAGATGCCCACTTGTATTTCAGCTGGCCTCATCCGCTGCTCCAGGAGGGCACAAGTTTCCTACCCTAGCTGCCTCATCTCTGTCAGCTCTGTGTGGATATCTTCGGTCACTAGGCCATCTAAAATAGCTATTTATGCATATTTTAAGACAAGGGATTCATGCCTGGAGCACAGGTTTATATCTCCTCAAAATGAGGTGCTAATGAGAGACAAAGGCAGCATTTCAAACACAGCTGCTTCTGTCAGTGTACATGTGTAACGATAGGGGATCCTACCTCTAATAATGTTGACACTTCTGTTGTGATGGGTGGTAGGAACAAAACTAAATATTGCTGTTTAGAATGGTTTCAATTACCATTTTCTGACTTTGTTCTTCGTTTTATCCAGGTGTTAAGTACCACTGCTCTGTAGCTATGCTCAGACTAATATTAAAATCTACTTTTATCTTCTTCTTTTTTTTTTTTTTAGGGGGAAATTATGGAAATATGCTATATTTTGTTTTAGAGCAAAATGGTGGGAAGACCACTGCCTGTTAGACAGTAAAGGGAACAATAGTAAAAGCAGTAGAGTTGGTCACTTATTTTCAAATGAAATTTTTTTCTACAAAAATGTGGATGTTCTGAAAACCACAACTTTTCATATAGACATACCACACTGCCCAAAATTTGTCAGGGAAGACTTTCAGTTCCAAGTGGAATTAGGGACTGAAAATAAGAGAAAAAAGAAACAACTGCCCAAATGAGCTAATCAGAAAGGACATTTGGTAGGTTGATATCCAGCTTCTGGACCAAGTTTTGTGGTATTTGGAGCAGGGCTTGAAGCTGAATCCTCTATCTCAAGTCAATGCACAGTCAACAGAATATCCGCTATTTTGGCATTGGTTCATTGCCCTCCTTTAAAAGGTCTTAGCTATATTACCCAAGGAGGATGTTAATTTCAGGCAAATGAAAGGACAGTGAGTGGCAAAGGGAATGCCCTGGGTGAAAATGAACGGGTTGTAAACTTTGGCAAGAAGAAGGGGGTGTCAGTTGGGGAATCAAGGTTTTCAAGACTAGAGTGAGTGCAGGCAGCTCAACTCTGTGCCTCGTGACCAGAACAAGGTTTGCTTGACAGACCTTGTTACAGTGCTTGCAATAATTATAACATTTCCTATTCTCTGAACAAGGAATATTGGTATGGTGCAAGTGTGTAGACTAGTGGTGTATTAGCTTATCTGCTGAAAAGGGAAGAAGCAAGGATGCTTTAGTGAATTTACTAACTTTGTTTTCCGATTCTCAGCAGTTCAGATTTCAAGTATGACAAATACTTCTTGTCCCTCCCCATCTCCATCCTTACCAATGACTATGTCCTCTAGAAGGCCATAGGATGATGCAGAACTATTTTTATTTGGGAAATGCATTATGTTGCATTATATCGTGCTATGAGCTGCTGCAGTTTAGATTGCTGTGCTTTGCAACGTGGTGCACAGTACTGTATCATACTGAGATGGATGATACTCCCTTGTAAGACATTGTATGACATGTTATTGTATTATGCTCACTATTGACGATAAAATTAACCAGCAGTTTGAAAAATGACTGAAGATTGATACCCAGACAGATACTCCAACAGAATGGTAACTTGAACCTTTGGTAACTAGGCTAAAAATATACTTGCATTCAGCACCACCCATTGCTGCACTTCTTTGGCAGCCCTCCTTTTCCATCTTTAGATCCATCCCGGATCTTCTAGGCTTCAAAAATCTGTAGGCTTCATGAAAGAGGGTGCTAAGCTGACTTACCGTTTGTCACACATCTGCAGGACTGCTTCTACTAAATCATATGGAGAGCCCATAGCGAGAAGCAGAGGAGATACAGGCTCCTTATTGAGTAACGCACATAATCCTGAAGGAAAGGTGCTAGCATAGGGGAGATTTTTTTCATGAGCTCCTTTGTGAAAGAACTTCTCTTGCTTAACATTATTTCTCAGCTCTTTTACTGCTATTAGCTTGTTTTTCTGTTGCAGTGTTGCACAGATACTGCTGTTTGTGCAGTTGTCCCACTGCAGCTATGAAAAGCCCTCTCTTTTCTCATAGGCTGAAAATCCTGGATGCACTGAACAAAACTCTGAGGATGAAGAAGTTATAGTTGTCTTCATATTAAGTAATTTGCCAAGTAGGCTATTAGGTAAAGAGATGGTACAAGAGCATGTGAGGGATATTTAGGGAAGGGGGAATTGTAGGACTGTAATTCTTTAACCTCCTTTCCCTTCCCAAGCTTCAAAGGGGTCACATAAGTACTGTTGAAAGCAGGGCCATCATAGGTTATGGATAAAGGCCTTTTGGAACAGATATAAAAAGTACAATGTCTACATAGCCATTTTGCTTAAAGACTTTTCATTTGAAAGCTAAGAGCACTGGGAAGGATAAAGGGTCAAAGACGACTGGTTCCCAGGCTGACAAACTGGCTTTTGCTATCTCACATAGCAAATAAGACAGCACATGCACACCTGTAGCCACAGAAGTTTATGCCTGGCCATATACCTTTGTACTGTAGCCCAGGAGTAATCAGGAGGCTCTCTACTTGTGGAGGTCACAGAGCTGGGCAGGTAACAAAACTAGAGATTGATTTCTAGCAGGAGGATCATGAGAGGAAGCAAAGAGGTTGTTTGAGCAGTGCTTTGTCTGGAAATAGGCCTGGAATAGTGAGAATGACAAGTGTCCCCTGCCGCCCCACTCCGGCCATGCCCCAGGAAGCTGGAACCTGTCTGCCTCCCACACAAACACACAGGATCCCACCAAAGAAACTCGATTATTATTGCTTGTTTCTTCCTAGCAGAAGCAACAATTCAGTCCATGGTCAACCTTTTGTATGTGAAGAACTAGTATTTAAATGTGATTACATGTTAAACAATGTCTGTAACATCTTTTTTTATTATTATTGTACAATCTAGTTCCCTGTGTATAATCTGCATTATGTCTGTCCGATACACTGCAGTGCCATGTGGATACTGGTGCTGATACAAAGAAGTTCCAATCAAGTAAAAGACAAGACTGGGTGTTTTGTTGGAAATAATTCTTAGAGCTTGGTCTATTCAATACTCCTGTTAAACAAGTGATTGGTTCTCACAGCATGCAAGTACTTGGAGCACAAGGTCACAGAGCTGACAATTGGGAAAAATTTAATTCTAAGAGCTTAAATCTTCCTAGATTTTCCCTATCACAAATTACTGTAATTCTTTAATTCATTGGGCCTACCAAAGATTTTACTGTGACAATTCTGCTTTAAAAAAAAACCACCTGTAAATAATGTGACCAATCTCTCTTTCTCTGTCAAGTTTCTCTGTTGACTGAAAAATTCAAATGTCTTTAATCCATCCAGTATGACAAACATTAAAGGTTTGATAAACAGATAAAAGCCAGCATTACAAATACTTTATACTCCAGGTTAGCACCTTGCCCCAGGGTAGTTGATCCCTGCTTATTCACACAGATGTTACAGGAGTCACAGTGTGTGATGTGTACATTGTGCAAAACAATGCAAAAGAAGGCCAAGGGGGACCAAGCTGCAAAATCTCAGGGTTTGTTTTTTTCTTTTTTTCTGAGAGCTTCTTAGTTGCATTGATTCAGTGAATTAATTGCTAAACTCATACTTTTTTTCAGTGTCGTACAGACATACTGCTGCACTCTCATGGCTCAACTTTACCCTCATATAACATATGGTGCTTTTTGTTTGTTATTTGAGTTGGGGTATAACCCTGAAGCACCCTGTTCCCAGGTAGAGATACAACATTCTGGATATAAACAGGGACATCACCACTGTTGCACATTGTTCTATGAGATGTATTTGGTGGACTTAGTGCTCTGTTATGGGGGGGCATTAAAGAAGAGCCATTAGCAATGCATCCAAAATTTAATACAGGCAACCTGTAGTGGCACTAGATGGCATTGAAACATTAGGGAAGGATCCAAAACCAGCATTCACGCAAGACCTCCCAACCAGCTTGCACTTCTGTGTTGTTACACAAATTGGGATTGTGGTATTTTAAAGTGGTTGCAGATGATATCTGTATTGACCCTGAATGAAAGAACTAACTTCAGGATCCAGTACAAGGAAGACTTAGAAACTTAGAGTTAGGATCCCTATGGTCTGGTCTGGGCTCTGGCAACGATACTGCATTTGACTTATAGCACTTATGCTTAGACAGCCTCCTAGGAGGGGTGGTGAGGTGCACTTATTGAAAAATGCAGACAACATTTTCTTCATGAGGTTTCAAAGACAGAACAGGTATAACATCTTGCCCACTGAGCCTTTGTGTTCTCACAGCTTGATTTCCTAAAGATTTGTGTCTGACTACTGTAAATACCCACTGTTGCAACAGTGCTGGTTCCTGCAACTTCTCTTCAACACAATGACATGATTTCCCAGCACTTCTCCATGCCATGATGCCCCTTCTAGCCTTACACCCCAAATAAGTTATCTCTGCTGTAAAAAGCCCAGCTCTTTCTATGTCCCACATTCCCTAATGGCTTTTATTTGGCGCAGCTCCTAGTCAGGGGGCAGCATATCTTTACAGCGATGCAGAAACATGCATGTTGTCCCTGGACAGCCAGCGCTCTCGTGCTGCTCAGTGGACCAGCAGAACTGACCAGGACCACATTCTCCTCCCTTTCCCTCACTGGTAACAGCAATAGGGTCTCACTCCTCTGACAACTGTAGCATACAGAATCAAATATTTTTGAGAACACTGTTCCTCTGCCTACCTCAGCTGATATCTGTTAATAAGTTGAAGAGCTAATGGGGGAAGAAGCTACCAACCAGAAGATAGGCAGACCAATGTGCAGAGACAGACAAGAAAGCAGCCACATCATTGCCTTGGCAAATGTGGTTAAAAAATGACACTACATCATACAGAAACAAAACATGATGAATGGTTTGGGCTTTTCAATTAAGCAAATTGATCATTCAGTGTTTCTTTTCTCATTGAGTCTGCACTGACTCAAAGAAAAGAAAGATCTTTCTCCCAAGTAATTTCTATTTGTTTCTGCCATCTCTGAAAAAAGTCCAAGAGTTATCTAAAAGAGCCCTAATTAGGAAAGATTTTGAAGATGGAAATCACTGTGGAGGCTGAAGGAATTAAAAAAGAATAGCAGGTCAGCAAGGAAGGGAAGACAGGAAATACCTGGCAGCCAGCTAGCTACGGTGAAATGCCATCTGTCTGCCTTCTGTGAATAGAAGGATAACCAAACTGAACTGCAGTTTCAGGTGGCTTTGTCACGTTTCCCTCAGCATTGAATGCCTTGAAAAACCCATCAGCAGATGCCATGAGAAGTAAAATGGTGCTGCTTACTACAAAAAGCTATTGAAATATATTAATTGTGAAGAAGAAGGGGCTCCAGCCCATACATCAAATGAATTTTACAGCTTCATTAAGACTATCAAGAGCAACTTGGTATAACTGACCCCAAACTTTGTCTCTGAGGCAGAGCAGACAAATACACAAGTGCACAATTGTGAGAAGACAGGTATTTTAACTTGGAGCAGCCTAAGCAGTCAAGTGAATGTACCACAACAGAGATGGAGAATGAGCAGCAACACAATCAAAACAGTACAAATTATAGTTCCAGGGTATAAGAATCTGACCTTTTATGTTATGTGTGTCAGGATAAGTACTCTTGCTGTTCTTAGTCCACATTGAACCCTTGCACTTAAACTCTTTGCTTCTTATCTTCTGTGTTATCTGCAAACAAACAACCAAAGTATTTTCCAAATATCTGGAAAAACCTATCTGAATATTCCCTAAAAATGACGGTAAGTCTGACTACTCCATCAGCTCCCACCAGGGGTGCGACACCTTCTCTGTGGAATACGATAAGGGCTCTGCCCACATTCTGCAAGATGCTCACCCACCCTGGGTATTCCGTGCAATCACCGAAATGCTGAGTGTTACAGAACTCACTTTTCCTGGTACATCATTCTGATGTTGAATGGGATTGTTTTATAGTCTCCAGGAGGGCTCAGCTGCAAAGGAATCTCTTTGAAGCCAGAGATACAGACAATTCTGGTACTGCAAGCTGGCCTGTTTCTCAGTAACGTCTGCATCAGAGCAGGATGATATTTGTCTGCCAAAATATCCTTATAATTCACTGCTTAATTACACACAATAATGGGCTATTCCCCATTTTGGGTCACTCATCTTCCAGGTGTTTCTTCATGAGTCCCAGGATTTGCCTGAAGCTGAGAGAATAGTCACACTGTGTCATGAAGCCCGTTTTCTCCAGGGTGACCGTTACCATTAACTTTCTATTCATCAGGAGAGAGCACACCCGCTACTGGCCTTTTGTCATGCAGTCACCTCTGTACCCTGTCAGATGGCTTATTTACTCACTGTTACATTAGAACTGTGCGAGGAACATTTTCGTGTCCTTTGGGTTTTTCTTTTGCACAAAGAACCTGCGGGAGTTTGCTGTTATGGTGATTCTTAACACCTACAAACATCTATTTCTCTTGGGACTACTGCAATATCACTGCTACAGTAGCAGCTGTATTTTGTAGGACAATTTCCTCATTATTTCCTTTTAAATTGCAGTACTATCTATAAGCCACAGTAAAGTATGAGAGTTGTAATGAGGTGGGTGCTTTACAAATGCAATGAAAAGACAATCTATTGTCCAAAGTGCTAAATGTTCAAATGAATTAAACCTATCAATCATAGGGGTCATAGAAATCTGTTTTTTTCAGAGTTTTAAGTTAAACTTCCTATGGAGGACAATTTTCCTAAATCAATACAGTTTGATTTAATCCTTCCTTCTTGTTGATATGAGTACTGAGTCAAGTCCCTCCAGAAGTGGGCCCAGAAGACCATTCTTTGTTGCTGCTAAAGAGTTAAAGAACATAATTTACCTTTCTAAGTCTGATAAGAAGGTGTGACAATGTATTTCCATCTAGTGCTTCACTATTAAAAAGTGGGAGATAGAGAAGGAGGAAAGTAAAGATGCTGGGTTTGATTTATCTTATTTTTTATACAGAAGGAAATCCAGTAATCCTATCCATGAATTATTCCTGATTTATGCTCATGTAAGTGAAAGGATTCAGATTCTTCAGTCAATGCATTTGTTCTTTTAGATCCAGTAAAATCTAAAATTCGAAAGTCTGCTATAACATCAAGAATAAGCCACTCTCCACCTCTACAGTCTCCATTTTATTGCTGCTGGTTGTGAAGGATCTCTGATCACAAGGATGTAGATGAGGAGAAGGAACAGTTTTCAAATTCTGTTTTGGTTACCTGGACTATTTCAAGGTAAAATGAACATTAAATATACTTACAATGTGCACAGCCTATGTACAGACAGATACAGTTTATATTCCTGAGTACAAATAATACCTACAAAATATACCAAGTATACAACCGAACCAAACATCACTTGTGTTGTGTATTACTTAATTGGTGGGAAATAAAGAGAATTTATTGGAAGAGCTGTTTCACCACTGTGTTCTGCTTGATCATTCCTTATAGGCATTTCCATTTGGGTTTCCAAATGTTTCTCTGGAATAACATGTTTCCTTGTGTGCTGCACATCATTTTCCGTTATGCCTGTGGAGGGCCCAGTGGAAGTCAGTCTTTCAGCCAGTTCACTTTTCACATTGTCAGCTGTATCTTTCCAGATATTATCTGCAATAATAAATAAATAAAATGATAGGGTAAGACTGCAGACTCTTAGCAGCAGATAAACACGATTGCCACAAAGTCACAAAAAATCAGCTGAAAATTTTCTCTGGGATCTTTCAACTACCATTGATGCATTCTTTTGCTCTGAAAGTGAAGTGCAGTGTGGTGTGGTGTCAGATACCACAAATATTTCACTGTCAGTAAGGAAAAGATCTTTCCATGTGAATCTTTAGTACTGTCAGTCTTCTTGCTGGCAGATGCTTTAAAACATGAGTAATGCATATCTACAGAAGTGAGAAACAGTGGCTCTATCCACCACATTCCAGTGACCACCCATTATCTGCACACTGTATTATCATTTCACATTACTTCAGACAGGTGATATTAAATACAAAGAAATACCAAACACTGATATAAGTGCACTTAGTTCTCCAGGTAGCACATGCTTACGAATATTGTCCTTTTCTGGTATAGAGAAAGAGCCGTCACTCAGCTTCCTCAAAGTCTGTGTTTTCTGTTTTGCTCTGTGTATTTTTGGTTCCTGGATCCATGCATGCTTCATTGCTTCATCAGGAGTCATGCGCAGGGCAGGTTCCCACCTTAAATCCATGGTAGACAAATAGTTATTCGACTATTTCTAACTGCAAATTAGTTTAAGCCAAAAGATTCAGGATTGTCTTCTGAAAGTCAGGTCATGAGTATGGTTTTTGAAACAAAAGAATTCTAACTGAAAACATGGAAAAATCTTATGTAATCTTCTCCACCCTTCAAAACTTTTTACTTACTTCAGCACTGTGCACTTTGCTGATCAAACCCTCTACAGCATCAAACCATTATTCATATGCAGCTCACGGTGTTTTTAGGTTAGGGACCCTACTGAATATTTGCTTCAAAGCTTTCACATTCTGTCAATGCAAGTTCCAAGAAAGGGAATGTAATTGACACATTGAGTAATTCATTAAAAGATCGACTTCTGTAATTTAACTGCACCTGAAACTACCGTAGAGACATCATTTAACAAAACTCATGTGAGATCTTATTATGGAAATGAAAGGTGATTTTTTTTTCTTTTTTTTT
>VXBL01006302.1:513907-564108 GCA_013400195.1 Aramus guarauna | reverse complement strand
TTTTTTTTTTTTTTTTTTTGCAAAATCTCTACATTGACTTTATCCTCTCACAGGTTTCATTCACTCTGTTCTCACACCCACATACTCACGAGTACCCAGTGTTTTGACCAAGACCACTTGTGTGTCACACAAAGGACAAGGGTTGTCAGCTACCGAGTCCTCATCACATCTCTGGAGTTCTTGATTGATGATGATGTACTCGTCTTTAGACAGATCTTTTCTATCCTTTAGGAGTCACCTGCTGTTTGAGCATGGTCCTTCAGATCAGAACCTTGCTGACTTCAGTCATCAGAAATTTTAGGCAAGGTAGCTACTCATGGTCTGTTTTTCCTTGCATTTTGGAATATATGTTTGTTTTCCTTTTGGGCTAAGGTTGCATATGTAATATTCTGCAACCTCACTGCCATGCAGTTTCTGTGAGCTTTGAGATTTTTCACTGCTGGTCACCTGTGCTGTGGTCTGACCAGAGTGCAGGCTCCCTGGCTGTGACACAGACAACGTGCTCCCTGGTTTTACACATGGGAGCAGTGTCCTTTGTTACTAATACGTAACATTCTTACAACCCCTGTTCTGCTCTCTCTTCCAGTGGTCAAACACACATATGTTCCCATCTGTACTTCATTCATATCAATCCTAATATTTCTGTTACCAATCTCTGTATCAGTTGCAGATTATTTGGTTCTGATTTGTCTAATCTCATTGCTGTTCAGAACTGTACAGCAATAATGTAGGAAATAAAACCCAGATTCTTTTCATCAGAAAAGCTGAGTGAATCTGATGTTTTCATCCACAAAACAGGTGTATACAAGTTGAACAAAACTGTGTGAAATCATGGCGAATGAATCAGGCTGCTTTGGACAGGCACAGATTGGCAACTGAAAAAGACAAAATAGTTCAATACTTTCTGTCTCTAAATGAGTTTTCATTTCAAATGTCACTTCATTCCTTTGAAAATGTAAACAATCCCAACATGTAACATTTTTTTCCTTTGTGACCTGAAATGACTTGTTTACAGGTTTTTTTGCTTCACTGAAATTATTTTCTAAATGTTCTGATTCAGCCAGCAAACCAAAATGGATCAATGATTCATACAGATTTAGCAGAGAACATTAAAAGGAACCTTCTTGTGAAACAAAGAGGGATGATTTTTTTTTTTTTCATGTAACCACAAGTTAGTGTGGATTTCTTTAGGAAAGTACCACTAAACTGCTAGAAAGAAACTTACGGTCAGTGCTAAAGAAGACACAAAATAGTAGCCTTGCCTAAGATAGGGGTAACACTGGAGAAGGTATGGGACAAGCTTCTGCTGCTGTTACACGGTATAAATTAGGATCCAAGCTCATCCTGAATGCCTTACTGCACCTATGCAAGAGGCCAGTATTTGAGGCAACCAGACAAAAGCTTGTTCCTGCATGCTCAGTCTTTTAGTTTGATGGATGAGTTAAACCTTATTAGTAACCATCTCCCAAGCAAAAAGACCTGTTAGTAAAATGACACCTCATATCACCAGAATCCATGGAGTCCCACAAATGCTTTGTAACCTGACCGCCTTGGAAAAGACATGTGATCATGTTTGAGCCATGAAATAGTTTGCTTCTCCTGCCATATTTCATTTATTAAAAAGTCCCATTTACCTTGTGATGACAGATGATACACTGGTGACACTAAATCAATCTCTCTTCCCCCACACAAACACATAGCCACTTGGACACTGACGCTCCCACCATCAGTGTGGTTCGCTATTGGAGCAGGTTGCCCCAAGAGGCCATGGATATCCCTCTTTGGAGATACTCAGAACCCAACTGGACAAGGTCCTGAGCAACCTGCTCAATGTTTGCTCTGCTTTGAGTGAGAAGGTCGGCTAGATGAATTCCAGAGGACCCTTCCAACCTAAATTATTCTGTGATACTATGTAAAAAGTTCCTGGCATAGAGAATCTGTAGGATTTCTACCTCGTGTGAAGACTTAACAATTGCATGTTATTTGCATTTAGCAGTTTACAAAAATGTGCAAATAATCAATTTCCCTTAAGAAAACAGCCATGGACCACTTGTCATACTAGGTATTCAGTAGCAAAATACTTGACTGGAGTAAAGACAACAGTTTATCCTAGAAATGACAGGATATGAGACATATTAAGACTCTTCTCGCATTCTGAGCTCTGGTGATTCATAAAAATCTATTCCAAGCAAGAGAACAGAAAAATACAGTCTATCAAATAATTCTTGAAATGTGCAACGTGTCTGCTATCCATGACAAATAAGTATAACTATGATAAGGAGAAAAAGGGCTTAAATCAGCATGCAAACTACAAGGTACCACTCTGGTAAGGGTGCTAAGTAATTCTCCATGCTAACTACCACAGTCAAGAAGAAGCAACCAAACAATACCATTGATTCTGGGGTGGAGATACCACTGAATGTACTCTGCCTTTTTATCCCCTGCTAAGGGGGAGATGTATGGTGCACTGGAAATAAAGAGTGTAATCTCACCCAAGGGAACATGCATGAGAGCAAGATCTTTGTGAGCAGATATTCAAAGAAGCAGTACTGTTTTCATATATATACCACAGCATATCACCTGATTGCCATTCCCAAGGCCTAACACAGAAAATACTGTAAAGACATTCTAACTCAGGTAACTCAGCTCCCAATATAACTCCTTCTGGAGGAAATTGGAAGACTTTCTTCCCACCGGAGCAGGAGTTAGGTTTAAGTACAAAACCAAACTTTGATTTCCAGATATGCACTGCCTTTGGACAGTGCATTACCATGATCTGTGTTATCCAGATGAACCTTTATCTCAGATAAAACAGAAAGGATTTAATACAAAGGCCTCAACAGGTGAAAAACATTGCTTTTAAAGTTTAGTCTCCAGTATCAGAAGATGAAGATCTGCTTTTAGATATGATGAAGTCAGCTTTCTTTTGTACCTTGGACTAATCCCATATAGTCTTTCTGTGCCATGATTTCTCCCCGCAATAAACTATGAATAATAATAGTTATCAAATGCTACCTTGAGGAAAAAAAAAAATCCAACAACTCCCCCTCAAAACTCCCCAAAACCCCCCAAAAACCAAAACACCCCACAAAAAAAATCCAACAGAAACAAAGATTTTAAAGGCACAAGAGAATGAAAGTAAAGTGAAAACTAGCCTGCTGCATATAAGTCAAAGCTATGAACTCACATTAGACATCCTTTCAGAAAGTCCAAGAAACCAGCATCATGGGTTTTCAGCACTGTGCTCAGATCCTTGGAGTCTGGGCATCTCTTTTTTCCCTTGCTGTTAGTTATGGATTTAGGAAAACCTTTGGAATCTTAAAAATTAAAGACATGCTGAAAAAATAATGTTAAAAATCCTCACCAAGTCTTTAAGAGAGTTGCAAAAACAGTACCCACATCCATCCCACTAACTCTGGTTTTGCCCTGTTGGATTGATAGCCTGCTAGCATGGTGGCAAACAATACTGGTTACATCCTAGAGACTGTATCCTACGCTGTGTTTTTTTGTTTGTTTTGTGTAATTTCCAAAACCAAATTATACACAGAGGAATGGACTTAATGCAAATTTGTTCCCAAAGCCCACTGCGTTCCTTTTAGCAATAATTTTTTTAAGGAGCAGCAGTGGAATGGATTTTCCAATTCCTTCTCTATGACCTTGGCAATGAGAGGCCCATAAGACATGAAAAGCACAGTACAAGGTTCATTTGCACGCTTCATGTTAGCCATTTGCTTCTTTTCCATACCTTTTCCTGAAAGAAGTTCTGTCAGCTAAGAAGCAGCTATGGTTCCCTGAGCCTACTCTCTACCAGGGATATTAACTAGTGATTAACTAGCAGGTAGGAATCCTGCAAGGACAAACAATCAGAAGCAGTTACCAAAGAACGTTCGCTTTCTTGATGCAGCCTGGATAAAATCAGCTGGTGGAAGACCCAATACCTTCAACACAGAAAATGAATTCATAGAGTTACTCTTCATGTCACAAACATATATAACAACTGTCAGGTGAGATGAGGTATTTCACCTTCTTCCATATGAAAAGAAGCAGTTCACTGTGAAATGTCTACAAATCATTTCATCTTGTGCCATTTATTGTGGAAGGAATTAAGGGATTCCTTAAAGATTTCTCACATCGAAAATGTGATCTTATAAGGGAGGACACTGGAATCTTCACTACCACAGAAGACTCTAAGAACAAGCATCTCCGTTCATGACAAGCATCATGACACGTGCAGGAGGCCACATGGAGAGATGCTGTCTTTGAAAAATCTTGTACAAACTGACACAGCACTAGAAGGATCAGAACTTGGGGTTGAGTTCAATATCAGGTTGCACTTTAGTGATTGGTATGGAGTAACTTGCTTTCATGGGTCAGTTTTGCACCTATGCTAACATTTGCACTGAGTAGGTGATCTGAGGTAGGAGGTGTGCATTTCTAAAACTCTTTGAAGTACAGTTACAAAGATGACAGAGCCAAATTGCTTGGCAGGGGCAGAGAGTAAAAGAAGGGGCCACATCCACAAATTGTGGCATGAGAAGTTCAGGGTGACTATTAGGAAAAACGTTTTCAGCAGGAGAGTAGAACAGCAGTTGAGCAGGTCACTCAAAGTGTTTCTACTCAAGACTTTGAGGTTTTCCAGATTTACTAGACAAAGACACAGTTGACTAATCAAATGCTAGCAAAAATCTCTTAGTTTGGACTAAGGAGATCCAATGCAACCAACATGTTTGATTTCTAAGAGAAGATGAGCCTCTTATAATTTGATTGCTTTTCCTTCCACTAGATTTGCTTCTTCTGTTCTAACTTCTCCATACAAATTCTAGCCAGATTATACCATATTTCCTTCAGAAGCAAGAGAGTGAGTGCACAAAGCAGAGTTTGGCACATGAAATAGAAATAACAGTTTTGCATTAGAGCCCATCCTTTCAAAGAGCCCTTTGGCTGTAATAAACCTCCCTCTAAAAGGCCAGACCATAGACAAATACATTTCATCATCTCTTGATATTTCTCTTTGTTGCTGGCAGTGTAGTTTATCAAATGAATATGTAATTCAAAAGACAATCTCAAAAGTTACCTCCATGATGCAGGCAAGTTGGTCAACTTCATTTTCCCCTGGAAACAGTGGGTAGCCTGTGTAAAGCTCAGCTATGATACAGCCTAAGCTCCACATATCAACAGCCATAGCATAAGGGTGACCAAGAATCACTTCAGGTGAGCGATAAAACCGGCTCTGAACATAGGTGTACACTATATCAAACCAGAAAATTAGACAAGAAGCAAAATATCATAAATGGGACAGAAATGTGGATTCCAGATTTCACAGCAAAGTGAAATACATGTTCAGGCATCATATATCTACTCTATCCATTAGCTGCCTTTCAAGGATTGCTCACATAGCCTCTAAAAACCTTTTCTAATTCCACCCTAAAATCAATGGGTGATATGCTTTCCACTATTCTATTTGGAAATTGTTCTTCAACAAGTTTTACTGAAATAAATTAGTCTGCTAATGCTGTGATTCAGCTTATTCCAGGTTCATTCTCCTACTTGGAGGTCTTCCCCTTGCATCAATCAACAGTTCTTCATTACACAGGCTTGCACTGTAGGAAATACTGGTTTCACTAACACCTAGGGAACATGTCCTTCTGCCTTCTGTTTTCCCCATTAAAGCATTATATCCCCACAGCAGAAATCCAAAGATCTCATTCCAAGATTGGGACTCATGATATTGACTAGATTAATCCTTTTACCTCTTGTCATTCAGACAACTGAACACAATTATAGCATGCAAAGTCTGTTATTTTCTTATGCCTATCAATCTGCTGGTCACTTTGGTTATATTCCTGCACTTCTTTGCATTCCCACATATTCAACATCTTTCTGGAAGGAAAGTGCCCTGAAAAGTAAGTACTGCACAATAGGTGATTCCACCAAATCTCTGCAGGTACATAGTACCATGGTGGCTACCTGTGCCCTTGTGCATTTGATCAGTTGCATAATTGTCTGCTTTCTGTCATTCTTGTCACTAATAAATAGCTGACTTTTTGTTTTCTAATCTCTAATCCTGTACCACTTTGAGAGTGGCACCAATTTTTGTTTCATCTTACAGAGTCTTCTCAGGTATGATCCATCTTTCTTTTCACTTGTTTTCCGTTTCAATTTGTTACTCTCCTCAAATACTTCAGGCTATGTCTCAGATTCCACTCTACTTAAGCATGGGTAAAGCTAAAATTATTACCTGCTCCTATAAAACTGGGCTCCTGTAAATCTAATAGGCTAAATCCCAAAATATAGATAAATAGACTTGGCTCAACTTATACATCAGTCTTTCATAGGAAAAAATGAGCCATTTAAGACTTGTTTTGTTTTTCTAAATTAATAGAATGCAGAACAGATTTCTTTTTTGTTTGCTTGGAGGTTTTGTTTGGGGTTTATTTTAACAGATGCTGTACATTCATTTCTCCCTTCCATTTTTTTTTTTTATTCTCCTGCACATTCTGCTTAAATCTGTGATAGAAAAAAACCCCAAACAAACAAACAACAAAACCAAACCTCTGATTTTGTAAAATTATAGCATAGTTCCCATTTCCCCCATTGTATTAATCCAAAAAGTGCCAATTATAATTTAACCATCCCAACGGGAAAGGCTTTCCAGACCTGATAAATTCCTTGTTAAGTGAACTATTTGGATTATCCTCATAGTCTCATTTCAGCTAACCATTCTTGCAAATGCAATTCTGATTTCAATAGCAGTAGAAGGGCTGATCAGCCTTGGGAAAAAGAAAAAGCATGGTAATATCTTACTTATCTCCTACCAGTGTTTGTTTCATGACCAATGGCTGAAAGGTTCATCAGCTTTTGATTAGGGGCATAGGCCACTGTATTATTCCAGGGAACTATAGGCCTGTCAGTCTGACCTTGGTGCCAAAGAAGGTCATGGTGCAGATCATCTTGAGTGTTATCATGTGGCATGTACAGGACAACCAGGTGATCAGGCCCAGTCAGCATGGGCTTGTGAAAGGTAGATCCTGCTTAACCAACAGGATCTCCTTCTATGACAAGGTGACCTGCTTAGTGGATGAGGGAAAGACTGTGGATGTTGTCTACCTGGACTTTAGTAAAGCCTTTGACACAGTTTCCCACAGCATTCTCCTGGAGAACCTGACTGCTCATGGCTTGGATAGGTGTATGCTTTGCTGGGAAAAAACTGGCTGGATGGCTGGGCCCAAAGAGTTGTAGTGAATGGAGTTAAATCCAGTTGGTGGCTGGTCACAAATGGTGTTCCCCAGGACTCAATACTGGGGCCAGTTCTCTTTAACATCTTTATCAATGATCTAGATGAGGGGATCAAGTGCACCCTCAGTCACTTGGCAGATGACACCAAGTTGTGCAGGAGTGTTGATCTGCTGGAGGGTAGGAAGGCTCTACAGAGGGATCTGGACAGGATGGGTCGATGGGCTGAGACCAACTGTATGAGGTTCAACAAGGCTCAATGCTGGGTCCTACACTTGGGTCACAACAACCCCAGGCAACGCTACAAGCTTGGGGAAGAGTGGCTGGAAAGCTGCCCAGCAGAACAGGACCTGGGGGTGTTGGTCAACAGCCAGCTGAACATGAGCCAGCAGTGTTCCCAGGTGGCCAAGGTGGCCAACAGCATTCTGGCTTGTATCAGAAATAGTGTGGCCAGCAGGACTAGGGAAGTGATCGTCCCTCTGTACTTGGCACTGGTAACATTGCACCTCAAGTACTGTGTTAATTTTTGGGCCCCTCACTACAAAACAGACATTGAGGTGCTGGAGCATGTCCAAAGAAGGGTAACGAAGTTGGTGAAAGGTCTAGAGCACAAGTCCTATGAGGAGCAGCTGAGGGAACTGGGGTTGTTTAGTCTGGAGAAAAGGAGGCTGAGGAGAGACCTTATTGCTCTCTACAACTACCTGAAAGGAGGTTGTAGCCAGGTGGGTGTTGGTCTCTTCTCCCAGGTAACAAGTGATGGGACAAGAGGCAATGGCCTCAGGTTGCGTCAGGGGAGGGTTAGATTGGATATTAGGAAACATTTCTTCACTGAAAGGGTTGTCAGTCATTGGAACAGGCTGCCCAGGGAAGTGGTTGAATCACCATCCCTAGCAGTATTTAAAAGATGCGTACATGTGGTGCTTAGGGACATGGTTTAGTGGTGGACTTGGCAGTGTTAGGTTTATGGTTGGACTTAATGATCTTTAAGGTCTTTTCTAATGTAAATGATTCTCTAATTCTACGATTAGCTCAATCAAATAAATAGTTTTTCCACATTATTTAAAATCAAGAAAGCTTATTAAGAAAATTACATCAACTTGACTTTTCTGCAAACCTCTTTGGTGTTCATAGCAGCTTGATCCAAAATCAATAACTTTAACTGAACCTTGGCCTTTGTGGTATAATAATATATTCTCCTAAAGAGGAAAAAAAAAAATCACAGGGAAAAAAAAGAGTTTAACATCACATTAGGTCAGTGAATACTTTGGAAAAGAAGCAATACATAACACATTGGATTTACACTTATTTGCATAATAAAAGCTTAAAACTTCAGCTCTCTTGGGAATACATTTGATAACTTGTAGGCATCCAATAATGTGCAATTAACCAAAGTAGAGGGGAGATTTGTAAAGGTACACCATTTGAGGGACACTAGTCCCTCACATACAATCCAAGCCACTGCACTATGCAGTGTGTGACGCTATCAAGGCACCAGTCAGTGAGAATGCTTGCTGTGTGAGCAAAGCGAGCTTCCCAAAGCTCATTCTTGTAGCAAAAGGCAAACTGCATCTGTTTGCACGCTGTGCTAAATTAACCAGAACCATCCTTTTGTAACCACAGAAAGCCCCTGCCCCATGAATGAGTTGTACTTCACAATTCTTCTCAGTTGCTTCCAACCTTCTCCAGATTATCTGTAAGCATACCTTTTTCCACCTCACAACAGTGTGATGCAGCGATCTCAAAGTAGTGATGAATGGAAATGGTCAGGTCCTATGGATTTATTAGCTCAGTGCAGATGGGTACAGCACCGTGTGCCTACAATTCCAGCTTGAGAAGTGATTCTTAAATAGCTAGCTCAGGGGTATTTGCACTGATGAGTAAACATAGCTTATTAGCTGTCTTCTGCAGAGTTGAATTTTATCCTCATTAAAAATCTAATTCAAGGATTTCCTTTTATTTCCTTTCTGATCATACAGTCTTCTCCACTTCTCAGCAGAGAGATGGCTACATTTATCAACCAGTTTTACAGCGATTATATGTCAACGCTTTGAAGGACTGAGCAGTTCCCAGGTTGCTGCCAAATAATGACAAAGTAGTTTCTTGGGTAATTAGTGGGCTCATAAGGAAATACGGTGTGTGACAGAAGGGAGAAGTCGCTACTGATGAAAGTCAAGGCAAGTACTGACTTCCACTACACAGGTGCTCTTGGTTCTGTTATGGAAAGAAGCATCCTCTCTCTGCAGCTAGCTATTCCTTCATGCTCATGGTAGGACTGTCTCTAATACTGAATCTCTCACAATGAAAGCGATTAACTGCAAAACCAGGTTCTTGGGAGCAGTGATTACCTAGCATGAAGTCCAGAGAAACTCCATACTCTATCTTATGTTGATAAACATAAGGAGGCAGATGGAATAACAGATGTGAATTTCAGGCAATATAAATTAAATTCATGAAACTGTACAGTTGTAGAATGAGAACAAAATTCTCTCTTAGTTAACTCACTAAATGTTCTCTAGCATGTTACTCTATTTAAATACAGACTACACTCATTTATCTTGCCAACCTCATTCCTTGTTAGTTGCTGCCTGGGAACAGATTTTCTCTTGGGCCAATTGTTTCTGATTAAGATATTTGGATTATCTTGCAAGTCTTCACTTCTCACTGCAAACTGGTCTGGCAAAGATGTTAGCAACACATGGGTACAGGCAGTATGTGACTCTTCAGACTTCTGAGTCTAGCTAGATACATTAAGCAAAGTGAGGGCAGAATTTCATCCTGAGCATTTTTATTTTCNGGTTGGAACTAGATGGTCTTTGAGGTCCCTTCTAACCCAAACCATTCTGTGATTCTGTGATTTTTACTTGAGAGCTGAATGACTGATTGATTGATTGATGGATTTATCAGTTCATTTGCCGTTTTCAAAAAGAAATCAAGAGAAATGTTCACTTGAAATGCAAATAGAATTAAAATGCTTTAGAAATCTCAGAAAATTGCAAAAATTTGAGATTTGGGCTTAAGGAGAATGGAAATGTTTCACCTAGCATGAATGTTTAGCAGATACAGCAGCAGGAATTGCATCACAGATGTTCCTTCAGAAACAGGTGAGCACCCTAAATACTGTAAAATAGTATATACTTGGCTATTTGATTTTTATAGTTCTGCATATGAAATTAAATAGAATTAACAGGATAACCTGAAACAGGTTGCCATGTGAATATTTCCTTGTAGTGTCCTTCACATTGAAATACTTAATTTCACAAGTACTTTTTTCTTTCTGCAAGCAAAATGTCATTACCTGAATTTGATTCACATTTGCATACATTGTGGCAACGAGATAATCATGTATAATACCACAGTGAATGAACTGAAGCAATGGAAAGAATCACTCGACTCTAGTACTAATACTGTCTGAAATAAACTATATCTTCTGTACAAATACCCTACTGAGTTTTAAGGATTCTTCTGAGAGTTCCTCTCGATCAGTAAGAAATAGGATGAAGCTAACATAGTCTGTACAGAATAACAGGTTAGAAATTACTGTACTTACAGGCTTCAGATCACAGTGAATGATTCTTTCCTGGTAGAGCACTTGTAAACATCTCAGCACACACTGAGTGAAGTGTCGAATTAAAGACAAATTGAAACCTTGGAAATTGTTCTTTTTGATCAACTCATACAAATTTATTCTGCGGGGGTTGTGGGGGTGGAAGAAGAAGACAGAAAGCAGAAAAGAGATTAGGGAACTTATTTTTAAAGGCATGATTAGTTGACAGTGCATTAAGAGAGTATTTAACCTGTCTTCCTACACGAGGGAGGACTCATGCAGAAGAAAATGACTTAGCTATTTTCCTCCTTGAGAATGCTATTCTGCATGCAATATGCACAAACCTTTCCCTGAGCCTCTAGATTTAAAGAAGACATAATGCCAAAGGACTTGCTTGCTTTCTTGCTAAACTGTGCTGTGCTATGTTATACAGCTGTGCTGTTTTTAATCAAGAACAACTATCATTCAGGAACCAAGAGAAATAAATATTCTTCTGTTTCCTTTCATTCTCATTTGTCTTTGCTTTGGCACCTTATGTAAATCATTTTTGTCTAAAAAGTCTTTAATCAGCACTAAAGCATTCTGGATAAATACACCCATAAAGTCAGATTACATTAGGTGTTTATGTTCCTCCTGTCACCATCGTATCTTAGCTCCTTCCAGCAGCATATGAAATGATGTTGCTAACTTCTGTCAAGCATGGTTGGCAACACGTGAACCCTGCCCTGGACCCCGAGGGTACCGCCAGCCCTGATGTCCCTGCCCAGCCCACCCTGGCGATCCCCCCACCTGCCCAGGGACCAGGACCCCACCTCAGCTCCCTTGGGGCCGTCCGCTCCCCCACCAGCAGGAGCACAGCAGGGCCGGTCTCCAGGTGCCCACAGCCCTGCTATGGGCCCCGCCAAGCCACCCATGGGTCTACTATGGCCCTGACAAGGACTGAGTGCTTAATGCGTGGGCATTCTTCAGAGGAGGAAATGGCCACTGGGATGGTGGCTATTGAAGGGATGCACAAGCGTGTCCTCAGCAATATGATCTCAGCAGGACCACATGCATCTGCAAGGACATAACTGTAGCTTCCTGCCTTCCCTGCTTGTGCATCCACTGGTGTCAGGCAAGGTCGTTCCTTCAGAAGTAAATGAAGTTATAAGGACCCAATGGAGAAGTTCACAAATCAAGGGCATTTCACTCTAATTTAGAAGCAATAAAAATAAAACCATACAAATATTTTTATATGACAACCAGTCTTCAACTCTTCTACAAAGAGCTGAACGCATTGGCTATCACATGAATGTTTTCCTATGAGTTTCTATAGCAGCTTTCTGGAAAGACTGGTCTGTGACTTCCCTGGAGACAAGGAGTCAACTCTCATCCCTGTGTGTCTCTGAGTAACAGATTCACAAACAGCAAGGCAATGAATTTAGGTCTGTTTGAGATCAAGCGTTCTGTATAATAATGAATCTTCAGCAGGGGCTGTAACACGTGTAGCAATGGGGCTTTACTTTAAGGGATGAGGAACAGTGCATAACCTCTGTAATTCCAGGTTGATGCCCTGATTACAAGGAGGTTGGCAAATAAAATGGTCTCATTTCCCTGAAACTTCTCCAAATTTCCTCCTAAGATGTGTCCTGCAGCATACATTCATAGAAAGCAAGAAACAGCTATTTTTTTAATTATTTAATATTATTCATGTTTATATATCCTGACGTTTACCAGTCGTGAATTCATTGGTTTATTCTTTTCCTCTTAGGTCATTCAGGGAAGATGACTTCAATACACAGCACAGAAAATAAGCGATGGATCATGTCATTGTCTGTGTGAAGTCTGAACTGGGCCTTTTTTCAGTTCACCTTTGGTGACCAAACACTCAGATACACAGTCTGTATTTAAACAGTATTCCTCGCCTGTAACATTAAAAGAAGAAAATTCTTCCAAAGAAGGCATAAAAATTAAAGCTTGTAAGGCACAAGATCTACAACGTTCCTTAAGATTTGTATAAAGGAAAGTATACTTTACCCCAGCAATTCAAAGGAAATACAGAAGTGATTGCGAAAGTAGAAGTATTCCTTCATATGGATGATATTGTGAGTATCATCTTTGTCCTTCTTCAGAAGAGCATCCAGGATCTTCACTTCCACCAAAGCCTGGCTGTGAAATCTGAAATATCACAGGACATGGGAATGGTAACATTAACTTAATCTAGCATTTGTAGCAATACAAATATTACAAACACCACAATCTTAATGTAAACTCAACAAGCGGGACAATGATTAACCATTCACCCCTGTTAGCTACTGTAACTTTGATTCAGTATGGTTGTTGTCTAGTCTAAATATACTGGCCTTACATAGCACATAAGAGAAGTTATTTTGACTTGTCTGAAAAAAATATTTAAATGAAAAACAGTCTCAAATGAGCATCCAGAGTAAAATCCTTTCAAAATCCATAGGAATGCTTCTATTTACTCGAGCAGGGCCATATTTCACACCTACCACAGTAAGACAGTCAGTTTTGAAGAGCATCTTCACATTTAGTGTTCACTGAGGGGGAAAACTGAACAGCTAAAACTCTGTTGCTGGAGTCAACAGCATCATTCTCATCTGCTTCATGGACTCTGGTTCAAGCTAAACTCAACTAAAAATTTGTAACCAGTCACATAGAGAGAAGAGGTTGCTTAGCACCATAGTGTAGAATTTTTCATGCTAAAACGAGTGACTCGAGCCTCCCAGCATATTCCTGTGGTTTTGGAGTCTTGATGGGAAAGTAATCTCTCAGCTCTCAGTCGTGCAGGGCTGGTTACCTGTGCTGTGTATTAACTGTGTCACAGACACAGAGACCTCCTTGTAAGTCTGCAAAAACTGTGCCTGTGTCTCTACTGGACTCAGGCCAATTCTGAGTCCCTGACATCACCTTTCTGCGCTCAGTTGTCACTGTGTTTAATGAAAGCCTGATGTACAGGCGGTTTGATTTTGCTTTGTTCACATTATCCCAGATTGTCATTGCCTATACAATAAAGACATGATTGTACTGATTTAAAGTTAACAGACGTCTCACCTTTTCTTATTCCTTATTATTTTCAATGCCACTAATTCATTGGTTTTATGGTCCAGGCATTTAGCCACCTGCCCAAATGACCCTTTCCCAATCACCTCCAACACTTCATATCGGTACGCAATATGGTCATGTAAAACCTTCAAAAGAAAAGAAACAGTTCAGATTCAGATAGTACAACAAAGATCAGGGTTTAAAGTACTTCTCATGTGTGTGAGTTTGCTGTCTATGAAAGATGCTGGACTGGCAGCAAGTGAAGTCTACATTAAACAAGGGTGACAGAGGAAATAACAAGTAACCCACCTACCTCGCATCAATCCTGAATGAGATGCAAAGTGGGTGTCTCTTTAGGATTCTTTTCTGAGCTTTAAAGTGATTGGTACTGATGTTCTCACTATGTCAATATTTATCTTCTAGAAACAACATTTATCTCACATAGATCACTTAAGAGTTGGCAGACAGTCACTGCAAACTTACTGAGCTGAAAATGAAAACCATAATTTTTCCACTTACCTTTAAGTAGGAACCATGCTCATCATCATAACAATTATTGTTCTGGGTTTCAGGCAAACCTTCAATCTTTTTAGCTTCCAGCCCAAGAAACCATAGCTCTGTATAATTGAAAATTTCTTTTTGTTCATAGACTGTTAGCCGGTTTCTAAAATTTTTCAAGGCTTCTAAATCAGAAGAAGAAGAGTATAAAATAAAAAATTAATACAATGTCAGAAACCCAATGGCAAATTTCTTTTACAATGGAACATTCTACAGTAGAGCATGCCACTTTGAGCAGGAGTCTGAGTAGCTGACTGTTAGAGGTCCCTTCCAACCAACATTTCTATGATTCTACAATGTTGACATTTTGCATGAATTTATGTTTCTTTTTCTGACTTACAGTATTATGTCAGCATTCATTATCTGTCAGTAAGACTTTTAAAAGAGCTTAGGTGAAAATTATTTGATTCTGAGCAAAGTTACATACCTAGATGTTTTTGCAAATCCCATCTGTTGTCTATCTGCTTCAGCAAGCTTCATCACTTACATTAAAAAATTGTTTGTTTTTATTAATTTGACTGTCATATTTATAAAATGGCAGTAAGCTTTAGTTAACCAAAGCTTTTAAGTACTTGTTTTTCTGATAGAAAATGAGGTAAGGAATTAAATGAGGCCCAGATCTACAGTTGTCCTAGTTCTGATTCTTCCTGCATAGAAACATTTCAGCCACTCTAACACCTCCGCTTACATCATTTAAATCTAGATCAATAATCAGACAGTACCATTACAAATCAATGTATTCTCTAGGCATGCATGTGGGTGTTTTGTTAAACAGTGGCAGATCTTCATTCACTAATGGATGGATGCTAAATTGTTTCAAAGCAAAAGACCACAATGTTTTTTTCCTAGACTCCTTCTAAAAATAGATTAACTTTGCCAGAAACTTTCTAGATCTGAGAACTCCCAAAATGCCACTTAGCCTATGTAGATAAAATGTGACACAGCTACAAGCAAGTGGGAAAGTGTTTTATCACTGTAATAGAATATTGCTGTCACCTACATGACCTGTTGTAAGTTTTAGACAAATATACATTCTTTTGTATAATGCAGACTTCTCTCATTTATGTATTTGCATTAGTCTATTCATTCTTCTATTGCATACATCGCCAAGTAGGATTTTTAGAAATCACTGAGCCCATCCATATTCCTTTCCTCCAAATTATTTGTTAAATATTTCAGTGACCATTTAGCATGGGACCTCTGGTCACTGGGTATCCTGACTGCATACACTCCCTATCTGTGCAGGTAGCCTCTCACTCCAGTTTTTATAGCATGCTCTATCATATTCTACCTGAAGCTGTCATAGGCAGTTTGACACCGACGCTGGTGCTTTCCAGTTCTGATGATTTTGTCTGGGCTCTGGCATCACTTTCAGGAAGACTGTTCGGAAGGCTAAATTCAGAAAAATTGCCTCGAGTTCCATTTTCCTGCCAAGTAAAAAAAAAAAAAAAAAAAAAAAAAAAAAAAAAAAAAAAATTTTTTTTTATNNNNAAAAAAAAAAAGGTAAATTTCTTTTCAGATATTTTCAGGAACATTCAGCTGATCTGCAATTATGTAAATATGTACAAAAATATATTTTAAAATGCTACATTCCCAAAGAAAACAAATGCAAGATTTGGATATTGGATTTCTTGAGTGATCTCTATGTCAATTTTGTGCTGAGACAGAAGAAGCATGCTTGGGGACTGGAACGCCCTACTTACTCAGATAGCAAATTCTGCGAATTGCACTGGAGGCTATTGGAGCATGGAAAGATAAATCTCTAAATAAAAGAAGCAAGTTCATCTTCCAGGTTCATTCAATACATGGGCACTCACTTTCTATAAATGCTACAAACTGCCATGGTTTGATTAAGTTGCAGTAACTTGCACAAGTTAGGGTAGGATCTGAGTATGGTCTTCCTAGTACAGAGAGCAGGAAAGACAGTATAATAGGCATTATTCATCTCAGATTTTTATGTGGGCACATCCACTGGAGAGTTGTGCTAGAATCCTTGAGAATGCTTGTGCAGCCCACAGAACTGCAGGGACACCAGCTTGGGATCTGCACACATGCACATTTGCAACAGAAACACCAAGACTGGAATGAATGGGTCTGTGTGGGTGCGGAAGCACTTGCAAGAACAAATTGCAGAAGAAAGGATATACCGATGTCACCTATATCAGCAGGTCATCAAGATCCTAGCACATGCAGATTCTCAAGGCTCCTAGAATGGGAAAAATCCAAAGGATAGAACAGAGAATCAAGCCACGAAGAGATGATGGAGGGCTGGAGATCAAAGAGAGCCAGATAAGGAGACGACAGAAGACTGTGCTCTGGGTGTGGGAGCCCAGGTCATGTTCTTCTTGAGGGAAAAAGGCTCAGCTGGAGACAATGCATTCAATGGAGCAATACATGGCTGAAGATACAGAGAGGGCTTCTAGAAACATGGGATGAGGAACAAGAACTACTGAGCAGAAACAGGATCCATCTGATGAAGCAAGGCAAGAGTGTCTACAAACAGCTTTGCAAACTTAGTGAGGATGGCTTTTAATTAGGTACATCAGGGAAGACTCACCATAACCTAAAGGCCCTGATACAGGGCAATTCAGTCATCTCAGTATCTTCTGAAGGGAAAAAGCATTCTGGGAGATTTATGGACTGTACCCTTATTGCAGGTGGTCTGAGATGCGCTGCTGGACCTGTTACTCACACGCAAGGAACAATTGGTTGAGGATGTGAAGGTCAGGGGAAGGGCAGTTTTGGTTGCTGTGATCATGTGCTTGTGAAGTTTAAAATCCTCAGAGAAGTGATATAGATAGTAGCACTACAAACCCTGATCTTCAGGAAAGCAACTTTTGGCTTGTTCAGAGATCTTCTCATTATAAACCTATGAACAATGCATGAGTTCACCCTCTCAAATTTGCAGACCATACCAGGGCTGCTATCCAAAGGCACCTCAGCAGGCTGGAAAAACGGGCTATGGGTATCTTCTGAAGTTGATCAAAGACAAATGCTAAGTCCTGCACCTGGAACAGAATATACTCATGCAACAGGGTAGGCTAGGGGACAACCAAAAGGATGCAGCTTTGCAGGGAAGGGCCCAACAACAACCTGAACATGGAGGTAGCAGCGCGCTCTTGTAGCAAAGAATGCCAAACACATCCTGGGCTGTGTTAGCAAGAGGATAGCCAGCAGGGCAGGAGAAATGATCTCCCTCTCTATTCAGCATTTGTGAAACCATGCTGGGAGTACTGTGTCTAGTCTGGGGTTTCCCAGTAGCAGACAGACATTGATCATCTGGAGCAAATTCAGGGCATGGTCAGGAGCCGGGACCACATGATGGACAAGGAGAGGCTGCAGGAAATACATTTGTTCAGCCTGCAGAAGAGGAAGCTTCTGATCTTGCTGCTGTCTACAGTTACTTGACAGGATGATATAGAAGAAGCAAAGCCAGATGCCTAGGACAATTTGTCTACATGGCTAATGGATACAAGTTGCCACACAGGAAATGCTGATTAAATATTAGGAGAAACATTTTTCACCATGAGAGTGGTTCACTATTGCAACAGGTTTCCCTGAGAAGCTGTGGACTCTCCATCCTTTGAGATATTCAGAACCCAACTGGACAAGGCCCTGAGTAACCTGCTCCAGGTTTGCTTTGCTTGGAGTGGGAGGTTGGGCTAGATGTCTTCTGCAGGTCTGTGCTGGTTTTGGTTGGGATGGAGTTAATTTTCTTCACAGTAGCTAGTATGGAGCTGTGTTTTGAATTTATGCTGAAAACAGTGTTGATAACACAAAGATGTTTTCGTTACTGCTGAGCAGTGCTTACACAGAGCCGAGGCCTTTGCTGCTTCTCACACCACCCCACCAGCGAGTAGGCTGGGAGTGCACAAGGAGTTAGGAGGGGACACAGCCGGGACACCTGACCCTAACCAACCAAAGGGATATTCCATACTGTATGATGTCATGCTCAGCATATAAAGCTGGGGGAAGAAGAAGGAAAGGGGGGTTGGGGAGGGTTGGCGTTTGCATTTGTCTTCCCAAGTCACCGTTATGCGTGACAGAGCCCTGCTTTCCTGGGGATGGCTGAACACCTGCCTGCCCACGGGAAGAGGTGAATGAATTCCTTGACTTGCTTTGCTTGCGTGCGCGGCTTTTGCTTTATCTATTAAACTGTCTTGATCTCAACCCATTAGTTTTCTCTCTTTCACTCTTCTGATTCTCTTCTCCCATCCCACTGCCGAGGAGTGAGCAAAGGCTGTGTGGGGCTTAGCTGCTGGCTAGGGTTAAACCATGACCAGGTCCCTTCCAACCTAAATTATTCCTTTATTTATAACACTTCATCCTTTGAGAAAGTCTTGATGACTCACAGAAGTGGGACAGGGTGGAGACACAAAACATAGGCCTCTCTCAGTGTCAGACAGGTACAAAAGCTATATTCAAAAACCGGCACATGGTTGCCAAGATAAGAAGAATCCAGGTGATGTGATATGGACCACCAATGACCAATACTAGTCTACTGTGTCCTTGCAAGAAGTCCTGACTGGTACTACTTGGATACAGGCATCTTGGTGCTTGTGAGTTTTGAGTTAAGAATGTGAGCGCAAGTGAAAATGGGTTTGTTTTAAGATAAAATCATCTTCCCATACTTGCATCTTACCTTGCTACTTTCTTTTGCAATATTAACTGCTACAAAAGCAGACCAGCCAAGTATGAGCGGCACCACTTGAACAGCTCAAGTACAGGTCTGTGCTGACCCAGGTCAGTGCTATCCTGCTGAGCCTGAGCTTGAGAACTCCACTTCGTCCCCATTCCAATACACATTCCCTCAATTCAGCAATGCTGCGTTGTTTCTAAGGAAGGGTAAACAAAGAAGGTCTCCAAAACAGATGGCACATAATCATGCTTTCAAGATTGAAATGTTTAATGTCCCCTGGCACTTCTAAGCCAAGCACAAGGCTTTCTTATTGGTGTTTATGCAGCTTCTTATGGAAGTCTACAAATTCCATTTAAAGAATGAAAAAAAATCCAAACAAACCCTCTGTAAAACACTTGGCTCCAATCTTTTCGCAGAAAATAAAATGGGGGGATGGTTCATTCTCAGACCTAAAGCTTAATCATTGAGTTTTGTAGGAGTTGAGTGCAGGTTTGACTTATGAAGGCCACAGAATTAAGGTTTAAATACAATTTATGTTTTGGAGACTAGCCCATGCCACTTCCTCATTCCTGCTATTTTGCATCTTGTAGCTTCACCCAGTGATACATATCCCCCCTAGCCAAATTCAGTCATTTGTAGTAGTAGCAAGCTGTCAATTTCAAAGTTAAAGTACTTGACTTCCCAAACAAAATGCATTAAGTGGGGACTTCCAGTGCCAGAGATATGAAAAAACCTCGTATCGGAGCCTATAGAACCTGTCAAGTCTCTCAATAAAGAGATTTCATTAAAGCAGAAGAAAGGTGAAAAAAGGAGTGATCAGAGTAGTAGTGGTGAGTAGTGCAGGTCCCTGTTGGGGAGAGAAGCAGCAAAGGAAGATGAGTACAGACAGGGAATGGACATAGGATTTGTGAAAAAATGAGAAAGAAGGAACACCAAAATGAAGATGAATTCAAAAACTTCCTGTGATGTTGGGTGTCCAGTAAAATATCTGGAGATACACACCACCATGCTGGTAAGCATTTATCTATCTGACTGTTTATAGCTCTTCTTTTTAACTATGACTCTTTAACTATGGCTGAAAACAGAAACTGATGCAAATGTTGAGACTAAATTATCTCTCTCTTCCTACACACGCACACACACACACACTCTTGTGACTTTGCTGCTGACACTCTCTTTAGCAGTACTAGAGAGAAGCTGATTAACCACTCAAACACAACATGTCTAAGAGCTTTATAACTCACCTGAAGAGAGGGGAGGACATTCTGCAAGCTCTTATTTGTTATCTGAGGCAGGCTGCTTTCAAGGCGGGGAAGATTTGCGGTGTCTGCAACCAAACCATGCCTTGCTTGACCTTCCAGATGTGGGAGGGACAGAACACCGCGGGTGGCTTTCTAAATAGAAAGCATAAGTAAATATTACATAACGACTTAGCAAGCAATTCTGTGTCACACCTTCGAAAACCAGAGGGATTTAAAACCTTGGAAAATGTGTATGGTTCACTTCTGACACCTAATGGCGAAGGGGAAAAGAGCAGATACTTTCCGGCAGCTCCCAGTGGTACTAATGGGCAGGAGGAGGTTGTGCAGGCAATCGGGCAGCCTGGCACATTTTAGGGCATGGAAGTTTCCCCACAAGAGCATCTCCATCCAGCATCAGAGAGGTGACTGATTCAGCTGGAAAAGGCGGTTGGGCTTGGAAACTGAACAGCCATTCCAGGCAGCAGGACTCCTTTGAGTGGGGAAAATAAAGCATATGTAGGGTAATAAGCAGGCATGAAGAGCAAATGGCAGGCAGCATCATTAGCTATTCCCAGTGGCAGGAGAGAAATTGGGATTGGACTGCTGCTAAACACCAGGAGTGGAGACAGTGAGAGGGTCTTCCCTGCACTGGTTTCTCAGTATTTCCTTCCCCTTCATTTCCTAGGGACTTCACTTTGACTAGGCCCCTTTGTTGCACCCTTCGTTAGTGAGGAAAAGGCAAGCTCTCTGCTTTATTGAAAAATAAATGCTCATACTAATTTGAAAACTCCAGGATTATTACTCCTTACTTTAGACTTCTCCCATTTACTATTTGCAAAATACTTCCATGCCACTTGATCTTTAAAGTCAGTCATTTAAAGATGTGGTTTTGTGAATGCTAGGACCTCTAATATTCTTGGATATCTAAAGTGAGAGAAATAACATTCTTATCACCAAAGAAAATTTTCAAGGTAGACTATTTCTTTGGCAAATAATTTTAAAAATATTTGAAATAGATCTGAAATAGATCAGCTATGTGCTATCAAATGCATAACAAGGTCCAGAGAGTTAAGGCTACAACCCATATAAACCTGTGAAATTTTTGTCATTGAGGAAGGAGAGAAATGTATTTGTCAAGCATTTAACAACAAAAGAGAGGTTTGATATTTTTTTCAAGAAGCAAAGAAACAAATCTCTCAATTCAACCAACTTGAATAAATAAGTTTACTTTTCCAATACTATGGAAAAGTCTTTAAAACCTTAGAATGGAGATTCCAGTGAACTTTTTACGAAAGCTTCAAGAAACAGAAGTGGCTAGGCAGAAGAAATTCCTCAAATCCTACTGAACAGCTAAGCTAACAAAACCAAAATACTCACACGCACTTAGGACAGTCATACAGCTACAGGGGAAATGGAAGAGTGCAGGGAATAAAGGACATCCCTCTGCTCAGATTCATGTATTAAAAGGGGTCTCAGAAAACAAGCATTCAGATATTTTTAAAGTCAGCTGAAGAGTAACGTACCTGATGGAAGACTCTGTTAGATCCCAGATGATCTCTCTCTTGAACAGTCAGTTGAGACTGAGAAAATGCATCCACATGGGAAGACTGCAAACATGAAATGATGCTTTAATAAAAATGATTCTGGCATAAAAAGATCCTAAAATCTCTGTATGCTTTCTGTGTTTCTTTCCTTTGTGGCAATGCCTGTGCCAACACAGTGTATGAGAGAGGACCACAAAAGCTGCTGAAAACGCTCTACAATCTAGCAATTCCTCTCACAGTCGAACAGCTGTTTTGTGGGCAGGTGCAGAGACAGCTTGCTTTCCCTATTATGCCTCTCAGCATGCTTGATATGCCCATGTGGTCAGGGAAAGGGGGGGGGCCTTTGCTATCCCTAAATATGTGCTCGAAAGCAGATAGAAAGTCTGCTTGGAAGGATGGCTTTAAACTGCCTCACAAGGTAGATTGTGAGTCCATCCATTGCTAATAGCAGCATTAAACTGATTCAACTTGTGGCACAGATTTTGTAAGAACACAAATCAATATTTAAATTTATTGAGATATAGAAAAAATGCATTGATTCCAATGGGCAGATAATATTAGCAACACATAGGGAAAAAAAAAAAAAGGAACATGGGGAAAGTGCTACGCATTTTTAAGATTCTACTAATGCTTTCAGCAGCTTTTTTTAGAAAAAATGAACATGATAAGTAGCACTGTACATTTCTGTCCAATAACAGACTGTAGTGAATTGCAGAAATCTTTACAATAATTTAGATACTGAAAACTCTGTGGCTACAGCAGCTTGGAGCTCTGCTCCATAGGTTGGAGTGAACCCCACTGGGTTTGGTCAAATGTGCTGCCTTGTCCCTCGGCTCTGTGACACAATGTCATTCCACTCACAGCCAAAAAAAAATCATCTTTATCCAGGTAGACACATCAGTTCCAATATAGAAGTTTTGAAGTGGTAGAACAGCAATATTTTCTCTAGAAGCAGAGGAACTTGGAGGCATGAGTGGAGATCTTTATTTTAGAGTTTTAAAATAACAAATTTGCAGCCAAAATTATATTATGGTTGTGAGCTGCAGATTAGAAATACTTAAATAAAGCAGCATGGTATTCTTCTTTATCTGTTGTGCAGCCAGGGTTTTCACAGCCTGTACCTGTCACACAGTCTTAAATGGGTAGAGCACATGCTGGTGATAAAGTCCTTGCTCTTCAAAATGACACTTAGTCTATTCAGTGCCAGTGTCAGTGCCAGGGGATCACTTTTAAAAGGCTCTTTGTTATGGACTTCAGTTAGTCCACATGAAAATATATCTGCATACTGGGGCAGAAGGCTGAATGTGTTTTGTACTGGCTAGTGCCATAAAACATCTGTCATGATGCAGCCTAGCTGTGCTGAAAGGACCTCTCTCTGAGCCCGAAAGGACAACTCAGATTAGAGTGCTGCATCTGTGCCAATACAGTGCACATATATAGGATCTGTAGTGGGTGAGAGATGCTTGTGTACAAACTGATTCATGCACATACTGTGACCCCAATATATACAGAATGCATCAGCATTGTTACAAAGGTGCAGAGCAAGCTGAAGGTACATGGACAATGGATCTGACACATCCTACTCTGTAAGTATGGAATAGGTGCTCAAAGAGCACCTGTGGGAGCTCCATCCTTGGAGATGAGGTTAGATTAGACACCTCCCAAGACACTTCCACACTAAATACGGAGAGAAAACTCTATGTAAAAATCTACCTGATCACATGAAGAAAATGCTGCCCTCTGACATGCAGGTTCAACTGTCTCACCATCAACCATGAAGCCACCACTAAAGCTGGGCAGACCAGCTAGAAATTGCCCCTTGGACAACTGCGTTGTTAGTGTCCATGGCAGGTATTTTCTCTTAATTTGAAAAGTCAGGGGAGAAAAATACCACAAATAAATAAGTCCTTCTTCAAGCTTAAATGGTATACTTCAGATCCAGAACAAGCTGGGAACAACAGCTCCGGGTTTAACTTTATTAGGCTAATTGGGTACAGTTGGAGAGGAAAGGTCATGGATATCTGTGGAGCAGAGGAGAATATTAGGAAAACTAAAGGTACTAAGACCTGTCTTTGCAGGACAGTAATTCCAGTCTTTGGAACTGAATGGAGATCAGCTGTCCGGGGGTAAGGGATTATGTGCTGTAAATCCAAAGCATCCCCAGAGCCACCAAAACAAATGCCCCTGGAAGAGAACCACTGGATTATTGCTTCCTACTTATGAATGTCCTAGAGCATGCTATACTTTGCCCAGTGCACCCAATGTCCTTGTGGTCACTATCCTTGTCCTGGTTTTCAGCTGCAATAGAGTCAATTTTCACAAGAAGCTGGGAGGGGACACAGCCAGGACAGCTGACCCAAACTAGCCAAAGGAATATTCCATACCATATGACGTCATGCGCCCTACAAAAAGAGGGCTGACTAGGGAGGAAATGCTCACAGATGGGCTGGGCATCGGGCTCCAGGGGTGAGCAAATTGCATTTTGTATCACCTGTTTTGTATATTCCATTATCAGTACTGTTGTTATTTCCCTCTCCCTTTGCTGTCCCAGTAAACTGTCCTTATCCAAACCCACGAGTTTTACCTTGTTCTTCCAATCACTCCATCCCACCAGGGGGGAGGAGTGAGCTAGCAGCTGTGTGGTGCTCAGCTGCTGGCTGGGGCTGAACCAGTGTGAATTTACATAGATGATCTACAGAAAATCCAGTGCCAGAAAATTTTTACAGACCAGTGCCAGAATATTTTTACAAACACTTCACATGCAAACTACATATCCTGCATTTCAAGGGAAAATCACATTTGTTATGAAGATGAGCTGGGATCCACATTACTAACTCCTCTAGACACATTAACCCAGGTCTTAATAAGTCAATTAATTTTAGTGCATGTCATACTTTTTCCCACATCTCGTCTGTACTTTACTCCCAGCTAGCTTTATTTTTCAGTTTCTGCAGTTGATGAGAAGATTACACTCCATTTAGAGACAGTTTCTTAACCACTTTGTGCTTTTCTAACTCCAGGGCAATATAAAGCCAGGATTTTAGAGAGGAACAGCTATCACTGAAAACCAAAGAAAGAGTCGACTTCATATACCTGTACAGACTGCAGACTCTTCACTCCAAAATGGCATTTTATTTCTTAGTAATACTTTTAAAAGTCTACGCAGTAATGCCTACATTACTTTATATAAAGTTCAAAATATATTGTATTTACTAATAGAGCATGAACAATTCATAAAATGTCTTTAAAACTCAGCAAGAGCTAAGGAAGCAGGTGAGTGAGCACCAAAATGTGCTGCCAGAATTCAGAATCCATCTAATTTCCATTCACCAGCGAAAGGTTGGTAAGATTTTGAGATTGACATTTCTCCTTTTACACTGCAAAAGCAAATTCAGTCTATCAGCCCATGGCTGTGCCTTTATTTAATCATGGAAATTTGTGATTCTCTTTGTCCCTCTTTTCAAAAGCTACTTATTAAGGGTTTATACTTCTTCAGCACTCTTTGGCCAATATATTCAAAACACTTTAAAATCAATAACTGGTCGTCCCTCATAACATTCCCCCCCAATAGGTAAACAGAATAACCTTTTAGCAGTGGAAAACCTGATCTGTGCCTGCAACAGTCCTGCCAGTGGCAGGTGGATCGATCAGTTAGTCCACAACAGTGACTTATTTGATGGTCTTGATTCAGATGACCCATCAGCTGCTGCTGTAGCAAAATCCTGTACATCTACTATGGGATCTACAGCTGAGCTGGTGTGACTGGTTTAATTCTGGCAGATGTGCTCTAAAGAAAAACTGAAGCAACTGTTACTATTCCACTCCACTCCTGGCTGTCCTACTCCTATAGCGCTTGGCCTGCCCTACAGCTCCAATATTGCACTTCAGTACCAAACTATCATCTCATGATATTCCAGCCCTTCAAATTACATATTCAAATTATCACTCAAGAAACAGAACAATGTCCTCATTCACTAGCTAGTCTGCAATCATAAGGAGTTTTAAGTACTAAGCATACAGCATTCTGCAGAACCAGAAATCGTGACACATTTTCATAATTCCCAAAATGTCAGCTTATTTTTTTCAGTTCCCAATTGACCATAGAAATCAGAAATGCATTAGAATTTTAGAAATTATAAAATACACAAATATATAAAATATAGACTCCATTGTCTCCTCATTTAAATGGACACTTTCTTCTATCAAAACTGAATAAAGCTTGTATAGAGAATGCAATGTAGGTGTTAAAGCATGCAATATATTAAAAAGCCATAGCAAAAGAAGTCTCACTCACTCAAAATACAGTAGGAACATAAACATTTTCCCCACCTTGTCAACTATTTCTGTCAGCATAACTGCAAGAGTCGTTAACTGCAGGACAGAGGTTGTTTATTCCATTCGACAAATGCATTTCAGGAAGCCCACCTTCATCTAGTCAGAGCATAGCAGGATCAGTTTCATACACAGTACCCTGATCAGAAAAAAATCGATAACCCTTCTGCTTGGCTTCAGATTTAAATTTTTATCCCGGAAATATGCCAGTGACTATTAGCTGCTCTAGTATTCTTTTGGTGGCCATCTGTTCCCTTTCTCAGCCTCCTTCTAGCCAAATATAATTTTCCATATTTATCATGGCAAGTCAGTAATAAGAAAGACAAATATAACAGGATTGGCTGTTCTCCTTGCTGTCTCAGTCTGTTCCTTCTCACTGAGCTCATGTGCTTGTGAAACCAAAAAACACTTGAACTTGTATTTTTTCAGAATTTGTCACAGCGACCTTGCTATACAGTGAGTAAAATCTATTCACCAAGACTGCCAGCCTGGAAAATGAAAATAAATTAATACCTCAAGGATTGATTTCTCATTGGACATTATGTTTCATTTACTGAAGACCAGACTGTGGCACCTTGGTCTGTGGTTCTTGTTGGCATCAGTGCAGAGCTGCTCTGCCTTGTGAGATAACGAGGGTCTCATTTTGGTGCGGATAGCGAGACAGAGCTTAGCTGCCATCCTGTCTTTCCTCTTCCCCTTCTGGGAGCTGTGCATGTGTGACAGAGCACTGATGGAGGCGTCCCATCCCCCCCTTCCCCCATCTTAGAGGAATATCTAAAACCGAAAATACATTGTGCTCTCCTCCTTCATACAGCCAAGGAATGGCATGTTCCCTGCTGGTCTTAAATCTGTCAACAACTCAGAATAGTTCTACTTTCACTCAGAAACGAGGGTTTTCAAAGAAGAAATACATGCTCACCCACAGAAGCTATTCTAGAAGGGTGCCACTTTTACTGATGCTCTTGGAATGAGCACCACTTTTCACAATGTGGTCAAAGGACAAACGGCTATTCTTTTGCATTCATGGTGGTCCAAGCAATGCCCTTGCCCAATATAATTGCTGATGTGCACCATCCTAAAAGGCACATCACTCCCATTTCCATCACTCCCCCTTTTCCATTCTCCCGAGCTTGGCTACTTTAGTCAACAAATCCTTCCCAGTATTACATCTCACATACAAGAGAAACTTCTCATTCTCTAGCCAAATAACCACATGGTCAGGCCAGCAGGGCAGGTTCAGCCCTGGGAATGCATGGAGATGCCATGTGCTGCAAAACAAATTAAACAGCACAAACATGCATCAAGTGCATGCAAGTTACATCACTCCCATACAAACATATACAGACAAACAGGCATGTGCAAGCACATACAGTTAGTTACACTCCAACTCTTGTATCCCACAGGTATATCAAGCATTTCTGACCAATTTTCACCAAGGTTCATAAGAAGCGATTTAACTAGTGTAGTCCGTGTCATATATTCTAACTGTGAAAATATAGATTCATGATACTGGAAATTATCACATTTATGCTGATACTGCTGATACCACATTTATGTACTACGTACATGGGGAAGTACCGTGATCACTACCAGCGCTTGCTAATAGCACTCAGTGTCCTTCTTTCAACCAGCTGTGCTAGGTATATGGGGTGGGGTATATGACAGAAAGCTGCACACTGCTTTCCCTCTGGTTTGTTGTAGCACTGCCATTCTTTTAATTAGAAGATTTATGATACAGCTTTACATTGCTCCACAAGGCCATACATTTCTCTCTCAGATTTTGACTCTTGTTAAGAAACTATTAACATTCCCAGGATAGCCTACATAGAAAGGTGTGAAGGACAGATCTGGCTATGCATTGAATTGTCCCCCATTAAGAAGAATGTCCTCTACTTTATTTTCTTTAATTTGTTTCTGTTCTTTGTAATGCTTTCTATTGTCCTCATTTTATTTTATGACATTCTTGTAAGCATATTCAAATTTGCTGTGCTAAGTCATACAGGAATAGAAACAAACTTTAGGCTGATTCTTTTCTCATACTTGAAGACAATCGACTAATTTTTTGACAACACAAGAAACTGTATAGCATTTTCTCCAGTGTTTCTCAGCAATATTCTCAAAGCAAGAGAAGCCTGCCAGCATTACTACTAAGTTTCAGTCATGATATACTGAAGTAAAAAGCAGTGCATAAAATATGTTTCAGCTGTAAGTTACAAGGCAGTTATGTTAAGTTTGAAGAAAATATTTATGATCTTTGTAAGTCATTATTAAAAAAATACCATTTTCTGAAAAATATTCAATTAAAGGAGCTAAGTGCAATGGTAGATACATTCCTTGTGGATGTGATCACCGGCTGTGATCATCATGTAGACAAAACCTTAATTACAAATTTATTAAGTTTGGCAACATCTCTGTGAAGTAGAATAGTATTAAAGGTAAAGGAAATAAATTAAGGAACTTCCCTTGCAAAGGAACAGGTATTCTGGAGTGGGAAGAGTATTTGTTCCATCTTAGCCTAAATGTTCAAGGCAAACAAAATTCCCAGTGGAAGTGCCCCTGTCTTTTTATTGTCTTGGCTTGAGAAGGAGTCAAGCAAATAACATAGACTAGCTTTCCCAAATTTTATATCCCTAGAATTAGATTAGATTAATTCTAGTCTTTATATCCCTTACTGTGCTCCTCCTGCACTTCAGTCCTGATTTGAGTGAGGACAAAAGAAACAGAGGAACAAAGAACTGAATCCTTTTTGTCCAGCTCTCTGCTGTAGCACATACCCAGGCTTGACCAGTGCCATGGAGAAAGCTGCATGGAGAAAGGCTGAAGCAGGGAAGGTGAATACTGTAAGTCCCTGAAGAATAATATGAGTGGAGCTGCCAGAAAACTTCTTAAATCACTCCTGTTTGCAGTAATAAAGCATATGGACTATGTCAATAAGACTGTTGCAAAATCAGTGCAAAGGGGATGAGTGATTTAAGGTTTTGCATACGTTTACTTCAGCAGAGATCCCACCAGATGAACCAATTACTCCAAGTCTGCTGAAAATGGAAAAGCCAGTTACAGAGTTTCTGACTTCTTGAGAATGTGTCTTCCACAGAAGAGTGCAAAAGCTTGGGATATGATAAAGTCAAGTTTCTAACATTTAAATGATTTGCTAGGAAGTTGGCTTTTTAAAGTTTATTAACAATTCATACCGTCGTTAGGATCTGCTCTTTCTCCTAGCAAACAAGAAAAACAAATTAATAATGCTGTTCAGGTCTAAAGGGACTGAAAAGCTAGATAAGAATCATGAATGCAATTTTACATAGGAGGAAATTAAGGCATTGTCTAGCTAAGGACGTAAGTATTGTAACCGTGGAGATAATTCCTAATATCTGAGCAAGGGTCCACAACTGAATTCAAATGGAGTTTGGGTACATGGGGATTTTCCAAACAGCTGTTTGCCCGTATGAAGCCAGGACCCTAGCAACATCATCATTTCTAGGAAACAGACTGGGCAAACAAGACATAGCCTAGAAATCAGTGCTCAAACAGGTTTTTCTAAAGCATCAATCTGTTCTTAGGACTATTCTGAGAACAGAAAATATGGTTATTCCTGGACTCACAAACTGAAGAGGAATCACATGAGAAGCAGGAATTGGACATGGACCAGATAAGCTGATTTAAATCAAGTGGGGTGCACAGATGAAATGCAGCTCTAGATACGTTGAAAAGTTCATAGGCAAAAAGACGATAGATAAATAAGATCATGATCATGATCATGATGGAAAAGAATTTTTTACTTTCCTATCAAGACGTGAAAGCCTTGCAAGATCTTTCTTTCAAGAAAGACCTCCAGCTATTTCTACCAATCTGCAGATCAAACTTGGGAAACATCTGTGTCACCTTTGTGATGACTGGAAGTGGAAACTGGAGAGGCTAGTCCAGAAGAATCAAGGCCTTTCAGTTCTTGTATAGTTTCTAACTGCACTGACTACATACCTTCCCAAATACTATAGACCTCAGACATGCACCTATACATTCAGATGAATTCCTAAATAATGCCATGTGGGGAGGAAAACCAGGGGCATCATTTCACAACTTCATTACTTAAGAGGGGTTATACTGGTATAAAATTGGTAGCACATCAATGAACAACCCCTCACATTGATTTTACTGTAGGTCAGTTTAAACAAAATGATCAAATGTTACGTTTAAACTCAGAAACATGCATTTTTAAAAAGGCAGAACTTTTGATTTCAGATTAATACAACTCACTGAGATTTCTATAGAACATCTTTTTTTTTTCCCCCAAAATAAAAAATAGACCTCCTGTCTACAATATACATATAATTTCAATACACCACAAAGCCTCTTATGTAAACCAAAAGGTCAATCAAAAATCTTTTGCAGAACCTTAGGTACTCTGGGATTCTAAAAATTAATCATCTGCTCACCGTTTATGCAGAAACCTCTAAGATATTCCTGTAACTTAAAAATTTGAATGGTTCTTGACTCTGCAGCATTAATAATGTTAACGTTTTCATTAAAAATTGTCATATTAATTCCCTTCTCCAAAAAAATTTTAAATGATGATTAATCCAGTAAAAATTTCATATGGAATTGATGGTGGATGGTACAACTGATCAAACTGTCTTTTTTCTGTTTTATAACAGTTATTTTACATGCCTCACAACAGTTATGTCACAATCTAATACAAACATTTGTACATCAAAATTAAAAACAAATGCCAACCACTATTACCTTAGGCTGGATTCTTCTATTTCTTCTCATTCGTAAACAAGAGTTATTGAAGAAGCTGAAATCACAGCAGCTCTCACTGCTTCCTTCTTTCCCCATAATGACAAAGCTCCATGTTTTAAATCTGTCTCCATTAAATTGGTCTCCTTGTAATTTAAACCTGATGCTACCATTCATCTAATCCAACCCGGCCACGTAGGTGCCCTTCTATGAACAACAGCATGGGCAGATTGATGATTTTTATGGGTGAGCTGGCTGGAATCAAATCACATGTTGTTTTACCACAGTTCCACAGCATTGACACAAACTAAATAATATCCAAAACTGAACTGTGAATAGTAGCATATTTGCTGACGTGCTATGAAATCTTTGAGGACTTAGCGCAAGCACAACATGTTCGTCAATTAGGCTCAGCTTGATTGCAAAACCATCCCTTGAGGCACGGCAAGGTGCATCATTTGCTTTCCTTTCCTTTCCTTTTCTTTCTTTTTTTTTTTTTTCTTTTTCAAAGACACAGCCATGGCTTTAGCTCTCCTGCTATAAACATAAACTGTCTAATGAAGGTAATTCAAAGGTAATTCAGAGTTTCAGTGAGAATCCAAAGAGTGCCCCCAAGCATTTCACTTCAGCTTCCTCTTAGCTTGCAAAACTACTTGCAATCTTGGAATGACTGTTTCTAGGTAGCCTTGTCTCTGCTTAAATTTTAATCCTCTATGTGCCCTCACAGCCTTTTAGATATTCCATCAGCAAAACAAATGCATGCAGAAGGAGCAGCTTAATCTTGGGATATTAAGGGAACAGAGTTCAGTGATCTTTTATGCAGCATGCTGTAATCTGTTTTTGTACTCCTGACAGGCTCCATGGGGGAATAGCTAACACTTAGTCTCAATTCATTATTTTCTTTACTTTTGTTCTGAGAATGATAAAGCAATTCATGTTTCATAAAGAGCAGGAAAACGCAGACAAAATCTTTGTCTAAGTGAAAGAAAGATTTAAAAAAGCAGAAGAGCAATGCAAGCCTTATGACAATAAAGCTATAGTGGGTTTGGAATCAAAAATAGAAAAAAAAAATGTCCAAATCTGCTTTTTGAAAAAGACTGGAATTAATACCAGTTAAATTTCTTATATTTTTAATGTTAAAAAAATCATTTTACAAACAATAACATTATTTGATCCTTATTTTAAAAAGTTTTCATGCAAAAAAAAATTCAGGACCACAGAGATATTGAAATTATATTCTCTCCTTATTCAATTTTTATTTCCTTTGGGAATTTAAAAAAAAAAAGGGAAGGAAGGAAGGAAGGAAGGAAGGAAATAGAAGGATGAGAAAAAAGACAATTGGATGACAAAACACAAATGCCAAGAAGTCAAAACCCAAAACTGTTTTAATTAAAAAAAAACAACACAAAACAAAACAAAACAAAGAAACAAACAATAAAATCTGAAGACCATAACTTTTCTTACAAAAAAAATAGCATCTCAAAGCTTGAGAAAGGTTTTAGAGAATCAGCAGAGTTTGTTCCACAACAGGAGATAGAGCAATAAAAATAACAAATGGAAGGGCTTGCACAGTAACATCTATAATGGAATTCTGGCATTGGCTTCATATCCTGCTGCAATTCACATCAGTGAAGCGTTCTTCTGTTTCCAGGAATCAAATTGAGAGCTTGAAAGGAGACAAGGAACGTGATGGCAAATGGAGAAAATGCATGAAATTAAGTAAGTTTTTTGTGAAGTCTAGTGGAAGATGGATCATTCCCCAGATCCTGACTCACAGTCACTATCAACTGAGCAAGTCAACAAGGGAAATGCAAGCTTTTGTTCAAGCATTGAGAAGAAACCTGTCATGACTCCACTAGTTTTCACAAACACAATACTTATGAACTTGACAATCAAAAGATGCCAAATAACTCTGATCATTTTAGCATAGGTTACAATACATGCCAGATTAATTTGGAGGTGTCAGGAGGGGGCAAACTGACTCTGTTTTCAGATACTTGAAAAAGTTCAAGTGATTTGAGAGCAGAGGAGTCAGCAAATAATTGACGGACTGTTGTGGTTTAGCCCCAGCCAGCAGCTGAGCACCACGCGGCCGCTCACTCACCCCCACTCCCCCTGGGCAAGATGGGGAGGAGAATGGGAATACAAAGGCAAAACCCGTGGATTGGGATAAGGACAACCGATGCTTGCACACTGCTTCACTACACCTCTGATTCTTGCAGCCATGTGTATGGAACAAAACTCTTTGCTATACACAAGAAGATTAAATACAAAAATTACAAAGCAAATTAATGCATACTAATCAATACAGATGCATGTAATTAATTACATTTGTTTGCTGCCCTGTTTTGGGGTTCCTTGAGTTTTTATTTGATGAATCTTTTTTGGTTAATATGTTTATACATTATTTGGCTGCAGTTATCAGTCAGTTGAAAGGACAACTTTGTGCTGTTAATGATACTTAATGCTGCTAGGCAGGGAGTGACCCACAAAATGTGGTCTCATGTAAAGCTGACACCAGTGGTCATAGCCAGCCAGTAGGTAGAAGTGGAGGAGGAAGATAAGATCACTGCAGAACAGTGCGGTGTTACACACCAAGAGGCAATCACAGGCTTTTGTAGCTAAATAGCAGAGCTTGTTAGTTGGTAAGCCGGGAAGAATCTTGGAAGACACAACTTCAGAAAAAAACATTTTCAAAACTGGACAGTTCAATTCTGAATGCAAAATACAAGTAAAGCAGATAACTGAATAAAAAAAAAAATGGGTAGCTGTGTATGCAATCACCTGAAAACATGAAACTTCGTAACTTTTTATGACTCCTAAACTTGAGACAGATCAAGTCCCAGTGAACAAAATAGATGGTCACAATTTTTCTGGGCAACTGCATCACAGCTGCCAGAGAACCATTCAATAGAAAAAGTACATGGCAAATATAATCTGAATGAGTGGATAAGTACAGGAACAAACTTTGGGTCTGCAGATGAACTGTCTATTAATTATCAGAAAACAGAACCCAGATTAAAAAGAAGAAGAAGAAAAACAAACAAATAGTAACAACAACAACAAAAAGAAGTAAGTCTGTGTCTTTCCAACATTTTGAATTAGGCTGATGAAAGAAATTACCTCTCTCTCCAAACCTTACTTTGCTTATAACCTTAGTCATCACAATTGCAAATACATGGGTCCTACTAAAAAATAAAGACAGCCCTATCCATATAGTTTTTGATTAGGAATAAAAACAGATCTAATGATTAGGCGGCAGTATGTAAAGGCAGAATGCAACTTCCAGCACATCCCTCTGCCTGTATTTTGCTTTTGACTAGCTCTGGCTGATTCCCTCTGGGTGTTTTGAATGGTTCTGCCTTCCTGCAAGGGCTGTACGTGAAGCCAATGGACCTTATTTAGGGAGGCTGGACTGGTATCTACTGATACTGCTGGTATCTACTTTTAGCTATTTCAAGATACCTGCATTTAACTACACAGGTTCTATTGGCCAAAAACCAATTTTCAGGAAATGCTGTAGGCACTTAGGCATATCAGAAATACAGATGCATGCTGAGTGCAGTGGTTCACTGCCGTCTGCTCTCTCCTGCTCTCATCCAGTGCCTCCTTTAGGAGTCCCTGCCCACCTCCTTCCCCAGACCAGCAGCAGCACTGAGCCTCCGTAGAGGCACAGCACTACAGCTGCAGCCAGAGGGACAGAGGTGCTGTAGTACGAGGAGGACGGGGCACAAGACACGAGAAGGGTCCGAATTGCCCCCCTGCTACTAGCAGCACTACCATCCCCGCTGCAACCTCGTCCGGGTGTTAACAGCTCTTGGCAGCACTGTATTTGGCAAAAGGGCCAAGTGAGCAAGCCTGGCAGACCTCCTTGATTCACCTCTGATGTTGATGAGCGTCATCAGCTGGCAACCACTGGCCTAGCGAGATATTTCTCAGTGCCTGGATACCACGGGAAACCCCCGGGAGTTGGACCGCAGCCTGCATTTCACGTGCTGTTATTAAACTGAGCAGTCAACTATGACTTGAATAATGTGGTTAAGGCAACACCTCTGTGGGGGAGACATGAGTTAATTAGCAGTCTGAGGCGCGGATGCAGTAAGATATTTCAGCATACAGTTAATTTGAAGTATGCAAGTGGTTCTATGCACTTCAAAGGTGAGTGCTTACAGTCTTTGCTAGATACAGGTACTAACACAATCTCAGTACACATGCTGAATTTTAATACATTAAGATCACTGTATTAAAGATAGATGTGCCAAAAAGTCCATACCTGGCACATCTGTATTGCTGCTGTTAATTTAAATAAAAATTTTAAGTATATATTTTGCCCCACTTTCTCTGTGGAGAGAGGAAATGTGTTAGAAATCATGCCCCAGTGGGATCTCAGGAGAAATATGTATTTAATAATGGAGCTTTCCTATTATTTGGGGAAAATATTTTAATAAAACTCTCATCACATACATTATAAATACAGAGAATATTAGGGAAATTTCAAAGAATTATTATTTCCTTAACCATTATATATTATTGTACAAATAATAGTTGGGGTTGAAGTAGGAGATCTCAAGAGGTGCCTTGCAACCTAAACAGTTCTGTGACTGTAATATTGCAGTCTCACTGCTTACCATACACACAAACGTTGCGCTGACCTGTCTTTTTACTGCTGTTACCACAGTCTTGTCTCACACTTTGGACAATAACACTCATTTTCTAACCTTGTGTCAAAGACACCCCCTGCATGTTCAATGTGTAAAATAATGTCATCATCAGAAGAGTAGTGAATCATATTACATGTTAACAAAACCATAATTTGCTCATAAATCCTTTTTCCTTTACAGGGAGATACACAGAAAGCATGAAGAATGTACAGAGGAGCTACCGCAGTACGTGCTGAGTAACATGTCTCAGGAATGATACAGATCGAAATTTGGGAGTTAGGCACAGCTCCCGCTTAGGAACAGGCTGGCCATGATGTGCGGAGGACAGAAAACTTCACATCACTTAAATAACATACTTCCCCACTCTTTCAGGAGCAGCTGGAAAAATCAGCATCCAAATTCCTTTGGCAAAAAAGATGAATCAAAAGCAAATGAAAAAAGGGGAAGTGGGAGCTGATCTCAGCAGAGACAAGCTCACTCATGCTCCAAGTGTACACAGTTCAGCAGAGAACATACACTCTATTATCAGCTATTGTTTATTACAACCTCACTGGGGCTAATGAAGATACAGTGCACAAAGGTGATAAATGAGGAGAACCAGACTTCCTATTTGCAACCACATAAATTGGAGGTGGAAAATATACCCCATACAGACCATGATTTTTCTTTAAATGATGGTTTCAAATCTATTCAGTGCTAGATCTCTATCTTGCTGATTTAAATGTTCCCAGGAACTTTGGCAGCTCTCCACTTCACATTTACAGTTCCTTTGCAGGTAGCCTAAATTCAGCCAGCTCTTAGTAACATCATCTCATCTGCCTTTGCCTTCTGCACCTCAGCCTTCCCGGAAAAGGCTTTGGGCCATCGTGTGTGCCCAGCGCTGGCTGCAGGGATCTGTCAGAAGGGCAGATGGAATGGGTGGGGGCAGTCAAGCAAGGCACAAGGGCACGAAGACCCATCCATGTGGCAGGAAAATGAGCTCAGAAGTGTTCACTTAAGGATCTTTCTCTCAGGCATACCAGCTGGCCTGCTTCTTCAAAGCTTGCAGGATGGCAGTGGCTTCACGGTTACTTCTGCACAGCCGTGTGAACACAGTCAAAGAGAACATCTTTTACAAGGGATATGACTTCTACCTAAAACTGCTCCAAAAGAACTAGATATTATTAAAATTATTATGATAAATCTTTAGCATCCATCATGTCCTGCAGAAAATAAATGTCTTTGATGTAAGATATGACTAAATTCAATGAATGCTGAAGTGGTCCAGGACAAATAGAATTTTAAAACTCTTAACGGTTACAGATTATATAAACCTATCATTATTATTTCTGTGATTATATAAAACTATCATTATGATATCCATTTTATCTTCATTTTCCTGAAAGAAGTTATAACATTTAACAAGCAATATTCCAAGATTTCTTAAAGCCAGACCAACCCATAGTCAAATACAATGTACACTGGAGGCAGTGAATATGATGGATTTTAGTAGAATTTCTATGGATGAGGTTCTAGTATTTTACTGTATTTCAAATAAGATCAAAAGATTTCAAATATAAGCATTTCCTTTGGAGCCCTCCAGTTTATTGGACTGAAATAGTGGTCTGGGAAAAGAAAGATGATTACCAAAATTGTTCATTTTTTAAGTTTGGAATCTTATGACCAAGCATACCAAGTATGAATCACTATGAATGGAAAATGGGGAAAGAAAAATGCCTCTGAGCTTTCAGCTAATGGTCCTTAAAGGCATTTTAACCAAACTATTTGGACAGTAGTGCAGGAGGCGAGAAAATCCGCACCTTAAATTAGTATAATTTTATTGTCTCGCTACATTTGAGACTAAGGCAGTCTTCAGTGTTGAACGCCCTTGTGTTCTCTGGTCATAACCTGATTAAACAAAGACATAGTTAATGCTCAGCCAAACTTCTACATTGAAGAGAATGTGGGTCAGCCACCCTAAAAGCAACTCTCTCATTATCTTGGCTCCCTCTTAAAGAGAGATACCCCCTGATGCCAGGAGAAATTATCCATCTTGTTAAAAAAAAATGCAACCCAGTGCAAAAGATCACAGGTAAAATTCTCTACATGTCAAGCAGTGAGAACACAATGCTGCCTTGCTTTAAGCTCTTCCTAGGTATCCACCACAGGCCAGCTCAGAATTGCTCCATTCAGTGAATTTTGCTGGGCTTTTCCAAGGTCACCAGGAAATAATTTATAAAAAAAAATTATAAATATTTACAGTCTTAGTTATTACTGGGTATTATCCTCAAAAGACCTTATCAAAAGCCTCCTGAAATCAAGACTGATCACAATTTCAGTTGGCTTTGAAGCAAACCTTAAAGTTCCGGACATGCTGGCCTAAATCATGTTGCTGTCATTAAAGAGTGAATTTCCTGAATTGAGTTGGTTGAAATTCAATATCATATTCTGAGATGATATAAAATGTAGGTAATTGGCAGATATCCCTCACACACCATGTCTTTTCCTACTGGGACATGTTATCACAGATAAAATGCCAAATACAGAAGAAACTTCATGTATCAAAGATTGCTATTGTCTGCTCTCCCCCACCATGGGTTTAATTAACACGCATTTCAAAACCAATTACTCTTTCATACACTGAACTAATATTTAGAATTAACAATATCATTCTGGATAGGTCCAGACTGAGAACAATTGACAACACCAAGGCGATGACCAGGATGTCTCTTCATGCATACTGAGACAGACTACAGAAGGACAGAGAAGAGCACCATAATTTCATGAGCATGTTAAACCAGCCCTGTTGCTAAAAGGGGGCTGGGAATGGGTTACAAGTCTGCTTCTCACTTTGCTATTTATTCTTAATCTTCAGCTGTCCCCTTCTTCATGCCAGCACAAATGTTCATAAAGTCCTACAATAAATTGGATCAACAAATAACTCAGGTTTAAATTTAACCAGCAAAGCAAACCCTGCTTAGTTTTAACCTGCATCAGTGCTCTTCCAATTCACTGTACAGTGACAGAAATGTTCCCCGTGGTTAAGGACAAGTGATGGGGTCAGGGAGGTATTTGAGTGCCTCTTTCAGCAGCGGTTGTCAGTTTATGCTGCCTTGCCAGGCTGATGGAAGTACCCTGTTGGTAGCATCTCTGTTGTGCTTTGACACTGCCATTACTGTCTGACATTTAAAGTGGGAGCACAGAAATATCTCAGAAAGCTGTGGCCTCTCTTGCTGGGATTTTTAAAAGTAGAATAATTAATATTCTCAATTCCTAACTGTTCACAGTCTCAAAGGCAGCCATACCAGGTGAGAAGATAGATGTCAGAAGGAAAAGAGAAAGATACTGTCTCATAGCTTGTAATTCTTAGTCATGAATTCTGTGTCAACCTAAAAGCTTTGACCACTATTATTTTAAAATGGACTTTTATTAAATACTGAAATGCTATCCCTCTTGTGATTACATTTGGAAGAAGTAAAAGCTTGTGTCCCTGCTCTATAGAGCTGTGAAGCCCAGGAAACATTAGCTGAGGCAGTGTTAACAATCTTCTTGTCTTAAGGCACAGGAAGACAGATTTCCCTGCAGTGCTTCAAGTGCAAGTGCATCCTTACAACTGGCCTTTGCCAGAGGAGCACAGAGAATGAAGGAGGATTTGAATGACGACATACCATCTGAACTTGGACAGGAGCTGCCAATCGCTACCTAATTTCAGTACAAGGAAGCACTATGGCATTCTGAATTATTAGTAAGTTAAATCTATGCCTCCAACTTCTGATGTCTTCACAGTTCTCATACCTTTAGTTGGGCTGAATGCATCCCTTTTCCCGACTTAGCTAAGCTGGGGAAGACAACAGATCTGCCTATTCTTAGATAAAGATACCTCAGCATTAAATAGAGAGAAGCTTAAATACACTAAGGAACATGTAGATTCTGTCCTTTACACACAATGCCAATTAGTCAAGCCTGAAGTCCTTTTGTACTCTTATTCAGTAAAGGCTAGGGAAAACTAATCTTTAACTTGTTAGAAATTAGGAGTTATATTTAAAATCAATTAAAATAAAAAACAAACAGTGGGGAAAAGAACATGAAATTTCAGATTTTCAATACCCCAAGTGTAGGGGAACAACATATGCTTAAAGTCTTTGTTTAAAATGTACATAAGCATCGTGAATATTGGGGGTGTGAGGAGTGAAAGGTTCAGCATAGCAGAAACAGCCTTCATTCAAAGATCTGCTTTTTTCACAGCTTGTTGACTTCTTCTCAAGAGAACAATGCCACCCGAGTGGAGGCACACCAATAATTCTTTGAAGTAGCAGGACAAACTGTTTTAACATGCAAAGAGCAGGTTTCTGCACAGAGGACCACAGGAAGTGGTAACACTGTTTTTTTATCTTTGTGGTTTGCACTAATACATTACTAGTCTGTTGGGTAAAAGAAAGTTAACAAAAAGGATCAAACATGAAAGACAGATGCTATTTATCTGCTTAGAGACACTACATCTTGTAAATGACATCTAATCCCTCTGTCAAAAATTAAAGAGCAGTTTAGGGAAGAGGAGCCCACAGAGTTGAATGGAATTCCTGATGCAATTGATCTCATTAAATGGCATTTGGGCGTTCTTGTTCCTATTAAAAAAAAGAAGGGGAAAAGGTTTGTTTCCCTTATTAAAACCCATGGATCTGAGTAAACATTAACTTACACCTTTATTATTTAGCTACTCAAAAGATAAAGAATTTCATATTAACAGAATATCTGAGAATAACCAATAGAGACAGGGAAATGAGGGTTGGGTTTCATTCTTTCCATAAGGCAATATGCACATTGTTTTTAATAAATATGCACTTACTAGTTTCTTGTTTTAATAATGTAAATACAGTTAAAAAATAATTTGTCATACCATAATTTTACCTTAGGCAACACCATGTTTTGTCTATGTAATGACTCCAAGTAGGGCTATATATTCCCTTCTTAATGCAATTCACTCCGGCATGACCAGATCCTTTACGTAATACAGCAAGAAATGCATTTGTGTCATCTGACATAGACAGTATGCTTAGAAAGGAAACTATTTACATTGTGGACTAGTAAGTTTGAAAGCTCGGTCTCATTACTCAGTAACTATCACTTCAACGCTTTACAAAATCCACTAACTATGCATGGTACCATGGTCTTCAACAAAGACCAAGGAGCTCAAAGCAAAATCCTCACCGTCTGAACCTGACTAGTGCTGCTGACTTCCAGTAAGAGTATGGACATGCAAAAATTTTTGTAGGACTGTAACCAAAATTTAGAAGTGATTTTCAAAGTTAATAAAGTCAATTGATATGATTAATTAGACTATATGTTTTATTTTAAAAAAAAATACAACATTCTAAAAAACATTTATATCTGTAATACATAAAAATTCATTAAAATCCACATACAAGATATACAAACATTAACAGAATTTGAGAGTGGTGACAAACTTTCCAAGAAGGGGGTGGAAAGTGATAACTTCACTTTTCCAAGAAGTATTTTTTAAACTGTGACTTTCACTTGTGTTAAGAATCCATTTAGGATATCAAATTCTATAACTGACATAGTGCTGTCCAGACTATTTTAATGCCAAGAGTTTAGATATCAGAGAATTATCACAAACTCACATCTCTGAGTATAACACATCAAAGAGCCGGTGACCCAGATGTCACCTTGAATAAATAGTATTATTATTCAGTGGCACTCAAGGATGCTTAGCATTTTGCAGAATAAAAACTCATTGTAGTATATAAACAACAGTCCTCCGAAATGGACGATGCCATGAAGCTTTTGCTGCCCACCCTCTATTTGTAAGTAAACCAGTTTCCAAAGTCTTTTCCTTCACGTGGCACTTTGTCACTGACCACTTAGCTGCTGGTAGCACTGGGATGCAGTGGTTTGACTCTTGCTAGTCTGGAGAGGCCAAGTCTAAGACACTGAGTAGGTGACTTTACTGAAACATATTTCATGGAGTTATTACTGCTTCCCGATGCAGCTGAAAATAATTTCAAAACAAAAAGTGTAATTAGTTAAGGATGGGGGGGAAATCATAAAACTGTTTATAGTTTTCATAGCAGAACAAAAAAAGTATTCTAAAGATACGGAACAACATACCCCAGAAGCACACGAAAATCAACATACTGGGAATCAATCTATTTGGCAGCCAACGCAGCAGGCATGGCACACAGTTTTAAGTAACCAGCCACACACTGGAGTAACACTGGACAAGCACATAAAAACTGCTCCCAGTTGTATTCTGCATTTTCAGGTGATCCTCAGAGAATTACACAACTAAACACAATTCTAAGTGGGAAAAGAAGTTTTGAGAGAAAGGAGCCAAACAGAAAGAAACATGTACAGAAAAGAGTAAAGATGAAGGAAAATCAAAATAAGAGGCAGGAGTCAGCAGCAGCATGCTCAAACACTTTAAGAAAATAAAACTTCTAAGCATTTGCTTTACTAAAGAAGTTAAAACACTCCAACATTTTTCTAATATTATTTCTTTAGAATAGATACTAGTGCAGCACATACCAGAGATAAAGAAAGCTCTTACTAAGAGAGAAATGGCCACAAGACAATCTCCTGATTAAGTGCTGATCCACATTCTGGAATATATTTTATTATCCTCCCCTCATAAAGGAGTTAAGGATAACACTATATGAGGGAAAGAAGCAGGCAGACAGCTTTTTAAAAAAAAAAAAAATCTAAGGTCAAAAGAATACCTTCCATTACAAGATTCTGAAATATCATTTATTTGTTTGCTTTAAGGTGAAATTACTAACAGCTTACGTCAACTAATATATCTGTTTATAGTTACAATCTCACAGGTACCTGGTGGTATCCATTTAGGCTTCTTGTCTCTTACAGGACTTGAGGTATACAAAGGCCTCCCAACTGGTTCTGAAGAACTGGACATCATCTTCTGTGGCAGCTCAGATTTTTGCTCCGTTATCCGTAAAGGAGAAGCTACAGGTGACACTTAGTTGGAAAATAAAAGTGACATTAGAAAGACACTCTTTCAGCAGGGAAATCGTCACACTACATAAGATGATAGAACATGGTACGGCACAAGCTCGCTGCATTGAGTGAAAGAATGAGTATGTTACTAGATTGTCACATCTTTAAGAGTATATATTTATACAATCAGTCCTCTTATACTCTGGAATTTCAATCCTGGTTTGAAAATAAGCAGTGTAACAATTTCTTCTTAAAGACCTGTCAGATACCAAATTTCTAAGAGGGAAGATTCTTTTGTCACCTACACAAAACAAACCATTCCTTGTCATAACTAAAACTAATTTTAAACTAAATTACATGTTGTAAACTCAGACATGAAATTAAAACACATTACCAAGTCAGACACAAGATTAAAACCAGAAGAATTTTCTTAAGCTATTTAAAGTAAATTGTGTTAGCAACACAGTGAAAAATTAACTCTGAAGGGTATGAATATTTAAAGTTCTTCACCAAGTCATTAGTAGAACTGGTACTGTTTAGCTATCCTTGAATTAAAAATTTATAAATGCAACTGCAAGAGGAGGGTCTGAGATTACAATTTTTTTCAAAATCCTCAAATCACTCGCTGTTATTAAACCTTTTCTGAAAAGCTAGATATAGTCACATATAAAAGAGACGAACTCCATCTATTCACTTTCGTCTGCTTTTATTGTAAGGAGTGTTAGTTTACTACAAAGCAGGGTCTTTTGCAGGATTTTTTTCTACTCTCCTCCCTTTTCTCTGCATATAGTAATTTTCATCATAACCCTGCACAACCAGTTTGTCAGCCAAATTTATCTATTCCTTCAGTGAAAATAAAAGGAACTTTTACCAATAAGAAGTCTTTCAAATACATAGTACAAACTTACCTGTAGTGTTAATCGTGGATTTGGGAGTTTTCTTCTCTCTTTCAGCTGGTATCTTTTGTCTGGTTTTCTTTTTATTTCCTTTGGCTTTCTTCTTTTCCATAGCAAAGTCTTCATCATCACCTTCACTATAATCTGAATCTTCTTCTGATTCCTCACCTACAGCAAGGAAAAGGCATGTCAACTCTTTACAGGAAATGCAATTTACTTTTACTCCAGGGCCTTCTAATCACATTCTGGACATAAAGAACCAGGATATCTCAAGGATATAGTAAAACAAATTTGCACGTATTTATATGCTGAACTGAGAAACAGCCTCCATAAAACATTCCAAATTTACAGAAGTCTTGCTCTGTAGTTTATTAATGGAACACCGTGGTATAAACTGCATACGATAATTATTTTAAAAGCGGAATTACCAGTATTCCTCATGTGCAAGATGAAAAACTTCAAATTAATTGGCAGGGCTTCTGATTTTTACATATTCTTAGTCATGATTAAAGTGGGAAAACACTACGTCTAATTTCAGCTGTAAGAAAGATTTTATAGATTAATTCTTAAAAAAACCCCCAGACATTAGCAAATCTTAAAAATGGTTCTCTATCAACAGGAATATCTGGATTATTCCCCTGATATTTCATATCACAGATAACTCTGTAAATATTTTCCAGTAAACCTAGCAGTAAGGAATAAAAGAATGGATGGAGACATGTTAACCATTGGAGAATGAGAGAGAGATGTCTATCATACTGCGCAGGCATTCGATACTACGCTGCCACCAGAAGCAGAGTATGAGGCTAGGCTGACCTCCAATCGGATGCAGCACAGTTTTCTAAGAGCTGAGAACTGGAGGAAGGAAAAGAGAGGCAGCTACTTACTTTTTAAGTAAGCTTAAACAAGGCCAATACTGAAAGCACTAACACCTGACACTACTCCAGAGTCACTGTTTTGATGCAAACCTCAGACAACTGGAAAAAATGAGACAAAACGTTCCTGGACAAAGAGGGTAGAAGAAATTTGTTCTGACATACTGCAGCAAATGCAGAGAAGTAACATTTTTGCCAGTTTGGGGAATGCATATGAATAAGCTCCAACATTTAGATTTAGTATCAAAGTGTAATTAAGATGCTATTAGTATTAAAAGAGGGAGGGAAGATACAGTAGAAGCAGTATGCATTTCACTGAAAATATAAACTAAGCATAAGGCATCACATTCAAAGCACATCTCAGGAGAGGGGTTTTTATACAGAAGAACTTACTGGGTACAGACTCTGGCTCAGAGGCAGTAGCATGCTCTCTGTCATCACTGTCAACGGTCAGTAACTTCTTCTGATGTGCTGAAACTTTAGATGTTGCGGTCCCTTGCCTACAGTCACCCCTGGGTACGTCATCATCCATAACCTGATTGAGACCTGGAAAGCAGAAGGTGGTCTAATGAATTTAAATTCACAGCACATCTATTCTCCTACTCAAAAAGGAGCAGGTATTTGAGTCCCCAGAATTCATTTTTGTGATTTTGAAGTATACTATAGAGAAGCATATCATTGGCACTCATTTTCATCTGATTCTCTTTTAACTGACCAAACTGTACTTTCTGGTTGTGAAAGTTATCAATATTTATCTGTAATCAAACTAACAAAAGGACAGAAGACCAAAAATAAAAGTGGAAAAATGAAAAAGTTTCAATGGCACAGCAAACATTTTGGCCACATTTATTTGATGCTTAGGCATTATGGACCCATTAAGCAGTTGAGGGTAAGTGTGGCTTCTTCAAGAAGTAAATAAACTCAGCATCTGAAAACATCACATCTGTTGCTTTTTCCAACTAACTTTTAGTGATCTGTAACAATCTCATTCAGCAATCCCATTTTAAGACTGAGACCAAATTTTTAATGAAAAAAATTAATGCATCCTTCATCCTTCAGTCTTTATTTAACACACTTTTTTTTCCACATAAGTGAAAAACAGAAGCCACTGGAAACAAAGAAGAGATAAGCTACTTAAATGTATCTTGAAATGCCATTTCTGAAAAGACAGAATGTGAGAAAAACTTACCTAAAAGTTCACTGTCTACACTGCAGTTGGAAAAAAGGGGTCTCCTATGTACATTTTCTGATACAATATTCTTACCTGTTTTAGGATCCAGAAAACAAACAAACAGAAAATTAATATTAAAAAATTAGTATTCAAAAACCACATTACAAAAAGTAAAGATATTAAGAAATGAAAATAGGTAACAATCAAACTATATGTTTGGAAGTTCTTATAGAAGAGTTATTTTTGTCACAGAAAAAACCCATGCAAATAAGAAGACAAGCACTACCTAGAAATTCTCATTTCCTTATCATGACATCTTGAAATAAAACATGACTTTCAACCTATTTCACTGTAAAACAAATTAAGTCATGTTCGATTTCATGGCATATAAATAAAGAGTGTTGCATTGAACTGTAAAATAACCTTGTTCTTCTGAATTTTGCAGCTCAAGGATATTTGCAGATTTTTCTTTGACGGATAAGGCTAAGGCAACTTCCAAATCTCTTTGATAAAGTTTGTCATCCAAGGATAGCCTGGAAAAAAACCCAAACATGCTAAATAATAAAACAATGCCATGAGTGTTATAGGTCTACTTCTGACTCACTGAACTACTTTAAATTCAAATACTTGTAAAGATATTAACATTTCAATACATATGGCATGTCATATTATGAATATTACTTCCCAAAAAAGACTTAGACAAAGTATACACTAATATTTAAAGCACACTATCCTTAAAAGTATTATACAATTATTGCAAAACTTTATATATATATATATGTATGCATTAATAATTGGCATTATCACAGAAAAAAATTATGGTTGTTTGACACACCACACTGAAATGCAATATTTAGACACAACTTTAGCATCAAAATAATCAGATTTCTTTTTTCATTGACATTGACTTTGTATTTTCTTTAAATATGTTATTTTTTAAGGAGTCAAACTTCTCTTTATGTTTCTCAATCTTAGGAGTCCTTAAGTATCTCAGAATTATTACAGTTCTTTTGCACTGTAGAGATATCAAGATAAGATGTGACATGCAAACCTGTTTCTGCACTTACGCAGGCCGCTTGCTTGAGTTCTTTAGAGCTGTAACAAAATAGACATAGCTCACTACTGAACTCAGGCAAGTTTTCATGACTGTATGCATAACCACATTATCCCTGATTTGCAACTACACCAATAAAGTTGAAAATGTTTATCACATTAATATGTTAGTTGTTTATTCTCAGCTGCTTAAAACTCTAAGGAAAAAAAAAAAGGAAACCCAAATACTATTATTGAATTCCAGCTTTACACAGTTGACCACATTTCAACACTTCTTACCTAGGTGTCTGCTTTTGTGACGGAGTCAAATCTTTGTGTGGCTTTTTTTGCTTCTCATTTTTCACCTTCTTTGGATCCTTGAGCTGTGTTCTGGATTTTTTGCTTGCAGGTGCAGCTATATGTGCAAAGTCTTCATCTGTTTGGGAAACAGCAACAAGTTTTAATGCGTTCTCCTATATTCTTCTATATGATCAAAAGAAATAATTCAACTTATTTTCATCAAACAGTGAAAACATACTAAAGATAACCTTTTTGAAATGAATTCTATTTTTAAAGAACATAACAGCTATACTATTCTTAAATATTTTTTAAATGAAAATTTAACATAAGTTCTTTTGCATATACTTTTATTCAAGAGGTAATTATCTCAATTTTTATTACCAATATGGCAATAAAGCTTCAATGTCCAATGTGTTACCAGATTTTCAATAAGTCCACCTTTTGATATGCTGAATGGCAATCAATTATAATAGGAAACTCTGTCATTAAACAGTTTTAGAGTTCTTGGTGCTTTGGGAATTGTTCTCCTTAAAGACTCCCATTCTTAAAAAATGTCAGGTGGTTCCCTTTTCTACCATTTTCATATTGCCTCTTACCCAATATAGTGCATTTCTCCAATTTTCAAAGAAAATTATAAGACATGAAAATTGCCATTCTTCCAACTGAAGACATTGCAGATCATAGTGCAAAATAAGGAAAATATCTTCAGTATTCTCTAAATAATGGAGAACCTTAGATATGATCACTAATGTTTCTAAGAATTTACAGTTTTCTTTAATATTACAAGTAGTTGCTTATAAACTAAGAAAAGTCATGCACCACATTTAGACTCCTGAAACTAAGAATCTCCATTAATCCGCATGATTCACAAGAGATCTTATATTTACATTTATTTATATTTAGGTATTATTTACTTTTGCCCTCTCCTTCCCACCAATTCAAACTGTGCCCTGGATCCTGCAAACAGCACGGAAAACCAAACAAACAAACCCCACATGAAAGTAACCAAATTATATAAGAAAAATGCATAACACCCATTAGGCTTTAGAAGTAAACGAGGACTGTCATGAAAACAAATAGCCTGCAATCTATTTTTCTTACCAATGGAACTCAAAATTTGACTGCTATGTCCCTAACCAAAACCCATCAACATGCAGAGGTGTAGGAGAAACATTAGATCTACATACGGATGATTCATACCTCCTTTATATTCCCAATCCTGTGAACTGATAATCAGGAGGACATGGAACAACCAATTACCACTGAAAACTGAGGCAAGGAGAGAAATAGATTTTCCTGCAACAAGACACAGTGTATTCACCCGTTTCCTGACATGCTGTTGTTATATTCTGGCTTACAGCCATCTTATTTTTGTTGAATTAGGATATTTACCAGGGTGCCCAGACTACTTCCAGTAAAAACAGTTAACAGCCTTCTCAATGAACTAATTCATTAAAAACACCATGATATTTTGGGTGGTTGCATTAGTGCTTGGCATTTTTGTTACGTACAAAAACACGCCACTTACCATCATCTTCCAAATCCCCAAATTGAGAATAATCAACAATTTTCTTGTTCCTGTGGCAAAAAAACCCATACACTATTAATGCTTTCAGACTGAGCATCTTGACTTGCTAATGCTTGACTTTTGGGTAAATCATGTTTTACTAGAGAAGCGCAACACACGTTCCAATGTATGTATAACCAGTGCTACTGTATACAACATGGTTATTAGGAATAGCTTCTAGATTATTTTTTAAACCCTAAAGCAACGGTTCTTTTTCTTGTTGCCGTTGTGGGAGCACTGCAAACTCCTTATCTACACACTGTCTCGGAGCTGCTACTGTGCAACGGAAATTGTTTCGGAGGTGACTGTTAGGCGCTTGAAATGCGTTTTCCGCGCACTTTCGAGGCCGTTTGCTGCGCAGGTGTAACGCCGCTCAGAGGGCACAGCGGCAGCGCTTTCAAAGCGCACCCCTCAGACAGGGATTCCCCCCCCACCCCGAGGGACCGCAACCCACCGGGGCCGCTCTTCGCGGGACGCACACGCCCCTGCGAGAAGCCCCCCCCTCACCCCGGTTCCTTCCAGCTGGGAAGGAAAGTGGCGCAGGCCCGCCCTCAAGCCCACGGAGAAGCCCGCTCTGGAGGCGCCGGGCTCTGAACGGCGGGGGGCCGAGGGGCGGAAGGCGCCCGACCGCTCCCTCAGCCTGCAACGGCCGATGGCGGCGCGCGCGCCAACGAGGCTTTCTAGGAAACGCCTCCCAGCGCCCGCGCGCCTCGGGGCCGGGCGAGTGGCGGTGGCGCCAGCGGCTCCCGCCCCGCGCTGCCCCGCTCCGCACGGCACGGCACGCGGGTCCCCGCGCGCTGCCGCACGCACCTCCTCACCGGCCGCGCCATTACCGCTCCCGGCGGCCGTGGGGGTGGGACAAGCGCGCGCCGATGCCCCCTCCCTCCCTGAGCCCCGTCCCGGCACATTCGCCACAGAGCGGGCGGGTGGCGAATCTGCGGCTCCGAACGCGAAGGTTCTAACGGGGAGGCGGGAACCAGCCGGTGTCGCCGCCTTCCTCAGTGGCCGAGCCCACCCCCGGTGCCGCCGCCGCGCCCCCTCAGCTGGCCGCCTGTCCTCCCGGGTGAGCTCCCCAGGTGAGCGAGGAGGGAAGATACCGCTTCTGCCGTTCGCGGCGGGGAAAGCGGTTCCAGTCGCTGTGGGCGCTGTCCAGTCCGAGCTGAGGGGCTGTGTTTTCCCCGGGGGTTTGGAGCCTTCTTGGGCGGGTAAAGGGCGACGGGATCCTGCAGGCCCTTCCCTCCCGTCGCCGGCTTTGCTCCTACTTTTTCAGTAACGGGAGCTAACGTTGCCTCTCTTGGCGTGGACCACCGGTGGAGCTGAGGGCACCGGTTTTGGAAAGCGGGTTTGGCCCTCTCCGCCGGGGCAGAGCGGCTGCTCAGCAGCACTGGGGTCAAAGGCGTTTCATTATTACCGTGAAGGGATTTGTAGCTGATTCGTTTAATCAGTTTTCAACTTGTAGGTTAGTTCACCGAAAAACCCACCCAAACAACCTATAAACTGGTCCCATGAATTCTGCTGTGGAAAACAGACCTTTTTTTCCTTTCATTTCTGCTTTTCTCTTCCTTGGAACATGGTTTTTAGCACTAGGGAGGTTTCACTGGAGAGATTTCATTTCAGCTGGAGTAATATGTCCGGCTTTGCACGTAATCCTCAAAAAAGAGGAATGTAAGTGAATGGATGAGCCCTAGTGGAGGGAAGCATTACTGATACAGCTAGGTGCTTTCATCCTGTAGACAGTTCTCTTGCTTATTGTTTGGCTTGTTTTTGATGGTATTATTTAAAAATAATGACAATCTATCCTAAAGCAGGTTACAACGTGACAAAATAAGCTTTTTCTAAAAATGATCGCAAACTTCTGCTCTCCCCACCCCTCCC
>VXBL01006302.1:447895-513879 GCA_013400195.1 Aramus guarauna | reverse complement strand
CTCCCACCCCCAGTCTACCACCCGCAGGAAGTAGGAAATAAAATCCTAATGCACTGTGAAAGATTTCAGATTTTGAGACCTGCATGTCTGCAGTTACAGTGTCTCAGTTAAAGTTTGCTGTTGATGAGGATTACTTCTGTTCTGGTTCTACCTTTAAGTCAGGAGGTTTATACTGTAATTTGTAAGAATAATTACCCAAATTCTTATATTGATACACTCAATTGCAGTTTAGAAACATTCGGTGTTTTGGAAACTGGTATTTATGCTTCAGCTCCAACTTATATATTTGGAAGTCAAAACTGAGATGAGTATCTATGAAAAAATTTGGATTTTAAATTTTCTTGCTAGAAGCTGTTAATAATTAACAAAGCCATGTTTTAAGTTAGCATTTTTAACTTAGGGTTTTATGAGAATGTAATTCATGTTATTTTCATTGCTAATGCAGGAAATCAACTCAAGAAGATGAAGCCTAATAAAGGAAAGACCTGCACTAGGGAGAGAGACTATATATACAAATTCAGTGCTGGAAATCAACATTTAGTACTTACCGTGCCTCTCAAATTCCCTGTGCAAGAGAATATTAGTCATTTGCATGGACGTCTAATGCTTCTGCACAATCTGCCATGCTTTGTAGAAAATGGTAAGAATTGATTTCTTACATTAGTGTAATATATCCATGTCCATAAGTGTCTTACAACCTGCTTCAAGAAACTGAAAGAAGAGTATTTACTAGAACAGTGTTTAAAAAATGTGGTGGTTTTAAAACAGCAAAACATCAAAGAAAATTACTGTCAGTACTAGGGAGTAAATTGCCTAAGTAAAAGATTTTCAGAAAAACTTTATTTGTGTGTTTCCTAGATGACCACTGATACTTCCGCTGATATGTTTGGTTGATGGACCATTCTCTTCTTGTTATAATAGACCTGAAGCAATCTCTTACGAAGTTCATAGAAGATGAAACTATAAAAGATTATGATAGAGAAGCTGAAATGGCTCTGGAAGCAGTGAAATCAGGAAAAGTAGACATAAACCAGCTGGCAGATACTTGGGCTAAAGCTTATAAAGAGGTAAGATTAAGGCTGAAAAGTTAATATTCAGGACTTGTGAGAGTGTGTGTGCATGTACGGACAGAACCACATCTGTGAAGATGCACAGTTACACTGAAACTCACTTTTACTGATCAATTCTTACAGTTTTTTTCATTTTATCTGAAAGTGATCATTAAGTCTTCATCCTACAAGTTGTAAGTCAGTTGTTTTTTTCTGAATTTAGGAGAGTCAGAAGATACAAAATTGAGAGCTAAACAGTAATATTCAAACAAAAATAGACCTAAGGCTTGTAGGATGTTAGAATCAAAGCAAGAGATAGTAAAGTGACGCTCCTATCCTAAATCTCAAAAATAGCAATGAAGACTCCAAAGTGAAAGTGTATAGTTGGAAGAGACTTTTCAGCTCATTTTCTGAGTTCATGTGACTATTTTACATTATTTAGCAATGATGAGGCTTTAGCTGGAGTATTACGTTCAGTTTTGCATGTGATCTTCAAAATAGAGGAATGTAAAAGAACTGAGGAGTCCTGGCAAAGAGGAGAAAAAGAATGACAGAAACCGCAGCATTTGAAGGAAAGTTTGTAGGAATTGAATTTACTTATCATGGAATATAGAAGAATGTTGTGAAAAATTCTAAAACGTTTGTCTGTTATAAAAAGAATTGGAAGCAAACCATCTGCCTTAAGGAACATTGACAAAATGAAAGTAGCTTAACTTTTAAGAAGGAAAAAATACATACTGGATGAGAATGGGAATGTGATAAAACATTGAAAGAGTTTACAGTCTTCTATGTTAGCGGTTTCTATAAGCAGGTTAGCCTGAGTGCAAAGGTTAGGATTATATAATTTGACATTTCTAACCTACACTTCAATGATACAATCTCAATTTGTCAGCTGAATCTGGGAGGGAATGATTGCAAATGTAAGGAGTGTTTCAGAGCTTGAAAAACTGGCATCTTTGGACCATTCTTTGTTCAATAAAATTGTTTTTCTTAAATCAGTGTTGTTGATGAATTCTAGTGACATCAGAGGTTAGTCATCCTTTCTAGCGAAACGTTTTTGTTTGCACAGCTGTTATTTTGGGCTCTATCTAAAATTCATCAAATGCAAATATTGTTGCAGATATTATTGTTCTTTCTAAGTTGGTGATGGCTGAAAACTTGTAGTCAAAACCTTAATGTTTCTACTGTTAGTTGCTTTGAAAGAGAAAGAATATGGGAAGGGAGAGAATGTTAAAGCTAAAGCAGAATACAGAAAGCTAATAATAAAAAGATAATTCATGTATGTTGAAGTTTGTGCAACAGTGTGGATGCCCAGTTAGTTTTGCCCAACTGTTGTGAGGGATCCGTATATGTCCTAAGAAGTACCATATGCTTTACAATCTCTTATAATTTTTAGACAACATTAGAATATGCAAAGCCTGAAGAAACCAGCTGGGATGAAGATTTTGCTGATGTTTATCATGATCTGATACATTCTCCAGCTTCTGAAATGCTGTTAAACCTGGAACACAATTATTTTGTTAGCATCTCAGAATTAATAAGTGAAAGAGATGTGGAATTGAAAAAACTACGGGAAAGGTATTCCTTTTTTTTTTTTTATCTTATTAAATAAGAGTGCACACCATTGGGTATATACAACTTGTAGGACAACATACATCTACTTGTGTTTGTCTATGTAAGCCCTATTTTAGTTTTATGTTTCCCTCTTTAATGTATTATAATGCTTAGCCTATATTTTTAGGGTTGACTATCTTATATTCTCCTCAGTCACTGAAAATAATAAAAGCTAAGGCCAACAAAGTAATACAAGATTTTATTTCCATTGTTCTATCCACGTTGTAAGTGGTATAGCAACGTAAAAGTACTTTAGGATATCTAACAATGTATGTACCATGTTTTGCCTTTGTTGTGATGTAATGTAAGTGAAAAATTGGAAGTTTCATGGGGTGAAAAGATGAGCAAAAGACTCGAACCAAGTTTAAATCAGAAACTGTTGAATTTGAAATTTAGGAAAGTCTATGTGGGATCCTGAGTTTCTGAATAAGCTTGAATAGCTGCAGGTGGCTGCTTTGTCCACAAGAGGGAACACATACAATGCAGAGTTTTTGGGGGTTTTTTAAGACCAAATAAGCTAAGCAAAATGAATGCAAACAAATACAGATATAATGTAGATACTAAATACTAGTGAAGCTTGTGAGATGCCAGAATATTCTAAGTAGGTATGTTTTAGCATTCTAAGTGGCAATATTCCTCTTGAGTTTTGTTTGTTTAAGCTCACATTATATATATATAGTTTCTTCTAGAAATAGTTTATATAGTTTCTTCTAGACTGAATCTTAACTTATCTCTGATTTGGGAATAAATGTTGCCAATAATGTGTTAGCAAAACTTTTGCTGCTTATTGACTCTTCTCAAGTATACATCTAGAAGAAAGAGCCCTTAATCCTAAGAGCAGTAATGGTGTAGAGCTCTAGTGTGATATAGATTCCAGAGGAATTTATCATATCTATTTGTCATAATCAAGAAAGTCTGTATGTCGGTGGCAGCTGAGACTATCCCAGATGCGTGTAGGTGTTGTTCTGTTTACGCAGGAGCTGACTTGGAATCCTTGACCCTCAACTTAAATTTGTTTTGTGGATATTCATTGCTAAATCTGTGCTAGCATAAATCGATTCCTTGCTGAAGACTAAGTGAAGCCAGGGATTAACAAGACTAAGGAGGGACAAGGTATTGGATGAACTGATGACAGCAGGATAGCCCTTTAACTCCAAGTCCCCTTGTTGAATGTAGTATGAGCTGGAAGCTCATCTGACTGTTAAAAATAGTTGTGCTTAGCCTACTTCTTGATGTTTACCTGTCTGTGTCGTCTGTGGTTGGGGCAGGAGAAAGCAAAGGACTGAGTATGTTCAAAAACTCTTCTAATAATTAGGATAGTAAAGTGCTTTTTTAGAGTATCAAGATACTGTTGTACCTTCTTTTGAGTATCTGTGAGGGCAGACTTTAGATGTATGAATTCCAATTCCAAAACAAGGAGATGGACAAAGTACTGCATGATGTATCTTTCAACTGTGTCTTCAGTTATATCTCAGCTTGTGATGAGCATTGACCAGCTGACTGATACAACTGATCATTGTATCACTAACTGTATGAACAACAATGGATGTTCTTCTGCCATTTTTTTTAAAGTGTCACTTGTTGTAAATCTACATTTTCTTCTCTTCCAGACAAGGAGCAGAAATGGATAAGGTGATGCAGGAGCTAGGGAAATCGCTAACAGACCAAGATGTAAATTCATTAGCAGCTCAGCATTTTGAATCTCAGCAGGTAAACTAAGTTCAGTGAACTAGAATATGTCATGCAAATAATTGCCTTAAAAAGAAAAAAACCCCAAACACTCAAATTATCACTGTCGTCTTGTTAGGATTTGGAGAACAAATGGACCAATGAATTAAAACAGTCTACTGCTATCCAGAAGCAGGAATATCAGGAATGGGTGATAAAGCTTCATCAGGACCTAAAGAATCCCAACAACAGCTCGATCGGGTATTTAATTCCTCTCTGATGCTGTCATCTGTAACACTTCAAAAGGACTTGCTTTTATGTAATCCTTATTTCAGATTAACCATTTAAATAGCATAATCAAAGAAAAACAAAGGCAAATAAACCACCATAATTAAATATTTGTATATTTTTAGGAGTATCTTCACTGTGTAACATTATAACCTTTCTGTACCAGATAGTGTTTAATCCACTAACTACAACTTGAGTTGAATGAGTGAATAGGATTTCCTTCTATTTTGCCTTTATTTACAATGTCTATCCTTAACGCTATTTCACAAGGCTTTCTGTTACCACTTAAAGATGTTCTGCAGAGTATTTGCAGCTTAATAAATGGTAACACTATCACAAGTTTTGAATTAATAAGCCTTTTTTTTTTTAATGCATACATCACTGGACAGCTAAAAAATGGAATTTTTCAGTGTGAACACTGGCAAGAGTTGAATGAAAAGCTTTCTGATTGAGGAAATAGCAGGAAAATCAGAATTTGTAACTTGCGGAGATCCTTATTCTTTATCATTAGTAACCAACACCTTTGCTACTAATAAGAAAATAGAAGGAGTGAAACGTAATACTTCCTCGTGCCTCACATTAGTAGAAGAGCCTGTCTGAGTAGATTCAGGTGGACACAGTAAGAAATTTATGGGAAAATGAACCTTTGAACAAAGTGGATACCAGTGATAAGAGGAGACAGGCATGGATCATAATGCACGAAATACTTCTATTTCTCTTAAGTGTTTCATTTTGGGATAAGGAAGCCGAGTGTATGGAGCATGAGTGAAGAGAGAGAGGAGGAGAAATACATTGGAAGAAGATGCTGTATGTTTAGATTTCTCACTACTTTCCTCAGGATTTTATTGTCTGTGAACTTATGTTTTGGAAACCTTTTGCAGTTCTCAAGTTAGTCCAAGAATGTCCTAGGACTGTACAGCTCACAAGCAAGCAATCCTAAAATATTTTTCCACAGAATTGTCATGTTAGCCTTGGTGATTATTTCCACGCGACTGTAAAGATAGCGAAATTACAAAGGCTATTCATAATTATTACTGTGAACCTCTTCCCATGTTCTGGCTTTCTACTGCTGTAAAACCAAGGTGAAGTTGTTTAGAGCTGAAAGCTATAAGAAATGGACTGCTAGAGGTCCAGAGGCAAGTACCTCTGAGAGAGAGTGAAGTTGTTTTGGCTTGATAACCTTGGTTACTTATAACAGATGTGAAGTGATGATACTTTAATCATTGTATTCACGTACACTAGTAAAAAGTGTGATCTCCCTGCATGTGTTGAGTACTGAAAACTATAGGTCCCTTATGTGTTTGAGAATAATGCACAGGAAGGCTACAGTAGGGCAACTAGAAGCTTAAAGAGAGATAGATAAAAATATGTATGTATGGGTATATATATATTTTATGTCTATATATGTAACACACGCATATGTATCTTTATGCATCTAGTTGCTTATATGTGTGTATATATGTATATATTAATGGTATATCTCAGTTCTACCTCATCACTAGGCATTTGCAATAAGTGGAATTGCTTGCAAGTTTATAAAACAATCCTTTATGAAACACCTTTGAAGATTAGACACTTTGAAAACAAAGAGAAACTTTTCATTAATGCAGAGACAGATTGGAGAGATGTTCATTTTCTTTCATGTAGCCAAAACAGTACTTACTACCAGACAGTTGAATTTAGGAAAAGAATTAAAACCAGTATCTGAAATCTTTCCTGCTAGTTTGAACACCTTGGACCATTTGATATGGCTTTTTTTAACCTCCCATTTTGTGTGGGGAAAGAAGACATGTTTTAGCTAGTAACTTCGTAAATAAGGTTTTGGGTATTATATATAGGCTGAGGGGAATTATTTTTTTTTTCCTTTTACTCCTGTGTTCTTTTTATGTTATAACTAGGTATTGTGATTTATCTAACAGTGGAGTCTACTTTTTCTGCTGGTTTGCTTGTGGAGTTTTGCATGTCAGAAAGGCAGAACCTCAGATGACTGAATTTCATTCAAATAGATTTAATGTCTTGGTTTCCACAGACTAGCTGAGAAAACTTTGGATAGCTTTCACAAAATACTGCTGGTCTTGAACAAAAATTAGGATAAACTTTTCAGTATGTTTCTCATCATTTTAGTGATGAAATTAAGGTTCAGCCCAGCCAGCTGAGAGAATCTGTAGAAGGAAATGGAAGAATTTACGAAGAACAAAGGCTTTTAGAAGAAAGTTTTACTATTCACTTGGGTAAGTAAAGTAAACTGACACCAAAACCAAACATAATAACAGATGCTAATAAATGATGTATCTAAGTTATGTATTATTTATGTCATTTAACTGTCAATGTATATAATAGATACAGTTTGTAATTGTTTTGTATTTGTTCTTTACAAATATTCTAGAAGCAAGTTTTTATTCACTCTAGCAAGGTGACTACTGTATAAAAGCACACTATCATCAAAACACATAGAGGTTAATAATTATATTTTAACTTATATTTAGTAAGAAAATGTGGGTATCAAATTCAATTTCCACAATAAATTAACAGAAAAATAGATGCTTAAAATGTTTACTTTTTGTTTATGCAATAGAGACTTCTGACTGCATTAGTATTTTATCCATTGCCTTATAATAGGGAACAAGGCTCATTTCAGGTATAGATAAGCCTTGCTTTGTGACAGTATGTGAAAATACTACATTTTTACTCTTATTTTGTAAAGTGCTGATATGTATGTAAAACTGAGTATGTGGTTAAGAACTTTCTTTGAGTATTATTGATTATATTTCTCTTATAGATCTTTTTCACAAAACATAGGGAAGCATTTTGATCCCTTGCATTTTAATAACAATCCTGAGTTTCCTCTTTTACTGTATGCATTAAAATAATTTATATTCTGTACAGGAGCTCAGTTAAAGACCATGCATAACTTGAGATTACTGAGAGCTGATATGCTGGATTTCTGTAAACATAAGCGCAATCATCGAAGTGGAGTAAAACTTCACAGACTTCAGACTGCAATGTCTCTTTATTCAACTTCTCTCTGTGGCTTAGTTTTATTGGTAGATAACCGTATCAGTTCATATAGTGGAATCAAAAGAGGTGAGTCCTCTAACGGGGTATATCGTGTCAGTGAAAATGAATGTCACTTAAAAACTTCCTGTCTTCTCTCACACAAAAATATTTCCTGTAAAATTAAAATGTACTGGAGACCTTAATGTTTTGCACATGACATTGCAAAAGGGGTAACAAATGCAAAAAGAGATGTGGATAAGGATGGGGGACGGAGTTGTGCTCTGACACACTGTTATCTCTCTCATCCCTTTCCTAGGTGTTGTGTTTGAGTAAGGAACATGTCAGAGTGAACACTTCAATGTTGATTTCCCTGCCTTAAACTGACATTATCAGTAGCAGCTTCTAACTCTCCATTGCCAGCTTAGCATACTGAAACCTATTTGCAAAGATGAAAATGAAATACTCTTAAGATTTTAAATTGATAAGCAAATGTATAAAAATACCATGTACTTTAGATATCTGCAGCACTATAAATTCCATTAAAAATGAACAATAAGATTATTACTTGCCTACTCCTGGAAGGCTTGATTAGTAGCCATTTTAAGTGCATGTCTTTTCAGTAACTGGATACTATGATGAAGATGTTTTGTAACAAGGTTAGCCAATGAAATGTGTTCATTCCCATTCCAATTTTGTTCCAGTTAAATCTCGCAGCCACAGTAGAGGGGAAAATTACAGATTGTGATACAGTCCCTTAAATATAATCCTCAGTAAATTTTGATTTCTTTGAGTTCCAAAGGGACTTTGGCAAACTTAACTGTGGGCACGTTCCACAGCTATCTGCACCACCATTCTTTTTTGAAAATGTTGCAGACATGAACGTATCTCATGTCTCGGCTCCTCTGACCTAGTCGGATGTATTACTTTAAATCATCAGTGACCGTCTGGTTGTACTGAGACCCCAAACCACTATAGGTGGAAGCTGAGGTTGGGACACATTTCTTAAAATCCACTCTGTGGTGAGAGTGGCAGAAGAGCAGTAATAAACACCTTTGAGAGGAGACTTTGCTCTTAAACTGTTAAAGCTGTTTGTCGCAAGAGCACTAGCCAGAACCAATTCTCCTTCCTAGAAGGCTCTTTAAGAAATAAATGCACTAAGGGGTTCAACGGTTCCTAAAATTGCTATATAGATGACCTTTAAGTAATACATTGATGCTGTTGTTTAGAGAGGTAGTGGCTTGTGCAGTCTAAATTTCTGGGTTACAAAAGTGCAGAAACATTTTTTCTGCTTCCGTTTTAAAGCTGGGGAAAAATACAAACCTAATAGCTTTTATTTTGTGAGGGGCTAGAAGCTCCTTCAAACCTCTGTGAGATTTTCAAAGGTAGTTGGGATAAATGAGCTTTATGTGAGCATGCTGTTTATCCAAGCATTTCACATTGTTTTGAGCAACACCAATCACTTGACAAATGCTAAATGGAGAAGGGGTCCAGTTGTATGAAGTCCTGCAACTTACTTGGTTGACCTTGTTTGTTGAGCCCTGTCCTAAGGAAGCTTAAGAATATGGTTCTTGTAGTGTATTTTGTTAGTTCTGTTGTGTCTGGCAAACATTTTGTTATTTCATCTTTGGTAAATCTGCTATCCAAAATTGGTTACATTTGTCTCAAAATTCATGATGTATCTGAGGTCTTTTGCAAGACTGAAAACCATGACTGTAATGTTTTCTGTCTTGTAAACAGCAACTAGCAAAATATACCTTTGAAATTGGATTTGGGCACATCTCTAGAAAACAGCCTTGATCAGAAGGTTGAACTTATATATAAACTTTCAACATGCTTTTTTCATTCAGGCTATTTTTTCTAAGCTAGATGAATAGTTTCTTTATATACTTTATATGTATGCATTTCCAGCTTAAGTCTCTTATATTAGGACTTTGTAGGGCTACTGTGACTCGGGTTTTGAGTAGGTGTAGCATGCTCAGGCAAATGATAAATTAAAATTAATTTAAATACAAGAGATTTTTTCATTTGTTTGTTTCAAATAAAATGTCTAGTGACCTTATTTTATCTTGATATGCAGAGAAAACACAGTCTTTTGGAATATAAGCTTCTACCTCCCTGAGTTTTGGACACCAGAATTTAATGAAGCCTTTTGAAAATAGATGTTATGATGGGGAATTCCTCTAAAAAGATAAAATACATGAAGATTTTTCTCTCTACCTTGCCTGTTCCTGTCACAGCCTGTTCATAGGAGTGTAAGGTGTTCTCAAGATAGGCAATCAGAGTACATTAAGAACTTTAAGGATTAGAGCAGAAAAAGTCTGACTTTTTTTTTTAAGAATTTAAAAAGGAGTACAGCAGGGCTTTATCTGGTTTTAGGAGGGGGTTGCCTTTGTAAGTGGCCTTGCTTGAACAGTAGAGCTGAATTATGTAATGTTACTAAGCACAGCTTTATGATGTGGATTTTAATTTTTTTTTCCTAGATTTTGCAACTGTTTGCCAAGAATGCACAGATTTCCATTTTCCTGGAATTCAAGAACAGCTTGAAATTGTCCAGAAGGTTGTACTTAAGGCCAGGGCACAGCGTAGCAGTAAGTCGAAAAGACATCATGGTCAGTGACAACCAAAATTACTTTTCTTGAAATAGAATAGTGGTCAGCTGAATGTTTATGGTTACGGGCAAGTTAATTTCACTCTTCTTCAGCTACCTGATCTATAAAATGGAATATTCTAGTTTATCAGTAAATTATGAGAAGTCTACATGAAATTCTGTCTTCACAGACAGCATGTTCACATGATATCTTTGCTGCTAGAAGACATAACCTTACACAAAAAAAATTTAAGTCATTAGGTTCTGATCTTAAACTGCATGGGAAGTGTGTAGGGGCCATTGTGCTTTCCTCAGCAGTTTAAGTAACAACACAGACTTTATCTGACTTGACTTTTTTTATTTCTATTTAAATGTAAAGCTTTAAAAATTGCAGAAGAGGAGTTGCGATTTATAAGTGGACACTGAATACTAAATTGACTAAATGCGTATACTTTTTAGTGCTGACCAAATCTTTGTGAATGGTTTACTTTGCAGTTATATTTACAAATGGCTGTGAAATTTACTGACCACATGGTGTTAAGGCAGTACTTGTACATCATGAAACTCTGTTTTTCTTGCAGAGAGCTACTTATGTGGTTGAAATACGTCAGTAACATGAATAGATTCATAAAAGTATATAGAGAAACAAGTTTTCTTAGGAACCTGCATATTGCTGTAGACTAGAGGAAAATACTGAAAGCTGTTTTTATACTGCTTATTTATGTAAATCTCTTTAAAATTTTTCTTGTAATACTAGGAACAAAATTGTTTTAAATAGTTACATTATTTAAAAAGCAATAGCAAGGTACTATATAGTTGTGGGGGCTATTTGGAAAGTTGAGTATTAAGTTTGAATGTTGTGTTTTCTTTTGTCCAAATGAAGAGGTATCTGTAGGATGATTAAATAAGAAAGCTAATGATTTGAGGTGGGATTCAGTTCAGTGTCTATTGAAGACAGCAAAGACACTTCCTGTCCATCCACCTGCTCTTTGGGGATTTTATGGTAACTTTATGGTAGAAATTCAAGCCCAATATTAACTCAGTACATCAATCTTTCATGCCAAAGAGTAATTAATAGGTAGTACATTTAATATGTGTGCTATGTATTTATATACAGAAAACAAAATCAGTGGAAATGAAGATAAATTAAAGAATATTGAACGAAACCAGTCAAATATTTTGCCAGGTGAGTTCTGTTGCATTTTCCCTTTCTTCTTTAAGCAAATTGTGGTTTATAGATGCCCATTTTTAGCTCTAAAGTCAGAACATAAATTATAAACTAAACCCAAGTTGACCTCAATCAGAGGAGAAGGATATTCTTGTGGCTAAGGCAGAGAACTGGGTGTCAGGACATCTGGTTTCTATTCCCAGCTTTCCCACTGCATCATGTGACTTGAGGCAAATCACTTAACTTCTCTATGCCTAAAATTTCTTTTCAAAATTTGAGAGTGAAAAAAAATATCTCTGAGCATCTTAGGAAAAGGTGAAACTGAAATACTAGCAATTAATTTTGGTTTGTAAATAATTATAAATATGTCACTGTTGTGATACAGTAAAGCATTTTAGAATGTATTTTTTAACACTGAGAATGTACAAATCCATTCCTCTCAAAGAGGAAATATCTTCTGTATGTATTGTGATTTTTAGTAAGGAAGGCTTCTGTGGAAATTGAAGTCTGTTGAATACAGAGTTGGAGGGGGAAGGAACAAAATCCATGCAACCCATGCTTCAATAAGAGGGCTTCTTAAAATTACTTTCATGATTGTCTTAGATCCCATTAGTATAAGTGGATTATAAATCAACTTGTGTCCTTAACAGATAAATTTGGGTGAGTCTTCCTGCAGTGGCTTGTGTATTATTTAATTTTAGATGGTCATTGCTGGGGATTACCTCCTTAGCAGTCATCAGAATGGAGTACATAACCATTCTGCAGCTGTCCCAGTACAAAGGTAGTTTCTTAACTTAAATGATGAGTGAAAATAGACTTGAAGATAGCTGTTTATCTGTTGACAATAGGGGTATTGCATACATGTTTTTTTGTTGACTCTAGTATAGACTTCTGATCTCCAGCAGAAAGGTAAGATGCAGAGACCTGTATTGCACTGCCCCTGATGCTTTCTCTACCTTTAATAAATGAATACAAGTCTAAAAATATCCCCAACAAGATGTCTTGGTAACTTTTTGAACACAACTCCATAACTAATCTTTCCATTACTATGAATTATTTTAAATTCTAGTGACCATTTGTACCTTTGTTTTCCAGTATATATCTCCGTTGTTATGTAACCCCCTATCTTTTTGCACAGACTTTTTGCATCCTTTATTTTAACCCATCCGTTTTTGGTATTTCCGCCTCCCACATCTGTCTGCAATTCAGTGCTTACATTATATATTTTGAGTATTACAACTCCTCTGTGTTTGTTTTTCTGTTTCCTGCTATATATAGCTCATATCCGCCTGCAATGGCACTGTTATGTCTTATTACACCAGGTGTCCATGATGCCAGTGAAATCCATCAAAGCAGGGAAGTGAGTGTAGGATGAATGTAAAACAATTATATTCCAAGAGATTTTAGATCAGTTGGTTTCTAACTTTTTTTTAATCTTCTTATGTATGTGTTCTGATCTCTGTTGTATATTTTATTTACCTTTTGTCTTAACTAACCCTTAACATTGCCTAATAATTATATTTCAGTACAGATCACTACCATGATGTCTTGCCTTCTTGGTTTATATTATTCTGCAGGAGAATTCTACATCACACGCCATTCAAATCTTTCTGAAATTCATGTTGCCTTTCACCTCTGTGTGGATGATAATGTAAGATCTGGTAACATAACTGCTCGGGATCCTGCAATCATGGGACTCAGAAATATTCTCAAAGTTTGCTGCACACATGACATTACTACCATTAGTATTCCTCTCCTATTGGTGCACGATATGTCAGAAGTAAGTAAATGTAAAGATTTAGTTTGCTTTTATCTTCTAGGATGCATCAAAAGTGATTTTTGCAAAGGGTTTCACGCTGGTTTAACCCAAATGGGACAGCTTATCCTAGTCACATGCTCCTGCCACATCATTGCACTGTCTCCTGCCACGTCATTGTGCTGGTGCTAATATCTGTATGGTGACCCAAACTGAAGAACTGAACCAGTTAAAAACATTTCATAAAAACTGAATCACTTTGGGTTTTTTATTCCCATCCCGCATTTTGGACACTTCACTTCCTTCATCCAGCCCATTGCACAATTGCACAAGTATTAATGAAAGGTGGGACTACATGCATGGAAGTCTTCGGGCAACAGCTCTTGCTTAGAAACTATACCTTCAGAGTCGCTAGCGCGATAGTGATAGCAGGTCCCCCGTTTTAATTGTCGCTAGCTAGAAAACCTTAAAACTAAGTTTTATGAGCAGCAGAAGTATCCCTAAACACTACCTCAGCTCTATGCAGCAGCAACCAAATTTCACCTTTGTTCTGAACTGCCCCCTCCTTCACTGCCTAATCACTTTCATCCTTAATTTCTGTCCCTGTTTCCTCTGTAAGTCCACCAAATACCAGCTGGGCAAGAAGCAGCATATTGCTGAGGCTCTTTGTAGATACAAGATTACTTATTGTGCTGAGCTTTTGTATTCTGTTCTTCAGTGGAACACTAATATGTAGAGTTTGTCTCTTAATCAACTGTAACTATTCACAGTGGACAGTAATTTTGTACCACCGACCACCTCTTTCCTCTATCACATCTGGCTTACAAGATACTAGCAGAGAAGAAAAGGGGGTGGAGAGGCAGGGAGAGAACCAGTGGACAGGCAGTACAGCCATATGCCTCAGCTCCTTAGGAGATGAAAAGTCTATAAACATAAAGAAATGAGGAAAAAAGATAATGCTGCCATTACTGATGTTCTTGCATGAATAATTATAGTCTGTTGTGGGGGTTTTTAAATAACACTTTCATTTTTCACTTGTAAATTTCGATACTGCCTTTCCTTCTTTGAAAGTGCCTGACTCAACAAGATAAGGCTCACCAGTGGATTACCTTTAACAGTGACTTTTTTAATAGAATTTGATTGGCACACAGTGTAGAAGTGCCCCCTTTTTGCAAGATCAGGGTCTATTATTGTGAAAGTCCAAGCAGTGCAAAAGTTTAAAATGTCCACTAATGAAGCTTCTAAAGGATATACTTCCATACGTAATAGTAGACTTTTAGAAACAGATTATATTATTTCTGAAATTTTTCATCTCTGGTATCGAGATGGCACAAATTAGGATACAAACGGAAGTAAACAACTTGCAGGACAGTAGCCTGTTACTCATGGAACCCACTTACTATATTTCATAAATTTATTGACTTTTTTTTTTAAGTCAAGTGGCCATCTGACTATATTATTTTTCTTTTTTTCCCTTTTCTTTAAACCTTGTTAGTTTTAGCTTTTATTTGCATATCTGTATTTTAAAATACAAATAAAGCACAAGACCAAGTGTTCAACGTGCTTTGAGAGTGTGTTGTTGCTTGGATGTGTGAAATCAAAGAATTATCTTCTTGTCTGGTGCTGGATTCTTAAGAGGTCCTGGTAAAACAATTTACCTTTTGTATTAAGTTTTCAGTCTTTGCAGAGTAAGCAGAAAGTGACCTGTATGATAAGTGTATGTTTAGCTAAAACTGCATTGTGTGAATTGCCTTAGCAGCATTGCTTATTACAGTGCTTTGCAGCTGGCTGACCTAATTTGAAACACATGCATATGTAACTTGTTGTTGAGGGAAAAGTGGATAATAACAGATTTCTGAAAGTTAACCTGAACTTGGTGCCTTCAGCAGCCCCAGTTTTGAATCTTCATTTACCACCTACATAAAAACATTTTTGTAAAGTGGTTAACCAGGAGCACAGCTGCAGAGATGTTTGCATGCTTTGCTGTGACAGGCATTCATCATGAGTTTTCTCTGTGCTCTTCCCTAAGGTTTTCTTCTTTAATGGGTGGAAGAGTGGTGTTTGTAACCTTACAAAAGTAATGAGTGTATTGATCTCAGTGAAGCCGTTACACTTCATTATTATTGGACCTTCATGTAAAGCTAATTTCTTTTTTCTATTTAAAAAAAATAGGAATTTTGTTTTCCTTAGTTTTTCTTACAGCAAGAACAGCAAAAAAGATTTCTCTGTTCTGATCATTAAATTAAATGAAGGAAAGAAACTGGGTTTTATACTGGAGAAAGGCAAAAGCAGACAAAGTTCAAATTCAGGACAACTGAGGTGTTACAGTCTGATCACTGTCCAGAATCTAATATAAACTGATACCTAAACTGGGGAATGAAATGGCTCTAATAGCATGGCATCACTAAAAATGCTTGAGCTGGCATGCTTCCTTGGTAGTTTCAACATAGGAGCCATTGCTGCTGTCCACACAGCAGCCCTGAGAAAAATGTGACTCTTCAGGGTTCTCAGGCAGCTGTCTCTATTACCATAAGTTAAGACAAAAATGTTTTGGAAAAAAAAAGTAGAAATTAAGAGAGTGTAAGCTTTGTAACAAATGTTTATGAACATGGTTTATGTAGAGAGGTTATTGATGGGTGTGCTAACTTCAGAGATTTCTCATCTGAGTTTCCTGCCTTCAAATGTGTGACTGCTCGTACAGTGTTTAAGATTTGTATAGGTATATTTGTGTAAACATCTTGCTAATTCTTAACTTACTAAAATTAACTATTGAAATTTGGTTTGAAATCTTTGTCCCACAAGACATTTATGGACTTTATTGTTCTCATTACCTGGTTACGACAGTGTTCTGCAAAAGCGCAAGCCCTTAGCTTTATAAAAGTGGCAGCCACATGTAGTGAGTCTGTCACAAATTTATTCAAATAAAAAGGTTTGCAGCTTATCTTTCAAATCAGTGAAGTTGGCCTCTTTTTAATAATAAGCAGAAGAAATCTTAATTTGACAACAAATCATTGCATCCTAAAAAAGAGTAAGGTGTGGTCTCTGCTAGTGAACAAAACTAAAAGTCCCAGGTGGTTTTTTTACTTGCTTGAATGCTATTAACCAAGCCTCACTATAGGAGATGAGGTGCTTACTTCTTTTTTTTCCTACCCCCTGCAATGTATTTTGAATTGGTTACTTAGGTGATCCTTTTTCATTTCCACAACTGTTACTTAGTTTGCATATAGAGAAGAAATCTGATAGCATAGCAAAATCATGCAAATTCACATTTTTAAAGATGCATTAGAATTGAATCACTACTGCATCATTTTCAATTCTTGTAGCTTGCATGCAGTGACATTCTGGATTCAACATGTTATTTCCCTGAGTGCCCACAAGATTTAACATCTGTGTTCCTCTGAAATAGTCCAAGGAATAGTGTCATGTCCTGCTGTTTTGATCAGTCCTTTTAAGGTTTAGTTCCCTCTATTGATTACACAAGGTACTCCTGAGTTGCCTTCAGAGCAAGAGGATCTTTCTTTTTAGATGCTTGTTTTTTTACCTAAGCCAAAACTGTGATCAAAACTAACAATAAATGCCTACGTTACTTGTGACAGAAAGCACACATAGGCAGATAAATTACAACAAAGACCAAGTATTTCTTCCAGAAAGCTTGGGGGGAAAAAAAAGTCCAGCATTCTTCTGATTAATGTGTTGTATACCCTAAAAGCAGCATTTATTGATGCAGTGATTTACATAATGAAAAAAAGTTTTCTGAAAAGTCATTTCTAGCTTATGCTGTTTTTAACATATTATGTATTTTGGGAATGGCAGGAAATACTCCCACCTAAGTAGGAACTTTGGCTTTCAGTAGTTGTTTAATGTGGCTACATTCAGTGTAATGTTTCAGTGTTATCAGTCAGCATTCTTAGATAACCTTGCTTCTCAAATAACTTTTTTTTTTAAAAATCCTGAAATCAAGCTCTTTGAAAATGACAGATTGCACAGTGTTTGGCTTAGCAAAATAAAGGCTGGCTTTACTGAATAGAAAATTATGTACAGCGTAGATTTGAAAAGGTGCATAGAATGATAAATTTCTTTCCATGTCTGTATTTCTGTATTCAGACTAGAAAGTGCTCATTTTGGTATTGAAGAGTACATCAGAACAAATGGATACTATTTTCTGTCTAAGAAGTGTTTACAGTGCCAGTCATTCTGTCTCTGAGTAGGAATATTCATCTTGATGTAATTCACTTTGTAGCGTACAGCCAAAGAACATTTAATGTACTAAAGTATTTAAACTTCAATTATTTAGACCAGTGCTTGTAGTCATATCTTAAGCTATCTTAAACCAGTGTGGTTTTCATATCCCATCTTGGTATTTAACTTCAGGGAAGAATTTGCTGTCTGTTTATATCTGAAACTCCTCCATCAGCTGAAGATGGATGTTAAGAGTTGAAACAATCAACATAAATGCATCTTCAGGGCAGAAGAGTTTCTTCCAGTTCCAGTATTAAAGAGAAGGTTTTTACTGAAAGCAGGGGGTATGCCAATAAACTTTAACCAGAATGATCAAGAATAGCTAGGAATCATCAGTTATGGCTGTTAACATGTGGTCAGGAGCCTATCTTTGGCTAGCTGAAGCACAAATCTGACAGTTATCCATTGGATATTACATGATTTTCTAAAGCTCTGCATAAGAATTAGACCCATTTGCAATGGCATTAATGGGATTGTCAACAACATTTTTATTCCAGATCTCAGCTTAAAAATTTATAGACTGTTCTGACACTGGGCTCTCCTACCAGTAAACAGTGGCAGTGCTTTTATGGTCACCTATAAGGTATATACCACCTGCCTAGAATACTCTGGAAAACCGAATCTCTTTGATGCTGTAACGTCTGTAATGCTGCTTGAATACCTGATGGGAAAATGTGATTCTATGGCAAAAATGTGTTATTTTTAGTAACTTCCCTGCTGCTCTTGTTGGTTAGATGCATTGGGCATTGAGGCTTTTCTTTTATTTTTAGGAAATGACCATTCCATGGTGCTTGAAGAGGGCAGAGCTTGTATTCAAGTGCATCAAAGGTATGTTAGTGAATGCTTCAGCTGTTTGTGTGGCATTTGGTGACATCCAGCCTTAGCTCAGGCTGTATATTTTCCCCCAAAAAAGGTGTTTTTCCATAATTTATGGTTTGTTAAAACACACACTTACATTTTCTCTTTAAAATTATTAACTATCCTACCAGGAAGTAGTCTCAGACACTTAAAGTGGAGACTAAAAATGTTTTGAAAATATCTTTACAATTTAAACATAGACAGTAGAAGAAAAAGCCCTTACTGCTGCTTTGAGCAATCTCTGAAGGAGAGCAAGAGCTGGTGGTTCTCTACAGTATAATTTCCAGTGTCTTTTTTATTTTGATTGCCTCAAATCATGAGGATTCCCCACAATTTTCCCAGAATAGTTTATACGTTAATTCATCTCTTTGCTGAAAGTCCTGAAGGCTCAACTTGGTTTTCTGTCTTTCCAAGTGGTATTATTACTTACTGTGTTCCTGTGTGCTGCACTTAAATACTTCAACCAGTCATTTAGACTATTGAAAAAGTTAGTAGTGTTAATGTGCTTTCTTGCACCTACTCGAGGAACCTCTTCCTGTTATGACCTTTAGTAATTCATAATGGAATATCACCCACATAGCCACTTTCATTAAACAAGTATTTTTCTGAGTGTCTTTATTTTGGCACTAGTGTGTTCCTGTGGACCTTGTAGGTCATTTGTTATAGTAAGGAAATGCTAGCATAAAAATGCTGTATTGTAACTTGAGCAATAAATGAGTGCTGAGCTTTTCCCATATAAGTAGGTCCAGGTAGTTTCTCTTGCTGCCGGATTGTCAGTGTACTTTTGGCAAGAGGCTTGTACTCATTCACGTGAATGTGATCACATGAGAGCTAAAGGAAGGAGCTATTTCTCAGTGAAAGCAAGCCACAGAAAGAACTCATAACACGCACATTTGGAGAAACCTCTCACTTCTACTGGCTAGCACTGTGCCGTACAGTAGGACTGGTTATTCTCCTCTTCAAGGGTATATTAATTTTCTTCATAACTCATTAGCTTTTCCAGTTGAAGCAGATTTCAGTCAGGAGATTGGCTAAGTCTCTTTTAAATGCAATTAATGACATACCTAGTTAAGGCAGTTAAAATCCTAATTGTATGTGAAAACTCCCTCACCATTTGATAACAGTGTAACTGATGGGGAAGATTGCATAGGTAATGGATTTAGCATGAATGCTGTTTTTAAGGTTTCATGATGGAAATGGCCTCATGGGATGGAGGAATTTCTCGAACAGTACAATTCTTGGTGCCACAGGTAGGTTAAACCAAGTTCATATCCAGCCTGGGAGACTGTTGGAAACAGACATTAAATGTCAGCAGATCTAGTCTTGATTTCTTTGCTATGCCCTGCTCTTTTTGTGTGAGCTAAAATTAATCACTGTGGTTTTGGTCCCTTGCCTATAAAATGGGAATAAAAGGGGTTTATATTTTTGGATATCCTGTAGTGTCTTCTGAGATGCTAAAATTTCAAACTGGGAAGTTCACCTTTACAAATGGCGAATACATCACCTTTGAAAAAGATACTTTTTTGCTATTATGTACTCTGAAGAGATGGGCTAACCTTGCATTACGTAGGTTTAGGCATTTATTAGGTATATTGTCTAACAACTTGGAAAGTTGCAATGCACTGAGTTCAGTCATACTTCCACAAACTCATTAATGACTCTAGGTATTTGAAGTTAATTGAAATTAAGTTTCTGAAATTATTTATTTTTGAGTTCTTGCTGATCTTGAGAATCTGGAAGTTTTCCAAAGGTGGCCAGCACTGAGTTTTATTTGTTCTGAATAGTGGTACTGGAAGTAATATAAAAATCAGAGTTATATTAGGAGAGAAATAACATGTATTCCTTGACAAAGTAGTAAACCACTGAGCAAGGAGGAAGCCGAGAATAAACCAAGTACTGAAGTTGAATCTAATTCTAGAATTCAAAGAGCAGGAGTCCTGTAGATAACAAACAACACTGTCCTGCTTATGGTAAGCAGAAATAATCAATTACTGGAAGAAGAAATCTACTGGAAACAGATAAGTCACATAAAAACACAAACAGTATTTTTAGATCAATCTTTTGATTGAATTAAATAGAATTATAACACATAGTTTGAAAACAATCTTTGTGGTCTTCTGAAAAACAGCAATTCTCTTAAATGTCAAGAAACACAGTTGAGAGAGACTTAATTCTTCCAAACTACAGCAAAAAGCCAAAGCTTACTGGTGTGTGGTTTTGTTTGTTTGTTTGTTTTGCCAGACAATTTCTGAAGAAATGTTTTACCAACTGAGTAATATGCTTCCGCAAATCTTCAGAGTGTCCTCTACATTGACTCTGACCTCTAAGCACTAAATTTTGTTCAGCAATAATATGTATCCTGTTGACAAAGGATGAGATTACAGAGATTCTGGAATGCAATGTATTTTTCTGAGGGCTGATGACCTCAAAGTGGTATTTGTTGCAACTTCAAGAATCATGCTGTCATAATAAAAGATAAACGCTGTCTGTACTTGGGTGTTACCAGTTGATTTTTGCCTCTTGCTTTCTGTTTCAGCAGAGTATTAATGTTGAATTCCTCACCTTTACCTGAAAGACATTCAGTGTAACTTGTTGAATGTAATCTACAGAAATATAAGTCATTCTCATACTTAAGTAGTAGGAATAAGAGCTTATGATAAGAATAGGTAGGGTGGTTTTTTAAAAAAAACATTTTAAAACATTTTCTGAATTTACTCAATGATATTTAACAAAAAAACCCCGAACAATATCAGGTGTCTCCTTAGAATAACTTTGACGTGATCAGTCACAGTTCTCTTTACAGGGTCACAGTGACCACCAAATAAAATATATTATTGCCTCGTTACCATTGTTACAAAATGAAAGACATGAAACAAACGTTTAGCCTGCTGCATTTTCTAAATCACAGAAATGTTAAAAAAAAACCAACAAAATAATATACCTGTGACAATAATTAGAATTTTTAATTATTTCTTCTTTTTTTGTTATGTTAACTTTTTGCTTTATTTCAAGATTTCACATTGACAGGTCTGTCACATGAACAACTTAATAGGAACACTATAGCGTTCTGGACCCTGTTGTACAGGTATATTTTGCTGCTTTTATTAATAATTAATGTTTTATGACTAAACAATGTAATAAAAAATGTGGGGCAGACAGCTCAAGATGCAGCTATGAAATTTCTTTGAATCCAGTCAAAAAAAACCCAAAAAACATACACACCCTTGCCTCCCCATGATGGGGGACAGGGGACAGTGGGGGGTGGGGGGTTGGGAACTGCCTTTCCTCCATTTGGGACAGTCAAGCTGTTTGAGCTCATGTGCGGAGCCAGGTGGCTGGAAGCAATCCTTCAGACTGGCCACAGGGAAAGTCCTGCCTGAAATGGGATTCTCAGGGTTGCCAGGAGAGTCTGGCTCACAGTGAAGCAGCTGGGGTGGTGAATTTCCCAGGGAGCTTCCTGAAGTCCGTAGTTCTGTTCCGTAGGAAGCACGGGGATCCTGGCAGAGCTGGCTTTGAAGCTGAAATCTCTTTCTATGCAATGCTGAAATTCTGACCTTGAAAACTGGAGATCCTGGAAGCCAACTAAAAATTGAATTATTTTCTATTTTCATTATGATTTTTTTTAATTATTATTATTATTTAATTTGAGAAATCTGAAGTTTGCAAAGCTCTGTTCTGGGGAAACTGCATAATTTAAAATTCTCACAGAGAAGCAAAGGAATATTAGTCACTTCATGACATTTATAAAGTTGCCATGTAATTAATGAACTCTTAGCTGAGTATTTTTATCGAGTCCTGCACGCTGTACAGAAGCCATGTAAGTGACCCAACAAGCATCTATTGCTGAACTGTCAAATGCTTGCTTTTCCTCTGCCAGCAACTTCTTTAGAAGAACCATGCAAGTAATGTGACCTAATTTGGTGTTCTAGAAAAGAAGGATGTAAATTCATCTAGAAGGAGCTGGATTAATCCTGTTAGAGCTCATTTTACATTGCTGGCCTTAAGCTGAAATCAAACTCTGGTCCCGGAAAAGCAAGTGCTCTAACCACTGTTCTGTTTGGGAAAGGTGCAGTAGCAGAAGTATTCCTTTTTATAAGTTGTGAGACTTATCTATGTTGTGGAAAAGGTCTGTATTACACACTCGGTACTTTTATTTATGTATTTATTTTTCTTCAGTCAGTGCATCTACCAACAAGTAGCCTGTGGAACACCAGAACTTCTTGAGCAAATAATCTGGCTTATACTTTTAGACTCTGTGTTCATAAAAGTAATGCCCAAATTCTCCTGTTATTTTACCAAAACACAAAGACACCATTTAATTAGTACCACTTGTGTAAAACTGTCAGTAGTTTCTAAGAAAGTAATTAATATTTTTGCCTTTCATTTTTTGAATCTATGTGTTTTCAGCTTGCAGCGGATTACATATGAACTTTTCAATAACCAATTGGTCCATGATAGTAAAAAGAACAAGCAAGGTCTAGTGGTGATGTTTTGGAAAATCAAAGCAGTAGGAATGGTGTGGGGAAAACTATTAATTCCACTTAAAATTATACGGAAGCCTGGCCCTTGTAAATGCTGAATGGGCCTGCCAAACTGAATCTTTGTCTAAAGAATGTCTCTTATTGCCGTTTTTCCTATCTATTCCCACGGAAGTACTGCTAAACGCAGTTTTTTATTTGTCTTTGTCGAAAAGCAGAATATAGAGATGGGGTGACCTAAACTGTACTTTCTGTTTGACGTGTACCTGGCAACTGTACAGAACAGTAGCAAAGAGACTGCAATTTATGGAGGAAAGCCATGTGAGAAATCCTGTTTGGGCCATGAGAAGCTATTTGAGATTAAGAGGAAAATGACTCAATAGGCATGAGGTTTTCTATTTGTATATGCAGTGCGGCATTCCTTAGAAGGAGGACAGTATTTAATGCTTTGAAAATGTGTAAAATTGTACATGTAGCTTGTACTGAATAAATTATTCTTGCCACTAAGACAAATGAGGAACAAATGCCATTGTTAGGCTTTTTTACCCTGCTCATGGTGACCAGTATGAACTGCAGGTGCCCTTTACAGAATCTGAACTGAGGTTATTGCAAGAAAAAAGAACTAGAGAGTCTCAGTTTGTCAAGGACATTGCTAACTGACCTTCAGCCTATTGTCTTCAGCTGCATGATCTGTGTCCTTTTCCTTACATGGTGACTGATGACTAACAGGAGGAGAAGAATATGAACAGTTTAGAAACAGATTTACAGACCTCATCCTGACCAATCTGCTTTTACCCTGTTGTAATTCCAGAAATTTCACTGTCAGTAGACACCACTGCCCGGAGAGGTAAGAATCACGTCTGAGGTCTTTCCCTCTGCGATAGTTCACTCTAGATAGCAGAATCTAAGTTAGTGAAGCACAATTGAAATGTGTTATAACTTTTCCTATTGTAAGAGAAATAAGTGAAGCCACAGAAGGTGGAGGGGTCTTATAATTTAAAGGAGGAAATTATGACTTAAATTATGTGTTCTAACCCAGTTCTACTATTTCTGTGAGCTTAGTAGTTGAACAATTTATTTGATCTGTACCTCATTTTCCCCTCATTAGAGGAAAGTTTAGTTTATGCTTGTGTAGTATTTTGAGCATTAGTCTTGTATGCCATGTTTATTTCTTGCCTGTACTATATAAAAAAATACAGTGCTGTTCTCTGGTATTCACACCAGTTCAGAAGTGTAAAGAGATGCCTGTTCTCTTCTTGTATCTTTGCATCATTGCGGTATCAGGACAGACCAACAGTGCTGCAGAAAAATAAATTTATTACTTCATACTGTATACCGGATGTGGTAGAAGTCAGTAGCAACCACAGAACTGTTGTCCCATGGGACCACAGAATTAGAAGAATATATTATTATGCACAAATACGAACAACCTTGTTTCAGAAGCAAGCGGAACAAAGCAAACATGCATCGCAAGGAGCAGCACTCAGAGACCAGCCACAACCAGAAGCAGTGATGAACTGAGTACCCTGGTAAAGCTCATTATACTTGAGAGAAGGAAAGGAGTACCTCCAGCAACAGGATGCTATTCTGTATGTGAAGGAGTCCTTAGAAGAGGGTAGTTTGTCCTGCTCATGGCTTAAGCCAGTTGTTAGCAAAATTCCTTGGGAAAGCTGGACTAAACCCAGAAGGCAAGACGTAGCAGTTACAGGTAGCTTGGTCAGCGGGTGGGAGCAGTTCGCCTGTCATAAGCTGCTTGCTGGAAAACGGGCACCAGACAGCAGGCAGAGTGGGTAACACCCCTCAATTGGAAAAGTCTGTAGCTTGATAACAAATGTAGCTTTGAATCCTCTCAGGTAGAAAAGCAAGTTGAACTGTGGTGTTGAACATGCTAAGTGAGTGCTCAAATGGATGGGTTTTATATCAAGTGGGGACCTTTATACTATGACAGTATTTGCCAGGATGCTCGTCTACCGGGCTGAGCCCCAGAAAGCATGTCTAACAAAGACAACCTACATGATAATCTGAATGAGCTCGGGCATAGCCATTTCCCCATGTGCTTGTTACCTTGAAATGGAGATGAATTTATGAGTACTTAGAACATTTAAGTTCCTGGGAAAATTTTCATTCCCATGCTTCAGTACCAAGCACTTCCATAGGTGGCTACAGGCTAAGCATGGGTGGCAGGCTCACAGCTTCTGAAGTAGACATATAAATTGCTTCTGAATTCCTATCTGGAATGTGTTAACTTCTCTCTTTGCACATGATACAGACTGTCCTGGTGATTTTAGGCTATACAGGAACCCATAAGAAACTTTTAAAGCTCTTTTAAAGATTATTTATTGGGGATTATGTCAGATTCTGAGTAAAGAAAGGTGGTTCATGGTTCTTTATTTCCATTCCTGCATCTGTCAAAGTAACCTGCAAAAGGAGAAAAACAGTGTTCGCCCTTTATAATAAAGGCTCTGAAAGAGAAAAAAAACATTGAAACTAGTTAACATAAGATGTGAAGTAAGTCTCACAAGCTCTGCTTTGTTATATAAGCTGCCCCATACAAATTGTCATGTCCAAAGTCTATTGCTTTAGGAGGACCTACCAACAGTATCGTGGAGGATGCTGTGTACAGCAGGAGTGACCCACCTGATAGTCCAGACATCTATATCAGTGCACCCTGGGGAAGGAAAAAGATGTTTAGTCCATTGCCTACATCCCATTGAATAAGTACAAGGAAGGTGGTTGCTGTCTGTGGAGGAGGAGAGAACTTCTAGCAAGTCTCCTGGGAGGCCATCCCTGTCATTAGGCCTGTGGGAAGGCTGGGAAAGTGGATGACCCGCAGAAGTGATGGCAGTTCACACAGCAACAGGCATTATACCTGAAATAGCTGGGCTGAGTGGACGAAAAATGGAGGGCACCCACTAATCCTATCTAATAAGGGCATTAAGGGGCAAGCATAAGGAAAATTAACCGCATGGAAGAATGCAGCGTAAAACAGCCCAGAGAAACTTCTTGTCAGTGAATAGTCAGCTCTTTTTTTGCTAAATTTAATAATGCCATTCAACAAGGAAAAACATTGACTGCTTTAACATTCTCTAACATGGCTGTGACAAAAGGAAGAGTGACAGTACAAGGAAACCAGCTGGAACGGCAACACGCTTTGAACAAGGCCAAAGGATATGGCTGGGAAAGAACTGATGTAATTTTGCAGACCATGAAATATTCACTATATGTCTAGTAGAATATAGCAGAATGGACTGAGCAGATACAGAGTGGGGTGGCAAGCGCAGCTTGGGGAAGATGAGATAGCTTTAGCAAGCAAAGCCTCCTTTGGGCACTTCCCACATAGTATTTTTTTTTCACTGGAAAATGCAGTATGGACCTAAGTACATGGTGGATAGTTCTTGTCTCACTGACCAGTTTCTTGGCTTTCAGAACAGTGGAACACTGCTTTCAACCAGTCCTATGCAGGACTGAGAAAAGGCAGAGAAATTTTATCAATACTCATAGGAAAGAAAAAGTCACAGAACAAAACAAGGTTCTTGTGTCACGTAAATATGAAGTATCTAGTATCAAATGTTCTTTGTAACATAGAAAAAACCCCAAAACTAGCAGTGTTAAGTCATAAAAGAGCTCAGCACGGACTAGCACGTAACGATGTGCTATATCTGCACTTCTCAGAGGAGCCATGGTAGATACTGGCATGTTTCAGATGGCTGCTGCAATTCACAATGGCTTCTAAATCTTCCCTCTAGTCATTGGTAATGTGGCAAGAGATACCATGATAGACAAGCCACCAACCTCGTGCAATCCAGTGCCCCCAGGATGTGGTATTAATTTGGATTGTCTTTATTTTATTTGTTTTTATTTAGCAGTCACCTTAATTTAGGAGTCACCTTTTGCTCTGTGTTTTGCTGGTGTAAATTCAAAGTCTTCTAAAGTTCACTGACTTACTCCAAAATTACACAGATGTAACTGAGAGCAGAATTTGGCCTTGTGTGCCCTTCCAAGGGTGCTAAGTTTGAAGAGATACAGAGTAGCACTGGCTAAATGACAACTGAAGGGGAATATGAAAACCATCTGTAAATATTTAAAGGGTGCAAAGATTAAAGAGGAGGCGGGTTTGTACTGTGTGTAGAAAGAAGGGTTTCAACTTAACTAACAGGGATAAAACTGAGCAAAGAAAACTAAGTAATAATTAGAGAAGCAATATTTCTAAAAACTTAGAAATCAATCTCATAACATACATAAATTTCTCTGAGAGTGGAGAGATATCCACTGTGTAATTTACACAATGACAGGAGGATACAGCTCTGCCTTTGTGTTATAAAGCACTCTTAAGCTGCGTGGGAGATGGCAAGACAGGGCTTCATGTCTGGCTTTCTGATTGCTCTGCCGAAACAGATTGATTGCTCCCTCTTGCTCTTCCATCTTTGGGAAGCACATGCATGGCCATCTGGGTCCAGACAGACATGGTTTGTCCCCAGTTGGCTTGAGGTGTTGATTGGCTTTAAATCTGCATGAAGGAGCATACTGTGGAGAAAAACTCTTCATTCCTTCAGGACATGCTTTCTGTGAAAGACAAAACCTTGGGGGAAGAAATCCGTTAGTTAAATTAATTCAGGTTTGGATAAGAGATATAGAGAGTCATACACTACATGACATCATCAGCTCTTTCCTAATGGGCATTGGTTCATTTTTAGCAGTGCCAAATATCAGAGCATCTTTGGGGCCTAGTGGTTTCGACAGGCGCTCAAGGCCCTTGGCCCCCATACAGGAATGGACCCTGTACATATAAATTTAGGAGTGTCTTGAACTGGGAAGTTACTAGAGTTGAAGCTGGTTTGGTTGTCTCCCAAAAGTCTTATTTTAAGCGCTTTAAACTGAACCATAACAGCTCCTGCCCGGCATAAATTATAATCCTCCAAAATGCTCTGTACTCACTCATGCAAGTCATTTATAGTGACTGTTTCAACTTTGTTCCAAAGAACGCTTTTAAATCCCAGCAGAAATAGCATCGCTCCACAAACAGGGGCCTGCTTCCTTCCGCCACTCCTCATGTGTGCAGCATCCATGTTATCAGTCTTCTGCATGCCTATTTCCGCAGCGGAAATCCTACCAGCACAAGCCAGCCAAGCCTCCTTTTTTGAGAAATGAATCTTTCCTCGCTCACCAATAAAAGGTGGAAATTGCAGTGGGCCAGTGTCATGAGCTTGGCCTCAAGCTTGACCAGCTACACAAGAGGATGTGAGCGCTTCTGTTGAGTAGTTGTTTGGAAACCGCTGCCTTACCACCAGTTGTTATCTTGGATATGTTTTTAGCCATTTCAGGCAATTCTCCCTGCCCATGGAAGTGGTTCTTTCTTTCAGGCAGTTCATAAATCACAGGCAAGTCTTGCAAGCTGATGTTACTACATGCAAAATCGTACATACCACTGTTGTGTTGATAGCTAGTCCTGCTCAGCTCTGTTTACGGAGCCTTCCTGTTAAGAAATACAAACTGCAGATAAAAATACATTGTTGGGAGTTGCTGCATCTTTCTGAGGTTTGCTTGATTTCTAAACCTTCAAAATAATTCAGGGAAGTGCTGCCTAACCATGAGGGATATTGTGTTTTCCTTGGTGCATATGCTTTTACTGGTGCCAGTTTCTGCTGTTTCAGTAGATGGAATTTTCTGTGCAGACCAGGCCGCTGCTCGTTCAGCTCTGCCTTTGATAATGGATGTGCTCTGGAGTCAAGGAGGCAAAGTGTGCCCATAACACATTTCTTATTTGTTGTGCTCGTGACTTGCTTGGTAGCTGACAGTTATCATGAGTCCCAACAGAGATGATGATGTGCAGGCAAAGCTAAGTGATGGATGTAGCACTCAACACAAGCAGCACGAGAACACTGCACGTCCAGCCCGTGGCACACAAGTGACCACAGCAATACAGAAGGCAAATCTTTATGTTCTGATTACCATAGCCCTAATAGGAATTAGCTGCCTCACTCTGAAGTACCCAAAACCCAGCAAATTCATACTCCCAATGTTTCAAATTATCTAGTCCTTTTAAAGCACCTGTCATTGCGTTGAACAATTTATTCTACCAATTTGATACAGAAACTGAAGAACTCAAATGGTTGAACAATATATGGTTGACAGTCACACAGAAGACAGGCAGCAGACTTCAAGGGTGGTGGTTGTTGTTAGCACTGACACTACATAGTGTGGGCCAGATAATGGTAGGATAAATTACAAACAGGCAAAATGTAGTTAATCAGGAAAACTTTACTGACTGGGAACATTATCAGGATATAGAAAAGTTAAAATTGTTTAAAATCACCTGGACATTAAAAATCATCTGGACAGTGGATGGGACGTTCTGCCACACAGAGATGGGAGCAGCCTTTCTCCTTGTGAAATACAGAGGCCACTCGTCGTCCCCATGGCTTTCTCTCCAGCCTTACGTTCACATCCACGCCACCGCAGTCACCCTGAGCAGGAAGGAAGCTTGTTTGTTGCTTTTCTGTTTGTTGGTTCATTTTTAACATTTAATTCACTACTTGCAGGACACAAAGTTCTGTGAGATCAGAGGCCATTGCGTACTCCAGGACATCCAAGTTCTTAACTCAAAGCGTACTGGAATTAGTGAAAAATGAAAAGGCAAGGACTTGAGAGCACTGGAGATCTCCAGATCAAATTCTAGGAGATTTAATCCTTTTATTATTAAATGGATTTCTGTCTGGCCAGACTTTCCTCACAACCTTGGCCTTTTCTGCCTCTGTAGCCAAAAGAACCATCAATCATTGGTGTTCAGACCGTTGTGGTCTGCGGTGGGGTAAGTAACATGACCAAACTCTGATAAGGCCTCAGAACAGAATACCAGCACCCACAGGTCAATTGAAGCTAATTACATGTAATTGCAGTCCTATACCAGAAGCAAGACCTTTACAAGGGACTTCCAGCCCGACCAACGTACTTAAGCCACCACGCCCTCTCCCCCTGAAAACAGCACAATTTGAACTGGGATTGCTCGGTTGTTCTGCCATGACTGTTATCTCTGAGCTATCAGATTAACTACAGTTCAGTTCATGCGCCTGTCTTAATTCTCACATAAATAAAATACTATCTAGGGGAATTTAGCAGACTTCACACACACACACACACACACACACACACACACACACACACAAATAAATAAATAAATAAAAGAAAACCATAGTGAAGACAGGAAAATTATCAGCTGGATAAAGCACATAAAAATAAAATACTATGTTCAAGAGGAAGACTCAAACCGACTTACTTAATGTGATCTGAGTGATGAAGCCAGAGACAAATCTTTCCAGATATTTCCTAGAAAATCTCTGCCCATCTGTTTAAACTTCTTTGCTCTGTAAAGAGCAAGGCTGTTTACACTGAAACTACGGAATTTGAAAAGCCTCAAACCTTCATATGATGAATCTTTGCTGAATGCCATTGTACTGGCTGACTTCACAGTCAGTCTCCTCCACTTGGTTGCATGTCTAAGTGAAATTCAGGGCTTTTTATGACAAAGTAATGTTAAATACTGGCCCTACTTTGTGGGAGTTTTGCTATTGGCTGCAGTGGGTCCAAGACTTCACTTCCCAGCATATCTCGAGCAGTATGTAATGGTTAAGTAAAAAAATCAATGTGTGCAAAATATGCAAGACATCAAATCTTTGCAACTCTTCTAAACAGAAGATCATCTACCAGCCAGATCTACAGGCTCAACATCCAGGCTGGGCATCAGAAGAACAAGACTTGCTTCCTCAGTGCCACCAATGCCTCATGGCCTCTTTAGCCAACACATCTCCTTTCAACTATTTCATTTGAAAACCACAGGTTATGAAATTCACCCTTGCAAGCTTGAGATATACAGTACCAGAGTACTAGGTTAGTGTCATAATATACTTAAACCACCAATCGACAGATGGTTTTCCAGTAATAATATATACAGCTCCTCACCATTCAAATGTATACTTCCCAAAGCCCCCTTGTTAGCAGTGTATCAGTATGTGTAATATAAATCTCATGAAAAAGGAAACAAATTAATAGACCCTTACACATTTCATTCACATCAGTAACGCTGTTCAGGTTCTTATGTTTTCACAAGATCTGGACCCTTACAGAAAAAGGGAAAGCTCTGAACATTTAACTTGCAGTTAGAAAGAAAAAGAAAGAAAGAAAGAAAGAAAGAAAGAAAGAAAGAAAGAAAGAAAGAAAGAGAATAATCTATTGCAACAGGTCTTTGCAGGAAATTGAATCAGATACCATCCAGTGTATTCAAAAGATCAACCTAGTCAGAGAATTATTCTTAGCGCTATAGTAATCATCATATGTTAAGTTAGATGGGTATCTCTCTACGGCTGTAAATACGTCATGAAGGTCAGCCACAGCTTGATCTTTTCTAGAGTTGGCAAGAGTCCCACGTCAAGTGGGAGGTTAGACTAGATGACTTCCAGAGGTCCCTTCCAACCAACATTTCTATGATAGCATGATCTCACACCTATATTGCAATTAAAGGGACCGTGTTAATTTTTAAAAAATCTTTGGGATGTGCAGAGGTCATTAAGGGTATTCATATATAAAGAGTTTAAAGGAAGGGGCTTTCGGTCATGTTGATGCTTTGTCTCTGTACACCACACTTTAGAAAACAGTATATCTTAAGTTTGCTTACAGTCGGAAATAATTTGCTGAAAGTTGACAACAACATTCTCTAGTTTTTCTTCTCCCCATATTTCTTTTACAGTAAGTAGGTATTTATTGATGAGGATGATCAGACCCATTGTCTGGATGTGAGGCCCACCAGGTGAGGCTCTCCCCACCTCACTTTGCAGACTGAGGGGAGCTACAGCCTACAGGGGTGTGGGACTCAGTAGGGCATGCAGGGGAAAAAGCATTTGGGATATTATTATGGGATGTTTAGGGGAAGGACCAGAGGTAGGGAGGGGGGGATCAAAGTGGAGTGGGGAGGAACAAGTGTGGGAAAACAGAGGGATAAGGGGTGAAAAGGGGACAGCTGCATGTACACAAATTGGTGGTCAACACAGCCCTGCACCTGGTCATTGCAGTCCCTCCTGTCTTCTTGTTAAAGTCTGTTCTTGATTATTTTCCTGGGCGAAAATTCTGTGTGCACATGTGTGTACAGAAGTCTGAGTGCCAGCCACTGGTGAGGGGTCTCTGGCTCAAAAGAGGTTATAGATCTGAGGAGCCAGCCGCTGGGGAGACTGGAGAGCATGCCTATTGTGTGGATGTGGGTGTCAGTGTATTTACTAGCTAGTGAATATCACGCTGGACTACCCACAAGCAGGGCAAGAGGCTTGGCAGACAGGTGTTGGAGTGGCCATAAGCAACCAGAGGGTCTGACAGTTGGCTACTGGAGGGACTGTGGCATCTGTGGGTTGGCTACTGGGAAGGCTGGTGGAGAGAGGCCATTTGTGGGCATCTGTTCATAAGGCAACAGGGAGCCTGGGGATCCCAGGGCCACATGCTGGAGACACTCAACATCTAAGTCCAGTTACGGGGGCGACCACAGGGCATGTGTTTGTCTGTGTAGGTGTGCGAGGAGGTTTGAGTACCAGCAACAGGGTGTGCAGGACTCGGGGGCTTGTATGTGCAAGTCACAGCAGTAGGGGAGATCGAAGATCAGGGTAAGTTTCTGGATAGACTGAGTGTATAAAAGCACATCAGCTACTGGAGGGATACATATAGCATATATGTATATGAGTATGTTTATGTGTATGTATACATACGTGCATACACACACATGTAGTTTCCACTAATAGGCTTTCAACCCAATCAGTCAGAGAAGGTAACAGGATGAAGCCATTGGTGCTGTTTGTGTTTGGTTAAGTGCTATGTTGTCTGCCTGTGTTGATCTGTAGGATCGGCCGCATAGATCCATATGTACATATTGTGTGTACTTAACTGGGGATGCATGCTCAGCCTCGTTACTGGCTGGACCTGGGGCGAAGGAGCAGCAGCAGTCTCGGATGAATTTGGCAACCCCTAGTGCTCTGCAATCCTCTGAGTCCCAAAAGCTCTGACATATTTTTGTGCTGATGGGGAATTTGTAGCTTGTCTGTCTCACAGCTAAAATAAATCAGATTCATCATTATTATATAGACAAAACACAAAAAAAAGTCAAGATGGAGAACTGATTTACTTATGACTATAACTCTGCAGAACTGTGTAGGGCCCTTATTCAAGAAAACAAGTATTTGTCTAACTGCAAACATATTAAGACTTAAAGTTATATTTGTGCTTAAGTACTTCTTTAATTGGATTTTATGACAAAAGGGAGGCATCTTCATGGCTGAGGTCACAGTCAAGGGTGTTGTTCCTAACTCTACTTCTATCCACAATAGCCTCAGCATTCAGTAGTTCTTCCAACCCAGGTTAGGCGGTTTTTTGAGCAAATGGACTAAACTTCACACAAGGCTTTCAGATAGACTGGTAACACACCTGCCATGCAGTGAGGACACATGGCCCATCCAGGTGTTCACTGGCTTCTGGGACATGTGCTGACAGTGATGTTTTCTTTCTCATTCATCCCTTATTCCAGCCAAACCTGGCTTCTTAACACACTCTTTTCCCTTGACGGTCAAGCCACTCTCAGGGGAGAACTGGATTTGAACATCGCCAGGTCAAAGTGGACCCGTAATCTGCATTTCCTGGCTGACCTTCCTTCCTCTTTGGTGTCTAAACTCAAAAAAGAGTTTGGGGTTACAAATCCAGACCTGAGAGAAGGGCCTGAATCCAATAGCCTTTGCAGGTACCCTTTTGTATTCCCTTACAACTACAGTAGATGGTGCTTCTATAGCTTGCTGGCTGCTGTCATTCCTGGATGACTAATGCTCCTCTGCTGCCTGACAGGGTCTGGAGTCAGCCTGGGGTGAGCAAAGTGCTACAATGCATGGAGGGCTTTACCTAGGGAGGCTGGAAAACTGAAGGAGCTCTGAACCGTCCTTGTTCTCTGGCTGCAGCTCTGCCCTCTGAGAGGGTAACTGCCTACTGCTGCTCATTGTGGCTGACTCCCTCTCTGCTGAAGTTCGCCACCTCCATTGGGTGAAACACTCCCCAAAATGCTCCCTGAGCCTCTGTTGGCAAAAAAGAGGTGGATCAGAAGAGATCCTCAGTTGCTCTGTATAAACTGACCCACCTCCATTTGAGTGAAAGGCAGCAGCAATGAGCAGCAGTAGGTGATATTTCAGCTGATGTCATGGCAGTGGGAAGAAAACTCGATCAAGGCTGAGGTATTTATTTGAGCAGGGTGGTAGAGACAGCACCCTAATTCCTATGAGAGGAAAAAAAAATTGCCTTTGGATCTTTCCTGACTGCCCTTTCCATTCACCAGGGTTTTCATCTTCCTTCTTTTGCAAAGGCATCAAGAATGTGGCTGTATACAGTACATGCTGGATCCATGTAAATTGTGTATTTTCTGCATTTTTATGAGGAAAGATGCATTCAGCTGTGACTTTCAGGAAGCTCAGGCCATGCACATAAAGGAAACCTCTCTCCTGTCTATCCAAATGCCAAACAATGTCTTCATTTTTGAGTATCCAAACTGAGGCAGCTTAAACAGGTTTGCTGTTGGGTGGAGGATGTTCAGTGCTTTCTGAAAGCCAAGACCACGTATCTGAAGTTTAATGCATCTCTTAAACAGGAGTACTTGGAATTGCAAACTGTCCAGGAAAGCCTTGGTCTGCACGCAGTGCAATGCCACAGCATAGGGGCACAATCTGGTGCTTCCCTGCGGTCTGCTCACGCCGATGGCAGCTCTTGCTATCACGAGTAGCTCTGTAAAGAAACGTTCTGCCCAGTAATAACTGCCTACCTGATCACCTACTTGCTGCATAAACCAGCTTAATTTTTACAGTGGAGTCAGCCCTGCCAGACGCTTAGAAAAACAAAGCAGAACAAGAACAAAGGTGGCAAACGCAAAGCAACCAAGGACAGGTAAGGACGGGTCAAGCTGGAGACAGCAACAGGATGGTGTAAGAGGCTTTAACCTCCTGTGTTTGTGTCAACCAGACAGTAATAAAATACAACAACCCAGGACCCAGTAACACGCACTCCTGTGGCCAGTTCTTAAACCAGTTTCTCAAGGTGGATTTTATTGTGCCATGAGCAATTATTTTTCACAACATTATTTTCATGATAGGTTATTGCACATTAAATTACAGCATTCCCATGCCTTCAGGCTTTTTGTAACAGTAGGAGAAATGGTGGGCTGGAGAAGACAGCTGGGTTTGCACGTGGTATATGTCAGTTTACTTAAGCAGAACCATTTTGCTGCTGCTGGAGGAATGCAGCAAAAGGTCAGTGCTGAAACTCCACTAAAGTAAGTTGAGCACACATTCCAGCTGCGAACATATGCTCACTACTTGCTTGATCAAAAAGGAAATTTCAGAGCCCTGCTACATGCTTGCCTTGACCTTGCTCCATACCGCCTGTCTAGTGTGCATCAGACAAACTATTCTTTAATCCTGCATGGAATACGCATTCTGGTTAAAGGATGCTTGGAATAGTTGCATATCATCATTAGCAGCGTAATCTTAAACTGGGCCCATGCGTATGGAGAAGTGCACAATAGTAGGGAGAGGGATGTCAAGAGAAGTATTACATGAATGCATGAAATGTGTGGTTTTATTTCTTAGTCCTACGTGCCCACCACAACCTGACCCTGTCCAAATGAGACTCAACTTTGCAGGGGAAAAATAAATTCAACATTATTATTTAGCTCTTGCATTTTCCTTGTCTGTGTCTTGTTCAAATGTTTAATCTTCTAGTCTGCCTGATCTGGTCAGTGTCAGAGGAAGAATGCTGTGCTAACCAAGTGCACAAAGAAGCCACACCAATATAACTGGGCTGTTAAAAATTGCTCTTATAGCTACAAGAGCCTTTGGCTGATTTAGAACATGCCCTCATAACATCACTTGATAAAAATAAGACTCTGACTTTTTAATAGAACAAATTACTTAGGTTTTATATTTAACCACAGTCACTGTTAAAGCTATAACTGGTTTTCAGAATATTTTGGGAATCCGATCTTGACCTTCCATATGTTAAAAGCCATCACAACAAATACCTTACACTGTGGTTCCTGACGAAGAAATAACAAGGTGGCTGCAACCTTAAATACAAAGCGTTTATTTTGTGCTCAGATTTGCTACTCTTATATCAGAGTAAGCATCAGAAATTATCTTTTCAAGACAAGGAAGGAGGCAGTCTTGAACTAGAGAAACTCATAACCTGCATGATATTTGGAAAGAGCACACTGATATTCTAGTTACTCACAGCCAACTCCCAGACTCCAGTGTGGAAAATGGTACTAGAATTGAGGACCTCTCAGCACACTGGGAGAAAAGGATATTTTGACACAGAGAGGTGGGTTCCTTTCTGAAGATGGGACTTGCAGGCTTTAAAAATATTACCCAATGACTATTGTAATCAACCAGATTAAAACTGGGCTTACGGATCTCACTTTGCCATTGGGGGTGTGCTTTGGAGAACGTGGCCAGGAGGTTGAGGGTTGAGGGAAGTGATTATTTCCCTGTAACTGGCACTGGTGAGGCCATATCTGGAGTGCTGTGTCCACTTTAGGGCATCCCAGCACGAGAGAGGTCAAGAAATTGGAGGAAGTCCAGTGGAGAGCCATTAAGATGCACAGGGAGCATTTGAAGATGTTCAAGGAGAGGCTGAAGGTCCTCTCAGCAAATTACTAAGGATCAAGGTACTGGTAAGCTGTTTGTAGGTTTCTTTTGACTAAAGAAAAAATGCTGCTGTTTGTCTTGGAAAGATGCCTTTTGAACAAAGTCCTGGATCATCAGGGAAGTCATTCTGTCGTCCTTCTGTGGAGAATTCACAAAATTTGAATGCTGCAAGTGTGTTGCAAATGTACCCCTGCTTCAAGCACAGAAGATGCCAACAGGGTGCAACTCCAACAGCTCTCTACAGGAACCATACAGGTCTCATAGAATGAACAGAGCTCATATTATGGTTCAATTCCTCTTTTTTAATGCCATATTTTACCTTTTTCCATGTTTCTTTTTATAATTTCTTTGCTAATCCTGTTATATCACTGACATATAGGCTGTCTCATCTCCTTCACCTCTTCTCTAATATTGATACCGAAAAGAGGTTCACTAATCCTGCTTATTTTGCACCCTCTGCTACTTAATGCTCTGATTTTAGAAATATTTCTACATATGCCTATCTTTACTGCTATAAGTCAGGCCAGTTCAGCAATCTGCAGCAGCATGTGCCTAATTTTGAGTGTGTGAACAGTCCCAGATTCCACAGGAGCCAACAACCACAGACTCTAAAAGTGCAACTTGCTCAAAGTTAGGTACTGGTTGATCCCAGTCACCTGCCGTATATATCTTTGGTCCTTGATGATGTAAGCCACAATACTTACTAGCTACCTATTCTCCACATATTTCTTAGTGTTTACTCTGCACTTTAACTGTTTCTATTTTTTTCCCGTATGCCCCTGCAGATCTGAGGTGTTCCTCACAATTTCAAAGATAAATTTCCACACACATGCCTGCAAAATTCCTTCCAGTCTCTTCTGGTGTCTTTGAATACCACATCATCGCCTTTCTGTCTCAAAATTATGTGGTTTTACTATTCTCCCCTTTTCTCCATTTTCCGGAAAGACTTCTTCCTTTAATCTTTCTTTGCAGAACTAAATCTTATCGGTTTGATTGCCTTAAACAGCTCACTTGTCTTGCATTCCTGGTCCCTTGCAAGGTCTGTACAAATTTGGAGCTTCTCAATATGCTATGGCATAGCTTGAGCCTCCTTTGCTGTATTACTCGCACTGCTATTGAGGAGCTAAAAATTACCCTATTCTCTTTCCCCTATTCAGAAAAGGAAGTACAGGAACAAAACTTGAATTGCTGCATTTATATATAAAAACTCAACCTGTTTGCTTTAGCCTGCAAACCTGATCAGAATGTAGATCACTTCTGAAATGGCCCCGTTTCTTCATTTAGCCAATGAATATTATCTTTGGATGAATTTCTGGCAACTAACTGAGCTTTAGCCACCCTTCTCAGTAGCTTTCTGAGAATGCAGCCTGCAGCTTTACTAGACTTCTGGTAATGAGCACAGGATATAGTTTTATAGGCGCATTTATATGAAAAAAAAACCTACTGGTACTTTTATAGATCCAGTTTAACCTTAAGTCCCTTTTAATCAGTCCTGGAAATCAACTTATTTATACTAAATAACAAAAAAATAAAACTCCCTTACCCTCCCACTCTTGTTTGCCTATTTATAGAGGTTCACATAATAAGCAACAAGAAAGGAAAACACTAGGTCCATCTTTAAGCTAAAATGACATTTTGGAGCCATCGAAAAGTTCAAGCTGACAGCTGTCTCATTTATGCTCCCAAGGATTCAAGGCAGAGCATAGAATCTTTTGGACAATTTTAAAGACAGAGTTCTAGAAGGAAAAAATATTTACCCTTAAGAGTGGTGCAGTGCTGGAACAGGCAGCCGGAAAGGGTAGGGAATCTCCTGTCTTCAAGGATAATTTTTCAGAGCCCTGAGCATACCAGAAGGCTATAATCGCTCAGTACAGCCTCACCTATGCCATCCAACCTGCACCTTCCCCCCCATCTGCCCATTGCTTCAGGACTTCCTTTTAGACTCAGATCTGTGCCTTCAGTCCTGGGCTAAGTTACAGCATAGGTGCTCCTCAGTCCGGTTCCCATGCACTCTTGTGTCATTATTTCAATTTCCTGGTTTGACCTTGGACCTGACTTGTTACCTTGCCTTTGTGAGCTGAACAGTGGACTGTCAATGGGACCTGTTAGTATCAGCACCCCTGCTCTGCTCACCCAGTTTGGGAGCTGGTGAGGACCTGGGACTGTGCCCTGTCTGGAGGCACTGCCCCTGCCCATGCTGTCGGCTTGCCTTGCCTTGTGGAGCAGCCCTATTCTTGACACTGCCTGATGAGGTAAAGGATTTGACCAGGCAACCTGCTCTTGCTTTGGAGTTAGCACTGCTTGGAGCACGAAGTTGAACTTGATCACCATACCAGGTCCCTTCCAATGTAAATCTTTCTGTGATCCTGACTCGCTAGTTGCTCAGGGAGTTAAGGAATCAGAGAAGATTAGTGGGGAACGACAGGAGAAGACATGATGAGTTCTTCACTAGTATCACTGACAGTCTAAATTTCCTCCCTGTATGAGCTATTACATGGTTGCTCTTTTTGTATGTGCAATACCATAATGGGCACGTTGCAGAACAATGTTGAAACCAAACAAATGAAACACCCAAGGAAGAAATAAGGTATTTCTGCAATGGGCAGGATAAGGCTGAGTCTGAGAAATCTGCCATGGGCATGACAGCAGCAGTAACAAGGAATCTCACAGCTCCTGCAATTTAATTTCAGAATCATAAAAGATTTGGAGAATATAATTTTCTTGCTCTGGTTCAACAAAGTATTCAGAGTGTGAGGCAGCTTTTGGGAGGTAGCTGGTGAGACTTGTGTCCCTGAACTCCTGCTAGCTAGGTAGTCCTAGAGGGGCTTAATCACATGGAAAGCACATGCAGCTGACAAAAGAAGCCAAGGGTTTCCAAAGCCCTGCCATGGGTCACTTAGCTCAGTCTGGAGTTTTGATGCCCTTCAAAAAGGTCTCCTGAGTGCAGATCTGTATGCAAGCAGGGTGAAGATGGGGCACATTTTGTATCCATTGTGCACTCACCCTTATGTAGCTGGGAATGTGCAAATGCTCTAGCACAAAACAAAGGAATATGGTCTTTGAAACACCCTCCTGAACATCCAGGATGCTGAGACACATTCCTGATGCAAGTTTGTGTGAAGAGTCTGCAGGGCTTCAGATTATAAGCTTGAGATTGCTTTTCAGAGTTCGATTGAGAAACGTGTCTGTGCCATTGGGAGAGAGGTGCAAGAGGTTTCCAAGCAGACACTGTCACTGCAAATGCTGCTGGACCAAACACCAGCCTACACACCTTTACCTGCAGTCTGTTTTCTCCTCAATTGCTGCTGGGCACTGGGGAAGGGATTAATCTCTAGAGTAAAAGACTTCCATTGAGGTGTCTCCACAAATCTCAGCTCCTGTAAAACACAGACCTTGTCAATAAAGGTAGTGGAGTCCCGAGAGTGCTTCGGCTCACCCTGAAGAAGACACCTCCTGGCTGGTGACCTGTGTCAGTTACTAGGTCCCTTGACTGTATTAACTATATCCCCACTGACTGTACTACAAGCTTAGACCCTCAGTGAACATGGACTCATCAAAATGTAGGTACCTTCACAATGATGTCTGAATACAAAACAGTTTCCCACCCCAAGTGGCCTAAGGACTCTTTTGCTAGAACCAGGCTGTACTCTATTCTCCTCTCGTGGTGGGAGGCCCTGCATATTTACCTCTTCCCCTCACTCTGCAGTAACTCATTTAGCTTTCCTCTGTGGAAATGACAACAAGGGTTACACACCTGTCTGCCTTATAGGATTTTGAAGATTTCGGATACGGTAAGTGCAGCCAACACATGAAGTCATGTTGCTTTCCCTCACCTCCCAGGGACCAGCGGGCAATCCAGTTCTGTGCTAGAAACATCTGTTGTGCTTTGGTTCAAGTCTTGTGTTCCACTTAAAGACTAAACCATACTCCCTAAGTACCAGGGATCTCAGGAGTTTCACTTCCACCCCTCAGGTAGCTGTGGTCAGGGCTCAGGGATGCAGTATTTATGCACCCAGCATCTTCCTACCTTCTCTTCCCCCACCAACACAGCAGGGGGAATGGGAAAAGGATGAGGGAAGGGGACAAGAGGAGATGTCAAAGACAGGTTCCTTTCTATGGAAATTAAACAACAGATCACACCTACTATCAAAGCTGGATTACAAGTTTTAGACCCTCAGTGTTGCCTGCCCTGCAGGAAAAAAACTTGATAAAACCAGGCAAGAGTTCAGATGACTGTACAAAAGGCCCAGGGTTCAGACTTCTCCTCTGAAATTTGAGGAGGCATCCAGACCATCAGATGAAGAACTGACATGCAAGACAAAGTCCTCAACTGAGCTAAAGGTACACAATATGAGGAAGACACAGTTACCTGGCAAAAGGCAGAAATTGCCTTCTATACTGGCCTACAGCATGTCATCTGAATGGCTTCCACAGTCAGGAATCATGCAGAGATCTGGCCAGTTGGCCTCATGGGCAAAACCTCACCACCACCACCAACAAAAGCAAGTTATTTTTGCTTTCCTATCAATAATGCTACCTAAATGAAGCATTTAGCATCCCTGTTCCTGTAATGTCCCTGTTCCTGCTGTAATGAGAAAAACATACACGTAACAACTAAAATTAAATTAAACATGTTCCGCATCATTCCACTCTTCTGATAAATAACATCGAACAGATCTCTGTGGGGGCTGGCGGCTGACACTTCTCTTTTTTTAAGTTCAGCATTTTGCCCTTGGACTGCCTGTCCTTCCAAAGTAGGAACAGCTGAGGAGGTGATGAGAGAGGCAGTGTGGGCTTGTGTGCAGAACACCAGCTTGGGGACCCACAGGTTTGCCATGGAGTCACCACTCTGTCTTATGACAGTCATTTCAATCTCTAGAAGATATGTGGAGGCAGACATGGCTACTGTTCTTGGAGGGATTTTATTGTGCCACAAATGGAGAAGGACCAGAAAGCCAGCTGCAGTAAAGTACATCTCTCACTGACAGCTCTGCACCACAGAAGGATTTTTCTGCACTTCCAGAGAGCTCCAAATCTCCAAGTCTCTTTCAAACTGCACTGGCAAGAGCTCCGCTGGGGAGTCAGTGCAATCACCAGCATCTTTGGCTGTTCCCTTTCTGACTCAATGCCAACTGCTTCTGCGGGCTATGTGGGCTACCTTCTTTTCAAAGACCCTAGAATAGAAGTTGAAACACAATTTCCTTTCCCAGAGGGCTTCCTGCCTCTGGATTTCTATGTCAAGTTTTAAACAGGCACAAGCCTAGGACAGATGTGCAGAAAATGGTAAAGGTGCAAGTTCTGCTCTGTTACATCATTGTACATCAAGAACAGCTCTGCTGCAAGAAGGAATTTATGGTTGTGTCATTAAGAGTGAGATTTTCCCATAACCCTGTGTGTGTGCAAACACAGCAAAGTTACTCTGTGTCCCTATGAACTAGCTTCTGTGGTGACTCCTCAGGAGAAAAAGATGGGTATGTCTGATATATCTTTACTTGACATACCCTTTTTGAAAATATGAATTTAGCATGAATAAGCAGTAAACAAAGAGTTTTTCCAAGCAAGCTAGCTTTCTTTTTCCTCTTACCTCAAAAAAAAAAAAAAAAAAAAAAAAAAAAAAAAAAAAAAAAAAAAAAAAAAAAAAATATTTTTTTTTTTTTGTTACTGAATNAGCAGGACTATGTTCTGTCATTTGTGCCTGCCTGTAGAAAATTAGCATGTGAAAACTCAGCCCTTGTGGAAGAATGGAAGATAATTATTTTAAATTACTTTTGAAGCTGTTTAACTTACCTGTGTATGCACATGCACCAAGATGCATGTGCCCAAGTGGCCTGTGTGGACACAGAGGATAAGGGAGGTTCCCTGTTAAGTCTTCACTACGTATCCTGGGTTCCTTTTGACTGGTGATGACAAACTGGGTTTGAACAGGTCTTTTCATGTTTTTCGCTGCTTTCATGTTGTGATTCATACTTCATTCATAGCAGTCCTACTATTTGTGTGACAAATCTCTACATGCTGGCCAACGAACCTCATTAGCCTAAAGATGGTCTGATGGGGCTCCATGGTCATGTTTGGGCTAACAGAGTTTTATGCAAGTTATCCAGAGCCTGCAATACTTGCCCTGCCATGCCACAACAGTCAGATTTGTCACCTGGAAATCTCCCTTCTCCTGTGTTCCACCACCAGCCTGGGCCTTCAACACAGGCAAGGTGAACAATTTTAATCTGTCCTCCCACATTTGAATGAGGGACTGTTCTTTCCAGGTCTTAAAATAGGGAGAGTGTTTTAAGAGATTTGAAAATGGAACTTAGGACCCTAAGTCATCATGGATTTTTGAAAGACGTGCTCTGCATCCATATCATGTTACTGTTCAGCTGCGTGGTTTTTCCTGCACTATCTGAAAGTGGATCTGTACTGCTGTGTTCCAAAGGGCGGTTATTTTAATATTATACTAAAATACCGACAATGAGACCTTGTTACTCTAATTAGGTGGGAAGCACTGTCATCCTGGCTTTTAAGATTTTGAGTCAGCAGAGGTTGATTGCTGAAGTAAATTTTTACCATTTTGGAGTTTACAGGATTAATTTTACTGCAAATGCTATTGGTGTCTCCCTTGATGCTTTCCAAATTCACCGGGCACATGAATCCAGGAAAACAGTCCATTTGAAAATCAAAAGGTTACAGTATGTTTTCAGACACATTTACTTCATGGGCAAGAGGTCAAGTTTGACCAGAATGAGACATCTTTTGGAGGAGACAAGGCTTGGCTAATTGAATCAGAAGCTCCAGAATTCACACGGTAGTTTATTTTCAGAGCTGGCCACAGATCAGGGTGGTTCAAGACTCATTTAAGCTCTCATGCAGACTTGCTGAGCAGTACAAGACTATGGTATACACTTCATCTCTCAGCTGCACATTATTTCGTCTTAGGCCAGACACTAAGACTATCTGTCTTATGAGGGCCAGATGCCTCAGTGAAATCACGATTTTTAGGTATTTGTTTTGTTTTCCAGATCAAGCAAAATTCCTAATTTTTGCAAGCAACCAAGCAAGATGGCCACCCTTTCCATACAGTATGCTGTCAGCTCTACTTGCTCAGCAAGAAACTGCAGGTGGGAGGCTGTCCTCTCTCTCTAGCTACCCTGGCCCACCACAGCTCTCAGCAGTCATTGTCCAGCTGGGCTGACTAAAAGCCAAAGCATTGTGTCCCATAACTTGGCAGAATTTATCTGGGTTTTTTTTTGTACTATCATCTAGTACTCATTCTAGGAGAGAGGGTACCAGGATGTGATAGGGTGCATCCCACAAAGTGCTCCTTTGACTTGGGCCATCAGAATAGCTTGTTGGGAATCTGCAGTGGCAGATGTGCCAGCACAAGTTAGAGAACCTCTTTTAGCCTGTGCCTTCGCTTTGCTATGAGAAACCTGACAAATGAGACACAAAGATGCAAAGACGATCAAACACCAATGATGGAGAGCCAATTCTGCACCCTCCTCCCTCAACCACAAAACCACCAAATGCTGTTTTGCCTGCTGATTAGCAGCTGTATTCTGATTTCCCTCCTAGGGCACTGATCATGAGCAAACTGGAAAATTACACTTGAAACATTCTCTAAGGGAAAAAAAAAATTAATTGGAATGAAAGTATTACAGACTATTAAGAATATTTTACAGACATTGATGGCTCTGAGATTTGGCAATGCTTCTAGGAGTCACATGCATTGAGAATGGGCAAGTCTTCAGACTGTAGCATAAGACAACCCAGGAAATCAATTCTCCATCCCTGTAACAGTGATTCTGTGCTTTGTTTCCCACCAATGCTGGCCTCTCATAAAGACACTGCAGCTATGCTGATGGGCTGTAAAATACTAGTATTATTCCTTGCTAAAAATATATATATGCACTTTGCATAGCTGAAAAATCACAAGATGAAGTAGAAGGCAGCAGAGAAAAGGGTCTGAAGATTTTCATCGCAAGGAAAAGGCAGAAGATAACCCAATTGCTGCTTCAACAAAGGCAGAGAACCTTTGAAATGTCACCTGGCACAAACCAGGGTCTAGTCCAGTGATTCCCAATCTTTTTATAGCTGAGCCTCTCTCAAGACAATAATTAGTGTTCCATACGTCACTGAATCTAACTGCTCACCTGCCTCAGGGCTGCCATCATCTCCCCTTTGCCCACAGTGCTCCTGCTTGAGTGTCTGCAGTATCCGAGGCCTCATGTTACACCCCTGTTAACATGAAACTGCATGTCATGCCTGGTGTGCTCAGTTCAATTACGCTTCCAGGTACTCTCCTTATTAATTTGCAGACATCTCAAATGACATAGATGACACAAGTTCTGTGCTGTGAAAAGCTGCCAGACATGTTGGCATAGATAAAAAGATGCATAAATCTCATCCATTTTCCTCCCACTAATGTGTTCATAAGTCCCATGAAACTAACTAAGATAAAAGTCTGATCTGTCTGGCTCCAAAGAAGCTGAAACAGCATCAGTGCAAAATGAGGGGAAACAAGTGAGACAAGTCTGAGCAAATGGAAGGAGAGGAAAAGTAACATGCTCATACATTATTACAAAAAAAAGAGTATTTGGGCTTGAGGAAAAGAGACAGTGACACAGTAGGGAGGCATGGCCATTTCCCTTTTCCCTGTTCTTTAACGCATTACCTAAGCCTTTGTCTTGCAAACACAAATACCGCTGCAAGAGTATTCAAAAGACCAGAACCTTAAAACAGTATGGGTCCCATGAATCACAGTGGGAGGCGCACACCCTCCCCAGATAAATGTGATCACCTCACTGGAAAACATGAACGCTTAAGAACGTATCAACGTCCCCAGCTACCTGTAACTGCAAGATCAGTGCTGCAGCCTGCGCGCCCTGCTCAGCAGAATTGCTGCTGCTGCTGCAAGCAGCAGAAATGTGTTTGCACAAAAACGGTAGCAACAAGCCCCGGGGCTTCCTCTCCCTTCAACATGGCTCACCTCTGTGTTAACCCACCAGGAGCACTCTTTTTAGAGGTACAGACAAGCTGTTAGCGCCTGGGCCGCTATAAGTAAGAGGTGCTTTGGATTTGCTGGATAGGTACAAAAAGAGAAATGGCCACTTCAAGCCAATTCTCCCCAAATACTGAGCTGCCCTGACGTACACCCAGTGATTGTGCCACCAAGGAAGTGACCACAAAGTTTTCATTGCTGGCTGATGAGGTCCATAACCGTTTTTACACCTTCTTCTCTAAATAAGGAAGCCGCCTGTGAGTCCTCTGACTGCCCGACCAATTTGACTCCTTTGCTTTCAACAGCCAATGAAACCCCACTCCTGCCTCCGGTCTTGGGTGACAGCATTCATCAGACCTCGGCCAGCCTGGGAGGACGGCAGGTTAGTGTTACAGCTGTGGCAGGCTTACCTTTGGCAAGCTGTTGATGTCAGAGTGATGATGTGGGGAGGGACAGCCTCTGCGCTATAAAGATGGGTCAATCAAATATAACTGAGGCTGCCCTCCGGAGAGCAGGATCTACAAAACATGGTCCCCACCAGTTTGAGTTCTGCCGGCCTGTCTCTGCTTCCAACCCAACTGCTATCGGGCTTTAGTTTCATGTCAGCAATCTCTGTTTGCTTTCCAAAAATAAGCCTCTGCCACCATGCTGAAGGGAGAAAAACAAGAAGGGCGGTATTTTTAGGGCCATTAATTCTGACCACGTGCCCAGGAGGTGAACCGGATGGCCACTGCACAAAGACTTCTCATCACTATGTCCTGCGAAGCCAGCATTCACCGGACGTTGCCTGCTTTCATTCTCCTGGGGTTTTTAGCTGGGATTGCTTCAACACATCCAGTTGTAAGCAGAAGTAATGGCACATTGCTGGAAAGAGGATGGCAATCTCTGTTGTCCAGGTCCATTGCTGGGATGTCAGGGGAGAAGTCAGATGTGAACTGGGAGAGTGACTATTTGCTAGGAATCAAGAGGCAGCGGAGGCTTTACTGCAACGTGGGCATCGGGTTTCACCTTCAAATCCTCCCAGACGGAAGGATAAGCGGAGTTCACAATGAAAACCAATACAGTGAGTTGCATCCAGAAATGAAATAGAATAGATGTCACTTAATTGCTGTGAACTCTAGTAATTACCCTTCATAGAATGCAAATGTTATTACTTGATATTATTAATCTGTGCTACATCTGTTGCCTTTTAAGAGTCTCTGGGATCAATAAACATTAGAACCTTCCAGGCTGAAACATGTCACAAATGCTTAAACAAATTTAGATACAATTTATTTTTACTCTGCTTTACTGCACGAATGAGAAAAGACAAGCAAGGTTGAAAACTGTCTCACTGCTGCATTTGCTCACTCCTCACCTTCTCATTTGCCTTTTGAATTTGGGAGGTTGTTGCTGAGCTCAGAGTGCCAAAGCATGGTTTTTGAATCCTAGCTGACTAGTACTTTTGGGACACTTGGTCATGGAAGAGGCTTGCTGTTCCTGGTTTGCGTGTTCTTATGACTGCTGTTCTGTAACTGTGGGATTAAAAGAAACGCATTAGCCCTATGGATTTGAATTTCCTGTAGAGGGCAGTTGCTAAACTCTTTTGCCACTAAGCTATCACAAGGGACTTCAAAATGCAAGCCACACTTCTCTAAAGCTCAATAAAAACACTTTGTAATGATAGCATATTATATAAAACTAATTTACATATTAGAAAGCCCAACAGAGTTTGATAGATCAAAAGAGTTTGCCAGAGTAAAGGATTATACAGCATGTGACTGCAATTCCTGAATAATTATTTTAAAATCTGTGGCATGTAGGAAAAAACAAGATCTTCTCTGGGTGCTTTTATTATGCTGGACTAGGAAGGTAATGCTAATAAAGAAAATATGACAAGTTCATTAGGATTTTTAAATAATTCAATTATATCTAAATTGCCTTTGATTAGCTATAAATTCTGTGATAATACTTCAATTGACCTTCTTATTTTTTTAGGTCTCTTTGAAATATCCACTGTAGAGAGAGGTGTTGTTAGCCTGTTTGGTGTGAAAAGTGCTCTCTTCATTGCAATGAACAACAAGGGGAAGCTATATGGAACGGTGAGTACAAGTGCAAATAGTTTTTCAAGGCTTAAACAAAGACTGCAGAAGTTTTGTGTTTTGCTTTTGGGGTTTTTTGGGGTGTTTGATTTTTTTTTCCTCCTGGAAATCTCTGATTAAAAGCAGAGAAAATAGCCCTCCAATTACAGGGAGCTCGCCCAGCCACTTCTCATCAGTGTTATTTAGTGCAACAAGCAGCATGGCTGTTAGAGGTCTGTTATTTTAAAGCTTTCCAGTAAGACTGTACAGGGAAAATGAATGTATTCTGCAAATACTACAGATTAATTAGATGGCTTCTTCTAAGGGCTCAGCACTGCAAACACTTTCTAGTAAGACTGAACCCTGCTGTTTCCCTTTTGCATTGCATGGTATGTAAAACAAAAGGGTGTGTTCTGCAAAACCCCTCGGAGGTAAAGCGTGTGTGTGTGTCCATGAGTGTGTGTGTATGTGATTGCATGCATATATGTGTGCGTACAGGTGTGTGCAGGACAGGTACAATTAGAGCTATCTATGCTAGCTACCATTAGTAAAATCATGACCACATGCTTCTCCCTACCAAAAACAACCCCACCGCAAAGAATAAATAGGAAGTCTACCGTACAAAGTCAACATACTTGCCTGGGGTTATTTTAAGGACCACTTTTGTGAGATCAGTCCCAGAGTGAGAAAACAGTAATAGCTTTTAACAATGGTATGCAAGTCATACTGAAACACCATCACCATCATCCTCATCTAGAAAGTGCTAGCTATGCTGTCTCAATGCAATTTAATCTCTGAGGCCTGAGCAAGGCATCTCCAGGCTCGAGGTTGAGCAGAAAAGGCGCTTGTTAGGAAGCGCGTCTGAAGGAGGCTGACTCTGGGCAATAGGCAAAAGCAGCCCATCTCAAAGCAATGAATGGCACTGACTGCATTCATCTTTTTTTTGTCAAGAAACAGAGTAATTTCCTTTGAAACAGGTCTAATTTCAGCAAAGAATTTCAGTTGCTTAATAAAATACCAAATATTGTGAAGGACCCATAGCCATTACTAATCTGACAGATTCCTTCTCACACAGGTAATGAGTGGGACATTTTAAGGTTCATGTCTGATGTCAATCACCTAAAAAGTGCCACAAGCCAAACTGCTTTGCTTGACTAGGTCTTCCTAAAGAAATGCAGGTTCTGGCTTCAGAGGTCCCTTTGATTTTTATTTCTTTTCCCCAGTTCAATCCAGCCTTTCTTATTTTCAAAGACATTTGTAAAAGCTGTAAGAGATGTGTCTTTTCCTTTGCACAATGCAATGTCCTAAGTTAAACTCTTACAAACTTTGAATGGTGTTATTACAAAGATGTCCAAATAGAACAGCACTCGTGGTGTTTCATGTGCCAGACATTTGATGTCAGGGAATTATTCTGCTTTCTCTTTTAACTTTCTCGGTGCTCTGTGTTTGTCTCCTGCTTTTCCTTGCACCTCCTTTCCCTGATAACTCCCTCTCATTGAACTTATGTCATGTGACAAAAAGAAATATAAAACTGTTTTCCTGCTGCACATCTCACTAACAGTTAAATAAAATTTCACTAATGATTTGGAAAAAAAAAAAAAAAAAGATTCAATGCTGATCTGAGGTCTTATTCAAGTGCCTTATTCAAGCAAATAGTTCTCCCTGGACATTGCTCTTTGTAAGAGAACTGACGGTTTGGCGAGCCAGGGTATCATTCTTTTATATATTACAGGACCTCTTGCAGAGGAGAGTTGTGAAATAAAGCTACATCATTCAGGCAAAAGTGCATGATGCTGACAGAAATGATTGCTTGCAAATAAAATGAAGAAATCCATGATTTATGATGAATTAACTTGATCTGTCAGAGGAAGTACACAGTCCATTATCTGGACAGGTGGCATCTGAGTTCATCTGACACCAAATTAGCACTGAGGAGGGACATTTGTTGTTGGATGCAGTCACCCTGGCACCACCTGTTGCAGACTGCAGTGAGTTCTTCTGTAGAACCGCTAGCAAGAAAAGGACTTGGGTCTTTGTGAAATATTTAGTTACCTGCTTTGTTCTTCCTCCCTACCCCTTCCTATTCTTTAGGCTGTTTTCCAAGATGAGTGCAAATTTAAAGAAATCTTGCTGCCCAATAACTACAATGCATATGAATCAAATGCTTACCATGGTGCTTACATAGCACTCAGCAAACATGGGAGAGTGAAGAGAGGAAACAAGGTTTCTCCTGCTATGACAGTGACCCACTTTTTACCGAGAATATGAACATGAGCAAAGCAGAAGATTACATCCCAGGAGAAACTGTTTCATTTTGCACATGGGAATAATCTCCCAGGTAAAGTATTTATACTGTTCACTGAAAAAAAAAATTATATATGTATGTGTATATTTGGATAAAAATATTTGTACTAGATTCGTCACACAGCATATGTAATACTATGCTGCTTCTCTTCTACTCTGAACAAATTCTACATGGCTGTGTGCCTCCTTCGGTGCTGAACAGAGAAAAATGAAAGCTGGAGTGCAAAGGAAGTATTTGGAAGACATAGAATTGCTGTGGATAATCATCTAATCAATCATAGGTTGTTTACTAATTAATATTAATTACCTCAGATAATAACCTTTCATAGTGAGCTGTTTACATATCATGGGCCAAATCATCAAATGACTTTGCTTCACCAGAGCTTCAAGCAGTTCACTCCATCTGAATATCTGCCCGCACCTCCCCTTCTACACACTGTGTCCCATCCCGTAAAGTCCTCAATCTATTTTGATCACTAGGGTGCCAACTCCACAACCATTTCCACACAAGCAAACTGTCTACCCCCAGAGCCTCTCTGTCTCTGAAGGGATTCTCCAGGGCCTCCTAACATGGGCCCGTTGGCAAAATGAAGACCTACAATCAATTTCCCACAGAAGGGGCCATGGGATACATCAGAGATGGGTCTCAAATGCAAAATATATTTGGAGCTGAGGATTTTAAATACCGACCCCTTGGCATTTTGTGAGCTTAGTGTAGACCCACCTCAAATATAGATGTGTAGATCTTTAATATAGATACACATATATAGACATGGGATATGTGAGTCTGTGTCTATGTAACTACGTGTACACACGTGAAAGAACATAAATATTTAAAGGCACTGTATTCATTTAGGCTTAATCTTGTTAATCTCTAAGAACTAGAACCAGTCTGCAGGATGCATTTTGTAAAATGTATGAAATTCATAAAGTCTTCCAGCAAAGGGTTATTTTAGAAAATTTCTCTGTTTTGAATTATCTTCTATTTACTGCTTTAAGTATATTTGGTTCTTCTCTATCATACCTCACTGAGCAAGAAGGTTATACAAGCATGCCTTGCTGTGTTAAGGCAGAGGAATTTGTGCCATAATTCCAATTTCTGTCACTTGCAAAGCATCAGTTTCAAAGACAACACAGCAAGCTTTATGAAATACTCTCCAAAGCTCTCCTAGAAGCCATACAAATAGCGCATAACCTTGCCTTACTATTTTCACAACCTTTTTTCAGATCACCAATGAAGCTACATTCTCTGTGCCTTTGAAAGAGTATTTTAAGAGGCCCTAAGTCAATAGTCACTATAAATGTCAGTTACCAGAAGCCTTGGGATTCCTGCATTGATGGCATGCTCTTAAATTTGAAACTAGATTCAATGCAATGTCCGAGCATGAGCATTTTCAGCATAGATGGACCATGCTGCTGCAGAAGTGAACATCTGAGTGCAAGATAATCTCCCACATCCAGACAGAATATGGCTATGTCCAGCCTTGACATGCCATTCTATTTGCAGGGGGTGTCTATTCATGATGAATTTGAGCCTTTTGACATGCATGAAAAACACCGTGAGGGCCAGATCCTCAGTTGGAGTAAACCAGCCAGTAAGACTATCAGTTTATAACTGCAGAAGATTTGGCCCAAAGAGCACACCTACAAGGATATATCTACAGCCATGCTTTCTGAAAAATTGTCAAGACAATAGTTTTGTGAACACAATTTTCCAACTACTTTTGTGTAATTTATACTTGAATTTATTTTGCCCAAATGTAAGTGGTGACCACAGTGTAAATGAAGATAAAAAAGAACGGAATACATCCCATGAATGGGATGCTTTGGATATGGCGAAGGAAAGGAGTTACTCTTCATTTTCTGGTTTTGCAGTATGTAGAGAGAAGCCAAGTTGGCACACTTTGTTCATCCACAACGTGTGCAGCAGTTTGCTTTGGAAAAATGTGCATTTAAAGAGAAAAAGCAGGTTGTTTTGAGTGGGGAGAGTGGGTCAGAGAAAAGTTTGGAGTATATCAGACAGTTACATCCACACAGAGTCCCTAGAGGTACAGACAGGAAGAGTGCTGCTGTGCTGAAATACATTAGCCAGCAACCTGTATCATTATGTTATATTCCTAATTGTCTTTGAAATGAAGTTTGAAGAAATATGGAAGAGTACACAGACATAGAAGAAATCATAGTTTGAATGCTGACACACAAGTTTGTTGCTGATTACAGCTTAAACCAAAGTCCTTAGGATGAAATCTGTTCACTCTTAAACCAATGCAGTCTAGAGTAATTTATTGTTGCCAGTACTGATAAATAATGGGATAGCTGGCATAAAAGGTGAGAATCAAACTCACTGACTCCATTTTGCACACACTGGTCAACAGTGAGAACAAACTGTAGACCAGGTCACAAGACACCTGTTTGGATGCAGCCTGCTGGGCTGAGTTTGTTCTTAAGAACTGCAGACCCTTGCGGATGCAGTTTTGGTGGGCATTTGGAAAGCCCCACTAGTCACTCTGCTGAGTTATTCTTTACACTACTGCTTTTTCCTTATTACATATCAATGCCAATCAGAGAAGTCAACATTGAAATAAAGAAAAGGTCTCCCAGTGTCAGGAATCCTGATGAATATGAGAGTGAATCACATCATTGTCAGAAGTGACGATGAAAGATGCCATTGTCAGGAGTGATGCCTGTGGCAGGAAACCCCTCCAGCACAGATAGTGCAGTACTGATGCCTTGTGGAGTGTTAGACTAGTTGGATACGATACTTTGACAGTACTTCTTAAGTGAATGCATGGCTCTGTTCAAGAGAGCCATGAGAGAGCTCAAGAGAGTCAAGGCACATGTTGACACATTGCTGCGGATATGCAGGCAGTCTAGGGGCAGCTCACGGTAGCAGAATGCGCTGTGACAGTGTCCAAGAAGTTGCACCACTTGCTTGGGAAATGGCCTGATCCTGTTCTGCCCATGCTTGATTACCTAAATTCCACCTCCTCCTCCCCCTCAAGCCGTTATCACCTGCACGGGAGAAGAAGTATTTGGGAAGACCATCACTCATTTTATACACCTCAGGATAAATTTGTTGAGCTGGCCCAGAGGAAAAAAAAGAAACCCAAACAAACCATTTGTAAAATGAATGTACATTATACAGAGACTATGGAGAGAATATGGGCATAGTCTGGCAAACCTGCAAGCAAAACTTTCTTTGAAGGGACAGTTCCATGGATATGTGACCACACAAAGAAAACTCATGAAAGTAAAGGAGTTTCCCAAATCAGGGGCAAATTAAGAACTTATTATTGACAGTTGTTGTGGTGGTCCCTTTCAGAGTATGTCTCATCTCAGTGTGCATTAACATGGAGTCATGAAATGGGCTACAAGCTCTGATAGCATTGCTGTGAATGCCCCACACCAGCCTGTCTTGCCCATATTTTGCACATGGGATTCTCCTGTGGAGTTGAACTTATTTTCAAGGTTTCTTCTTCCATAGGCAAATCCCATAATAATTTAAGACCTAATCCACCTCTGTTAGAAAACATTCTTGACTAGAATTAAATCATGCTCTTAAATAATCGAATATTTCCCAAACATGCAGAGATGCAGAGACACACACACAATGGAAAAGCAGAGTATTTTTTGTATACCTCACTAACTATTTCAATTCCAAGATTTTATTTTGCACAATAAAATGGTGCCAAAGTTGTTACTTTTTTTTTTTCACTAAAATATACCTCATATTCTGACTCAATATGGACTCATGATTGAGACTGTAAATTTGCAAGAAACACAAAACTGTCCAATCAATTGTTTGTGAAATTGCTTCTATTTTTATATGTATGTGCTGAGCACAATAGTCTGATGTATTCATAAAATAAACTTTTATACATTTTTGGTAGTGTTTTGACTCCAAATCCCTCTTAACATTTGTTTTTTCCTTGCTTCAGAGCTTCTGTATTAAAAATACACACATACACACAAACAGTTTTTTTTGACCTCCAGAACCAGAAGACATATTGGTACACTTAAAATTGTGGTAGACCTTTGTGTTCTTAAGACTTCTTGCCTGGGAAGTCATAAGAATGTCATGCTTGTTGTGGAGAGGCTGGGAGTTTCACAGAAGAGAAGGAAAATAAAACCGTAACCTGATTAAAGATGAGCTGTCATAGTCACTTGTCTAAATTCCAATGCTTTTTACCTGGGGAGGTTCTAGTGCTGCTCTCCTGTTGGTAATACTCTTCAGTGTGTGACTGCCCATACATACCCCTTACTTCATTAAATAAGTAAGGCTTTTTTTTTTTTTAAATGTCTTTTTCTTCTTGCTTGGCACTAACTTGGGAGATCAGCTTCCTAGAACCATCTCTGAAGGTTTTTTGCCTCACTACACCTCGAAGTTGAGCACTTTGGAAACCCTGCTACGTTTCAGTGATGTGGTAAGATTTGCATTCTGTCTCCCCGCTTCCAAGCTGCCACTTAATCAGTCCTTCTGTTATGTGATTGCAGACCTCTCCCAGTCTGGGAACCCAAACTAAAATATTAGAAACCAATAGCTGGGAATATGCCCCTTGCTTTTTGGTTCAAGAGTGCTGTTTAATCCATACCAGCATGATATTGCCCAGTGGACAAACCTTCGAGGGTCTGATTGCTGGTAGAGCTTCTCAGGAGCATAAGAGCATCAGCACCACCACGCTGGCTAAACGCCATTCTCTGCATTTGTGTTTTGGCTGCCTACACTCCCCCATAATAACTCCCTTTGCTTGCCAGTCATCATAAATTCTTGCGTATCGTTGCCCTGTGTATGTGCCACATTTCACCTGAGAGAGGGGTATATTTCACTGGTGGGTTAAGCAATGTTTCTCTTTGCTATAGAAGTCTTGTTTACAGCTCTGAAGGCCAGTCACCGTAGGCGGAAGTGGGAACGGGAGAAGATACACAACCCACACGCAGTGACTGGAAACAACAGGACAAACCAGCAGCTGATGTAAACCAGCCTAGCCCCAGCAAAACAGAAACATAACCGATCTGGCAAGGAGTCATCTGCAGAGGCTACAAAAAGGCTACAGGCGGCCAGCTCACAAGACACCCCTTCAGACACAGGCTAGTTTCTTCTCCCAGTATTGCAGGTTGCCCTTGGAAAGGTGATGCTGGCCAGACACACCTAGGCCAGCACGGATGGTTCCCAGGCTCCCTTCCCACTGCGTGCTCTCAGCTCAGGGGATGAAAAATCTTCAGGGAATTTGAGGGACAGGAGACGGTGGCTAAGCTCACACCTCTGTGAAATTTGGCTGAATGCTGCTTGGTTTACATCATTTTCTGCTACCTCTCAGGTCATTTGAGTCTTAATGGCATACCCGTTCCTACAGGTATGGCTGTGACACAGTAACCTTATCCTTTCCTCACCAATTCAACTTGGGTTCCCTGCCTCAGCAACTCCCCTGTGCTCACCTCAGGCTCTGTTCCCAAGACTGTAAAGCTGTGGGATGCTTGTCAGGGAAGGGGAACCTTTAATAGACAAGGGAAAATACAATTTAAACAAAACAAAACAGAATCAAATGGCTTAAAAAGGAACCTCTTCTAGCTCCCTGCACTAATCCTGTCCCTTTTCTTTCTTCCACATCTTTTTCTCTGACCTGTCACTGAAAGTATAACTGCTCCTCGGAAAATTCTCACCCTGTACCCAGAGATGGAACAGGAGTAGCCCAGCATGTCCCTTCTCTTCTCCCTCTCCCAGGTCATGCTGCCTTCTGTGTCCCCTAGCCTGCAGCCATTGGCAGGGACCCATAATCTGTCCACATATCCAGGCTCTGGCTTCTCTGATGACCCACCATCTATATGAGGCAGCAGGTACTGTTTCCATTAGCTCGATGAGCTGTGTGGGTTGTCAATGGCTCCTGATGAACATGTCAGCCCTGAGCTGTCTGGAGGTTACAGTGTGAGCAGCACAGGTGAAAGCAGACAGCATTACACCTTCCTGAAGCCAGCAAAAACTGATCAGCAATGGTAGCAAGATTTAAATAAATAAATAAACAAATAAATAAATGTAAATATGTATAATAGAGCAGGGAACATTTTCTACTCGAAAAAAGCTAACAGCTAAATAGATGTTGCCCTGGGAACATCCTGGCCATGGAATCAGAGATAATTAGATTGGAAGGGACTGCTGGAGGGCTCCAGTTCAACCTCTCACTCAATGCAGGACCAAGCTCAAAGCTAGAGGAGGTTGCATCGGGAAGAATCTCCTGTATCCGCAGCCCTATGATAGCCTCTTTAAATAAAAAGCTCTGGATAAAATTCTGGATAGCAGCTGAAAAGGGATCAATGAGATATATGTCTCAAAGGGGTCACCAGTGCAGCTCACACTTTGCTGGAAGGCAGTCTAACAGCTGACAGCATCTTTCTGTCAGGCCTTGACACAAATCACATCCAGCCTGTGCACGGAGCAGAAAATGGCTTTCCTCCTGGAACTCATCCCTACCAACTCAAATGACTACAGAATTCAGCTGAAGGATTCAGACTCTGAAGGCAACTCCCCCTCCCACCCCTGGCCAGCCCCCCAGGCTTTCTGGCAGCTCAGGGATGCAAGGCTACCTCAGTTGTGGGTACACAAGATTTGAGGGAAGGACACAGGCACAAGAATTGCATGGCTTCAGTGCAACCCCAGACCACTTTCCAGGAAAAGAGCAGCAGCAGTGCTAGTCCGAAATCTGAATGCCACCTAACGCCTGCTAGAGACAGGTAGAAAGGGTCTGACCTCCTGAGGCTGATTACTGCACTTTTTTACTGTTGTTATTATTATTGCCCTCTGGTGGCTATTTTGTTATTTAGCAGCTAGATGTCGGAGACCAAGTGTGGGTTCTGTACCATGGGGCTGGGCACGAGGGGAAAAGGAGGCCACCACCTTGTGGTTGTGATTTGATTCAGGCTTCAGGTCCCTCAGTGTGCTCGTGTCTATTGCGTCCTTACACAGGAAAGTCATAATTTTAACTGAGGAGCCACAGAACACAGTATTTGGGATTCAGGTATCTTCTTGATGAGCAACTTTTCATAACACTAGGCAGGTAAATTGATCATGAAAACTATTTTGGTTTTACTCCAGCTTTTCCAAACTGAAGATTTGCCAAGGCTTTTGCAAACACAAAGCCTGAGCCTACACATCAAAGGCAGTGCCACATGGAAAGTCTTAAAGGACATAAAATGATGAGGCTCATTCCGCTGCTCCCCCCCCCCCGCTGCTCCTCATGACACTTATGGCAGCAAATACTGTTTAGCAGCACGGAGCACCTCGAGCAGAAAAGCAGAAAGCAGCAGTATTTTCTAAATTATACTGAAGACAACAATTTTAAAGCATGTTAAGAAACCCTTTTTTCCCTGCTACCGCATGGATCGCATTATTACAAATAGTGCTGTGGGACTGTAAGTGATCACGAATTACAGTCCCCACTTCAGTGAGTACCGGAGATGCTCTTAGCAGGACCAGGAGCCCCGGGCAGGATGCTGGTGCTCTGGCTGCCAGGGGGCGGTGTGCCACCTGCAGAAACCATATCTCGGGGGGAAAAGAGGGCAGAAGGGGGGAAAAAACACAGGAGAGGCCACTCACACTTAGAAACAAGCATATTGGTGAGAAATTTACCGAATAGAGATTTACTTCACCAGCAAAATCTAAAGCTTCATACAAATACTATAGCCACTTCTCCATCAACTACTGAGCTAGCACAGTTTTTTCTAGAAAAGTGGCAGCTACTGTACTAGAGTTTTATGCAACAATGTGGCTAGATCTTTCCTCAAAGGAAAAAAAAAATAGGCTTTCAATTCAGTAAAAAAAACCCCACCAAAACAAAACAAAACAAACCCCAAAACAAACAAACAAACAAACAAACAAAAAACCAAACCCAAAAAACTTTCAGATAAGTTGTTTACTTTCCTTAGAACATGCCACTGGATACATCGAAAAAGTGATAACGAAACATTTTGCTTTTCAGAAGTTTTCACCCGTGTCTCTTAGATCAAGAAAGTTTATGGCAGAAAACATCGTTTTATTTAATAGGTCCTTATTTTCTGTGTTGTAGGAAAAGAAAAAAAATTCTCTTTAGTTGAAATGATAGATATGTGAGACAGTGTTAATATGGTTTTCTTTTTTTTATAAGTGAATCTGCTAGGAAGTAACAGGCTGACACAGTCTAAGACCAAAGAGCCAGCCTGTACTCTCTCACCTGATGTTTATGCCACTGTAAGGAAGGTAGGGAGCAGATTCAGGCTTTCCTGGTGTATTTAATCTAAATCTCCAGTCCAGTTTCTGTGAGTTTCTGAGCAGGATCCCAGCACTGCTCCTAGGAGTGGGAGAAGGGTTTGAGATGCAACATTGAATTCTCATGGGCAACTCATTATCTCCTGGTCCTTTTCTCCGTGTTGAAACTTGGTGTTGCACAGACGAGACCGCAGCGTGGACATCACAGGGTCCCAGCACCTCTGGAAAACCTGTCCTTTAGGAACAACAATGAGAAACCAAAGCACAGGTGAGAGCTGAGCCCAGTTTGTACGTCAGCTAAACTCAGCCTTGTAGAAGGCCAGGCCAACAACCCCCACCAAGGGTGACCCCAAGGCCCAGCCTTGTCTAAACCAGCCTGGATCAGGACAGAGACACGCGAGGACGTCAGCTTCTTGATAGCACAGGCAGGGTCAGCCGTAACGAAGCAGGGTACACTCAACCAGTGTTTCTGTTTGGAAATGTCCCAGAAAAAAACAGCTAGGGAGATGGGACTGAAGAATGCAGAGGGAAGAAAAGGAAAGGGAAAAACGGAAGACAGGCAAGATAAAATCAACGCCTGACGAAAACACGAATGAAGGCACCAGAGAGTTTTTTCTTCAAATTCCTATGTCTATGAAAAGAATCATACAACTGCAAAATGAATGTGCTGCAGAGCAGACATTATCTGGATAGCAGCCACGGCATCCCCACAGAGCCAAGCCATTAAGCTTGGCCTTAACTGGCCCTAACATCCTTGACCAGCCTCAACTGGGACCTCCTGGATTGAGAGATATCACCATCTCTCCATAGACGAATAATGTGTTTGTCTGGAAACTGGCAATATTAGGGAGAGGTTAGCATGAATTTTCACAATTCTGTACAATCTTTCTGATTCTGGAACTGGAGGAGAAACACACCTCTGGGAAAAGGTTCACATTGGGGGTCTGCAATTGGAGAGGCAGCAGGGAACAGTTCACAGGATGGTGGACTAGCTTTTGGGGGTCACAGGCTCAGTTCTCAGCTCTGCCACAGGCTTTGTATGTAACCGTGAGCAATGCACCACGTCTCTGCACTGTCTTGTATGCAGGGAATGCTGCAAAACCAACAGTGTAGAAAACTAAGTTAGCCATATGTACTGGATTGGGACACCTCTGATAAATGGAGAGTGGACACATACCTCAGCAATGTGTTTTTCACATCCTAGTAATAACACTTCCATCTTCTGCATGTTGCCTTTCATGTAGTGAAACTGCAGCCACATTTGCCCCCCCATCTTCTCCAGGCTGAACAAGACCTACTCCAACAGCCTCTCCTTGTATGTTACGTGCTGCAGTCTGCACACCTTTTAGGGACCCCTTGCTGGACTTACTCCAGCTTGTAAACATCTCTTTTCCAACATGGAGCTCAAAATCAGACACAGTGTCAGATGTAGCCTTACAAAAGGGAAATAAGCACTTTCTTCGATCTGTTGTCTATGCTTTTGCTAATGCAACCCAATATGCCATTGTTTTTTTAATGGTTGCATTGATAGTCCTTCTTACACTAAGGAGTCTCAGAGGGTAAGGAGTGGCAAAGGCAGAGAGTCTATAAACTGGGGATTCCCCCTCCAGCCCCTCAAGGGAACTGCCAGACATTCATTTAAGACAGTTTTGTGTAAGAGCATGACAATGGGGTGAGGTTGTTGTCTGGATTTCATAAAGTGATTTGCAAACAAATTAAACTGTTGTGAAACAATTCAGTCCCTACGGAGCTTAGCAATGCTCAATTCCATTCCCACTGTTGCTAAGGAAAGCAGAGGATAGTCAGTATCTTTGACAGACATTGGCAGGCCATGATCTAAAGGTGTCTCCATGACTTCAGAGCACTGGTCAGTATTGGTCGTTTAACTTAAGACATGCTCATAAAAGGAAATAAACAGCCCCAAATCTCTTTTGCATACTCTAGTTTTTTATCTTTACTTGTGGCATTTACTGAAGCTACCCTCTCTGCACCCGTTTAAGCAATGGAAGACAGAATTAGGTCCTGGGTATTTAAATACAGCTGACTTTGTTCCTTGGAAAAATGACCCAACTGCAAGCTCTTGTGCCTCATGTTTGGAATCACAAATGACTCAGCAGAAGCCAAGAGGACATTTGGTTTCCTTGTCAGAACACAAGAGTGAAGAAGGAAGTAAGAATCTCTTCCAGCTGTTGGGTAACTGAGAGGGAGACTGAGGCTAGGACAAACATTGTGGGAATCTCTAGGTTTAATATATATAACACAAACTGAAATTACAGTTAACTGCAGTGACCAATCCTGGCTGATGAAATAGCTGTCACTGGAAAAAAATCCTAAAAACAAACAACCAAATATGCAGGCACAAGCGGAGATTTCTTTTTTCTCTCCAGCCAAGCTCTGCATCCCGCTCAACCCAAAAGCATGTTTGTTTTGGAAGCTGCAGTCTGCTGAAAATTGTTTGGCCAAAATCCAAGGGGCCAATAAGTCCAGATGAGCTGAACAAGCTGTGTCCTTATATCATGAGATGTGAGTGTATTATTCAATCCTGGATTGCATGCAAGCATATAATTGTTGGTTATTTTTTGTTACAGGGTGTGGACCAAAATGCCTTGATTGGGACTAAATTTCTGTCCCCTAAATTAACTGTTTACAATTCACAATTTTGTTGTGTGCTTTTGATTTCATGGACCAGAGATCGCAGCACTAGAATAGCTCCTCCAAGGACAATGTGACCATACCAACTTGCATCAAATGAGAAATCATTAGCGATAATGTATAAAATGATGGAGTTGTTTGCCTTTGTATTTGTTGCAGGACTGTCTGGAGAAGAGCATCTATTTTTTCCTTGAATATTTTTTATGAGAACTGATCCATCCTGAGTCATTCCAGGTGATCGGAGCGTTGCTTGTTTTTTTTTCCTGGGGTTACTCTGTCTGTGACCTGGGCGAAGGGCTTACGTATCCAACACAGATCTTCCGGTTTATTGAAGAGGCAATAGATCTGCTGCTAAAACATAAGGGACGTAGTTATGATAACCAGCATAGGTGTCATTCAGCAAGATCATCATCTTTTTCAATAGCACTTTAACTACCACAGTTATCCAGTGAGGGACAAGCCAGCTTACACAGGGTCAAAACACAAGCAGTTACTGCAAAGTAGTGGACATATGACATTTTCTTACCCTACCTTGACTCTTGGCGATGTTTTCATGCAGCCAGGGGTTCAGATCTCAGGCTGAGCTGATGGCAACAGCAAGTAGCACAAGCAACTTATTTGACTCATGATCTGGCCTGCCTTGATCCACAGTCCCTTTGTGAAAATACGTTAAGTACTTCTGCACTTTAATATAACCATGTAGTTAACCCTATGCAAAAAGCACTAAATCCCAGTGCCAGGCTAACAGCAATGTTGGGAAATAGGAAACTTTACATAAAACAAAGAATTTTCTCAAAATAGAACAGTCAGCCAGACTACTTTCAGCCACTTTGCAGTGTGATACAATAGGAGATGGATGCGCGAACTGATTTAGTTGTTGAGGCTGTATATCTGGATCCTCGGTATTCCTAAGGACCTAGAATCAGGCACTCCACACTTTTTTAGACAAGACATACTACCTGGGTAGGCAGGTCAGCAGAACTGGGTATGTCAGTGACAGGCAAACTGTAGCACAGGGCAGATCTCAGAATCTAGACAGATAAACTGCATCTCTTCCATGCCAGCTCACTAGAAAACAACATTTTTCAAAGGCAATGACTAGAGCAATAGAAAATGTGGGAAAGAGAAGGGGACATATATGGTGCATGTATGGATGCCACATTCTGTAAACCTTGAGCAAATCTGTAGACACTGTGTTGTAGAAGAAGACAAGGATAATATCAAATAGAATTTATTTTCTACACATCTATAGCAATCAGCATGCAGGTCTACAAGCCACTTGGGTGACTCTGAAATTTTTTCTGTATGAAATTTCATCTGTATGTTTGCATTCTGTACAATTTCAGTTTATATTGAGGTGGTTGTTAGCTGTCATGAAGGTGTTAAGTTGAATTCATTTCCATTCTTTCCCTAGCAGTGGAGATTAAGGGATGAATGTACCATAGGTCTTAAAGTCAAAGTGTCTCAGTGTCAAAGAGACATAGTCATGATCAGGCTACGCAGGTGGGCTAGCCTGCTTCTGGCAGGTAAGAAGGCCCATTAGGGCTGTGGAAAGGATAATATAGAGATTATTTTTCTTAAACCAAAACAAACCAAAACAAACCAAACCAAAACAAAAAGCATTAAGTAGCATTTCTAAGTTTAAAAAAAAATGTCAGCCAGCAAGTCTTTGTCTTTGGAAAACTGAGCAGTTTGATGAGAGCCCAAAAATTCAATAAAGATGGTAAAAGCAGCCTTCTTGTCATCTTTGAAACAGAATGTGTTTCCCAATCAGCCCTGGCATGACACCAGCTTGTGCCAGCTGTGAAAATGGCCAAAGATCAGTAGGACCCAGGTGGAGGATCAGTGTCCCAGCAGCTGATGAACCCGTTCATCCAGGGCACTATGTGCCACTCAAGTTCCTCCTTGCCACCTGTGTGACAGGCTAAGAAGGCAACGTGAAGAACTATTGTGTCTGCAATATACAAAGAAATATTGTAGCTGCAAATCTACCTGAAAAGCCATTCTGTGATAGAAAACCTGAATCAGGGGGCAGAGTGCAAAACATATCTTTGCCAGATTTCCATCAAATCTAATCAGCCCTTGTCCATGTGATCCAGGTGCCCCCATCACAGAAATACCTCAACAAACAGACCCCAGCTTCTGAGCAAGGCTGAGTTAACACAGTTTTAGGTGAAAAAATGAAGTCATTGTTACCCATTGTGCCCTGCCTTTTACCAACTTTGATCTCCATGTAGCTTTAAAGGAGTTCAGAATCATTTATTAGTCTTGCAGTAGCTTGGGAAACCTTTCTACTTTCCCTGCATTAGAAGTACTGGGTACAAGATCAATGCTTGGTTCAATCATGGGCTTCTTCATTTACTGCTTAGGTTTTCAGACTAAAAAATTACTCTTAAAACTTATAGAGCAAATGTTTCTCCAATGAAGTTTTAGTTTCAAAGAGATCCCACTAAAAAATAAGTCTCAGAGCTGAAGAGTAACACATGTAATTGTACTGAAGCAATTCTAACCTTATCAGTCACGTGCTATGTCATTACTGTCCCACAGCAAAAGGGCCCTTGGCAGATGACGAGGTCGTCTACATATTTTGCCTTTTGACAGTTTCACTGTATCCCCCCTCCTCTTTTCCATTCTTCATTTCTTTAAGCTAGGCCTTTCTATCTCTTCTTCCAGGAGACAGAATTGAGCGAAACATGTGAACCCAAGAGACTGGAATGAGTTTGAAATTAGGTTAGAACAAAGTTTATTATCTATTCTCTTCTTCTATCTAACAAGGGGAAATTACCCTATTAGTTTTTTGGATAAATAAATGCAGTGGCATACATTACCATGCCCAATGTCATAGAATCAGAGAAAGATTTAGTTGGGAAAGGGCCCCTGGAGGTTTCTAGTCCAAGCTGAGATAAGAGCAGCACCAACTCCCAAGCTAGACCAGCTCACTCAGGACCTTGCCCATTCAAGTTCTGAGTATCTCCAAGGCTGTGGGCTACAGTCTCTATGAGCATCTGCTCAAGTACTGCATCTCAGGGGAATAACTTTTAACTTCTCTACAACCAAAATTTTCTGTGTTTCAGCTCTTGACCATAGCATATTTTACACTAAATTGCTGATACTTACACTCAGTTTTAATGGATTTTAATGTACAGCTTTTGTATGTAAAGTGTACATTAGAGAGGGCTGCTAGAGCGGACTGATTTGAAACAAAGCACTATCCATAGAGATAGCTGGGAACCAATTTGCTCCTTTTCTTCTTCTTCTTTTTTTNAAAGAAATGCGGGGAACAATTTTCTCCCTTTTTTTTTTTTTTTTTTTTTTTTTTTTTTTTGTACCAAGGTAAAAAGTAAAGCTCAGGTGCAAAACTGTGGAGATAGATTGGTGAGATTAGACTGCCTAGACATTACCTGCAATTTTGTCTAGATCAAATATCATTGCTGTACAGTTGAAAATGTAAGGGTTGTGGATAGTGTACTGAATTTTTCCTCCCCAAAACAGATTTGGAAACATAAAATAAGAAAACTATCATTTAAAAACAAAAACAAAATGTGCCTTTTAAAACTTTTGCTTATGCCTGTAAAGCTGTAATCTCCATCCCTCCTATCCCCTGCATAAGGGCATGCATTTCTCAAGAGTAAACTCATATTGCAGCTGAGAAACCAAATGTCCTTCAAAGCTTGCCATGCTAGCAAACTACATTTTACAATATCAGACTCCAAACTAAGTGCCACCAACTCCTACAGGTTTTTACAAGAGACAAGGAGTTCACACATCTAAAGAACTACCTATAAAGCTGGGTTCTCTACTTCGTGTGTATTGATGTGCAAGAGAAAAAAGATTTCCTTGACCAGTTCAATAACATCACGATTTCAGCAGCATTTGGCTACAAAGATTTGGATGCAGTAAGTGGCTATAATCAAACATAAAACATGATAAGAGCATTAAGAAATTTAAGTTCCCTTCAACCCTCAGCACCCAAATGCTTCTGTTTCAAGTTTTAAAGACAACACAGGAAAAGAAGACTTCCCTGAGGGCACATTTCTATTTATACTGACTTAGTTTCCAGTACTAAGAAGAACTGGACAGAAGTGAAAGACAACAGGACTGCTGTGGGCAAAATGCTTCACCAACAGCTGAGTGCTTTTAAACCAGAGTGTAACAAAGAGCTGTAAACAGCCTTTAAACCAGAGTGTAACAAAGAGGAGTCTTTCAGAGGCTGCTTTTTACCTTTTTGCTCACTTCCCCTGAAGATGAAAGGGAAGATATTATCTTTTAGTAATAGCATCTTATTGATTCTTCACCTACAATTAAAGAGCAACAATCAAAGGATGCTCAGAGAAGGCATACAGAGATCTCCATGTGAGAGCTCAGATTGAGATGGGTTGTCTAGTTTTGAGGAGAAAAAACACCTGAGAGTTGATACAAATATCTATGTAGGAGAGGAGTTAACTTGAAACTCTTTCACTCCTGTGATACCTTAGATGAAATTACAGGTTGCACAGAAAGTGTTTTTAAATATATATAGATATTTTAAGCCACAGATTATCAGGAGAACTTGATGCCACAAGACATTGAGGGCATTTGGTTCAACGACATGCATTGCTCAAGCAAATCACCTCAGAGTTTGCTCATGTACAAAGAGCAGCAGCTACCACAACCACACATGAAGAGACATCTGTCTTCCCACTCTCTTCCTTCACTTTCTTGGTGTACCCCCTCACACCTATACCTCCCACCTTTACCACTTGCCCCCCAATTACTCCTATGCTGGGACCTACCCTCACATCCCCCCTGACTTCTCATTCGTCTCACCCTAAGCAAAGATGTCTTCTAATCTGCATACCACCAAGCACATTACATGATCTATGGGGTTGGGGGTGTCCAGGTGCTGACCTGAGCTGCAGGAGAAGCAGCTCCCCACATGTGAAAGGGGCTTCCCATCCCCAGAAGAACAGCTGCCACAACCTGGTAGACTCCATTTCAATAAACTAGAAGCATCTCTTTGGAAATGGAGGGTATCAGCAGCTCTCATCACAGATTGTAACCATTCTCTATTCCACAATACCTAAGAAAATTCAGACCCTTTAAGATGACAGAAACACTCTGTTCAGAAAACACAACCTTTTAGGGACTGGTTCTGCTTTGACTGGGAGCTCTGCCAAGGTTCTCAGCTGGAGGAGGAATGAGGCCCTTCATTGCAGTTAGAGCAAAACAACACAAACAGCATCACAAATACCCAGCTGGGACATATAGAGGCAGGGAAGTTTGATTTCTTATCTACCTCCTCGGAATACCATGAAATATTGGGGTTCTCTCTTTCTGTCTGCCTTCGTTGCATTAC
>VXBL01006302.1:412234-438772 GCA_013400195.1 Aramus guarauna | reverse complement strand
GGGGGGGTGTGTCAAAAAAATTATGCCTTATAGGTATCGAACTATTAGTAGCTCATGGAGACTCTCATCGAATGAGTGAAAATGAGGTTTGTATTTAGAAAAGGAGAATCTAAGTTTAGACTGCATGTTTCTATTTAGTTCTGAGCAGGTATCAGCTGCTTTATACTTGTAAGATTGAAATATTAATCAGGAGATCTCTAATGCTGAGAAAACTTTTTCCTTAGATTGGTATATGTTATGGGTAAGTTTACTTATCAGAATCTAACCTCCATATATACATCTGAAGTTTACAAATCTTTAGCTAAGATGCAATATCTGCAGAGCAGAGCTTTTCATTGTAATTTAGGTGTCAAATTGTTAGCTGGTAGAATTCAGTATAGCTTGATTTGTTTTAATGGAGCTATATTCATTTCCACAAGGATTCTGAAAATTGTGTACATACTTAGCTATTTTTCTCCCCTATTTCTTTTCATTTTAATTCAATCTTCCTGTAATCTTAAACCTGTGTAGTTTTCAAAAAGTTATTCTTGATGTACTCTACCGAAGTCAATAGCAAGGTAACAACACGCTGCAGAAAAAGTGTGGTAGATATTTGAGAAGAGTTTTTTTTATTTTGGTCTGTGTGCATTTTCTGCATGTCAAGATGCAGATTCTTCTGTTTATTTAGTGTATTTTACAGCCTGACAACAGTCTGAAAATGGTACATTTTCCCAAGTGTGCTCATAGCACTAATGCAAAAACTTTAGGCTAGATGCTGGTCCTGTTCTTTCTGTCTCATAAAGTAATTCACTGAAGCCACTGGAGTGTAACAAAATCAAAATAAGGCCCCCTGTGTTCCTTGCTTTCATTGAAATTGTTCTGGATTTAGCGCAGGGTCTGTCCTACTGGCAGCATTCAAAATAATCTTCTTTTTTTTCCTATATATGTATATATATGGGATATCACTTTACCTACAACATTCAAGCTGTTATGTTCGAAAAGTTATAGGTCCTGATTCTGCTGTTAGAGTCGTTTTCCTACATGGAGTGATTCCTAATTTACATAAGCTCTTACGAGCACAGGACAAGCCAAATGATTAGGATTAGAGCAAGACTTCTGTCTCATAATTTATTGATTTTCATCCTCTGAAATTATCATGGTTTTGATCTGTTTCAAAATAGAAGGAGTGATTCTAATGGATTTAGGAGGATCACAGGGTGAGCAGAGTTGTGTATTTTCTTGCTTATTCAAAATACAGCAAGACTTCTTACCTTGCTGTCTATACAGTCGAGAGGTGTGATTTTATTTATGTGTTCTAGTTCAATAATTTTACTTGATTCCTACACCATTCTTCTTGGCTTTTGCTCCTTGCGAACTCTGGACTGTAATTACACAAGCAAAGCTTTCATTTGCAAAAATTGTAAGCTCCTCAGAGCTCTCTAGGACTCCAAGTCAACAGATCTACAACAATTTGGTTAAACTTCTATACCAATCTCCATATTCATACACAAGAACAAGGTAAGAAGGGTTGCTCACTCTACCAACAGCCAGGGGATTTAGTCCCTAAACTAAGAGTGAATGCACAACAGATTTTGCATCAAAATAACATATTTGCAACTATAGAGAACTGTATGGAAATGTCAGAAGAATTACTTCTTAAAAGGAGATGCTGGCCATCACCAGCTAGTAAGAAAGCATTACTTATTTATATTGCAATATTTATTTATTTATTTGAGGGGGTCTTAAGTCCCACAGAATATTTATAAATATTTATAACAATGTATTATAGAGACTGTTTCCTTTTATAAAAGTACCAATAAACTTTTCCTTCTCTCCAAATGGTGGATTTTGCACTGTCTATTCAAGCCCCCATTCCCAAAGGACTTGTGTAAATAAATGGCACTGACTGTGTCTGAAAAAGCTGTGTGTTCCACTATCCCCTGTGGTTTTCAGCCTCATAGATTGCAGCTTTATGGGTGTTTCCTGCATCACAACTGTGAAAGTTCTGTGAAAGATGATGAGAAAAACAAAGCCTTAATAGGACTAAACTGACCATGAAGAGACTGTGACCTCTACTGGGAAACTTCTTCTGCAATGGAAAAAGCAATGGAAAACCACTGGTCTAGCAGCTCAGTCCCGCTAGGATGTATTTGTGATCCTGGTTCCAAGAGATTAGGGTAAAAGATATTTGGTAAATTACCAATACTGCTCACTTATTGCTGCTCATACAAAATATTCTAAATCCAGCCCTGCGGCCAAGCACAGGGTCACAGACTGTTAAATCTGAGATGTCATCCTCATAGTTCTTTCCTGCAATGGCCCCCAGAGAGCTGCAGAATGGCAAGTGCCTTTGAGTCTGACAGGTTATCTCCTTGTAGCACTTCCCCTCACCACAGATACTCTATGGAGTTCTATCATAGTCAGCGGCACCATTTGCATCTGCTATGGTGCCTATACCAAGGGAAGCATCATATTGCCGCTAGGTACCACAGTAGCATTGCATTTTATGGGCAAGGGCTTCAGTGGGAGGGTGGTCAGGTAGGTGGGGAACCCTCTTCTCCAAGATCCCTTTCTCCTCCCATTGCTAAAGTTTAGGTTTATGGACTTCAAAGGGGGAAGAAGCACAGCAGGAATGCAACAGGATTGAAGCATATGAGAAACTTAATAGATGCTAAGGTATTGTAAAAAATCAGCTTGTATCATCTAGTCTCCCACACACTTGAAATCTCAGTACGGCCTTGGGACTGTTTAAACTGATTCACAGTAAGCTGTGCATAGGGAAAGAAGAAAGCATGCTGCAGAGCAACCGTAGCCCCTGAAAACATCCCTGCCCTCTCTCTCTCTTTCCAAAAGCAGGGCAAACACTAAGGTATGTTCAGTTGTTGTCTCTCCTTGTCCGGGAAGCTTGCTCTGTTGTGAACTGCAACCGGATCTTAAAGCAAGGCATAAATGCTGAGTGAGAGGAACAATCCAAAGACTGCCATTTTATGGATCACAAGGTGTTAACAGAAATTATTTCCGAGACTGTTTTCTCCATAGAGTAACCCACATAAACACCAAGCATCTGCAAGGTACCTTAGCACAGCACTGAAGGCAACAGCATGGATGATAACGGCAAAGGACAATCAATGAAATCCAGATTTCCTGTTCCTGGTCTCCTAAAAGCTGACATCTCCTAAAAACCGCACTTGATCCCTGTCTCTAGGCCAAACAGATTCTGGGAAATGGAAGTTAAAAGTGAAGCGACTCCTGTACCAGAAGTGTTTGTAAATGGTGACATTAAGAATAGTACTTGAGCAACAGTGTGAATGTTGTGAATGTCTCAAAGGACATCTCAAAAGGTTTAAGTGGGCTTTTTTTTATTTAGTTACTAAATATAGAATGCTTTATCTTCAAACTCTTTAAGCCCACATTGCTACAAAGGACCATCAGAAAGCTGGATTGCATGTAAACTAGTCTGTATATGTACACCTCCAAAACATTTTTTTTAAAAAAAAAAACTTTTGATTTTCACTTTTCAGGTAAAACCACATTAAAGAGTCAGCAGAATCAGGTGCATTGTCCTTTTTCTGGGTAGCATGTGCCTGCAAAGTGAGGGGAGCAAAACAACTGCAAAGACTGCATTTCTCACGGCTGAGAACAAAGTGCCAGGTAGACATCACCCATCTGTGTTTTGTCTTCATACAAGTGCTAGAATTGTAGTGGCATTACTGCATTGGCTCTGCATGGGTGTATTTGTCTTTATATATTTTAAAGCAAGAAAAAATGAGACCAAGAGCCAGAGTGGTGACAATGCCAGTGGAGCAGCCCCCTCTGCCCCCTGTCTTTGGGGTGCAGGAGTGGCAGCCCTCTTAGCAACATGGGTCTGCCCAGTATAGGGCATGTCTGTACAGAGGCACCCCCCTCCAAAAGTTTCATCTCTCCAAGACCTCCTTCACACCAGCTATCTCCTTATGGTTCCTTCCTTCCTTGTGCAGCTCCATCCATTCTTGCTTTCTAAAACCAGACACAGAGATGGTCAACCTGGCCCACTTCAGCCTTAGCTTCAAGCTGGTCTAGGACACAGGTCACAACATCTACTGGTTCCCAAATTTTTGCTCCTCCCTCCAAGTTATTTCCAGATCCCAACAGAATTCAGCCTTGATGTCCCAGAGAAGGACAACATGGCACAACTATAATCTAATTCATTTTTGTCGCTGTTCATTATTGCTTACTCACAAGCCCACATAGAACAGCCACTCCCATACAAATTCAGCTACAGCTTTAACTCCTCCTATACCACTGTAAATTTAATGGACTATCTATTTACTCATGTGGGGATGAAAGGAAATTTAACCCAGTGTGGCTTAAATCTAAATAATATTTCTCCTGGCTCTCCCCTGTGTCACACAGATGTGTACAGAGAACATGCCCTGGTGTCAGCCAGGAGCTAAGTTCCTGCTTGCTTCTTCATGGGGCTGATGTGTTGCTAAAAGGCGAGGAGGAAAAGGAGAAGAAAAAGAAAGGGGAGAGGCTGAGAAATGGCAGGTGACCATCTGATTACATGGTATTACACAGAGCTCAGCAGCTTGCTGCAGCACGAGAATTTCAAGTTGTATTTGCCTTTGGAGCACAAAAAAGTTTGCAGAGAAGGAGGAAAGAAGAAGGTATACAAGGATGACTGGAAAGCAGAGAGGGGAGAAATAGCAGGGACGGCAGAGGAAGGGAATATGTCGCACCGGAATGGGCAGGATACAGAGGCTTGAGCAGGGTGCACTCCTTAGGGACTGTAGTATAAGGAGCTGGTGGATGGGAATATCTGTTCCAAGATTGCCACAGGTGAGCACAGTGCAGGAGCTGTGAACATCATGCTGAGGTTCATATAGTTCTTTTGTGTTTTGACTCCTTTTAGGACAAATGACCAATATCTAGAAGAAAATCACAGGGTATAGTTGCTGATGCATGGTGTGGTGCCGAATTTTTCTAAGCTACTGGCTACAGAGAAAGAATTAAATTGATGCACCAGAGGGAAAAGTAATTTAGGAGGTAAAAAAAAAGAGTGAAATTTGGTATTTTGAGCTGTTTCACACAGTGTTTGGGATGAATAAGGACCCACTTACAGCAAAATTGCCATGCACAAAAATCCATGTTGTGGACATTGGGTTACAAAACTAATATCTACAGTACAGGCTTAGCTTCCCATAGATGGATATATCAGAATAAAGCAGGCAGAATCTCACTTTTGGTTTTGCATTAAAGAATTCTCTTTGAAGGAAAAAATATACTGGCCTGCTTCTTTTACCTGGGTGGGGTTTTGGAAATACAGTAGCTTGATACCTTGATGTAACCTTCCCCCTCCAGAGATCCTCACATTGCCTTTGGCCCATGCTCTCTCCTTTCAGAGCTGCTGAAGATGCAAGGACAAGGGGCAGAAGGGACTGAGCTGGCCATTTCAAGAGCCCCCAGCTATTCTTTCTATTGCTAGATTTTATCTCATGAACTGTGTAATTGTACAAACTGCTATTCAGTAATAATCCTGTAATCCTGTTTGATAACAGTACCAGGCACTAGTATGTGCCCAAAGCCCAGAACAAAAAGGCTTCTGAGAAACACCGACCAACCCCTGAGATTTCCTGCAGCATGGGCCCGGCTGTTGGTGGACTTGCCACCACAAGTACAAAGGCTGGTAGCGCTTCAGGCATAAAGGGAGGCACCAAGTACCTTCCAGCACAAGCCACACCTGCTGAGCATAGCATGGGCTAGTGCAAACACCTGGTCTGCTCTCCTGCCTGCTCTGCAGGCTGTTCCTATCCTCTTCTCATCACCCACCATCCGGTCTTCCCCTACCCTTATCTTCATCTCTTAGCTTGATGTAACAGGGATGCACTCTGATTTTATATTTCTTATCTGATTCGGTGCTTTTTAGAAAATCACAGACATTCAGAGAATGTCCATGGTTGTGGAGGATTTATGCTGCAGTTGAAAGAAAAAAAACATTTCTGCACCCTTTTCACCCAAACACTCATATTTTTCATAGGGATGAATGAAGTTATATTTTTATTTATCATGTGTGCTTGCAAAAGAAGCACAAATAAAAAGCAGAGTGCTAGTCACAGGTCTCAGACAGTACTGGGAGGCACTTACGCTCTTATACTGGTAAGAGGAAGTCTTTTTCAAACACAGTGTAACCAGCTGATCAAAAGAGGGGATTATCCCGCTGTATTCAGTGTTGGTGTGGCCTCACCTGGAGTACCGCAGGCAGTGCTGGGACCCACCGCTTAAGGAGGATGTGAAGGTCCTTGAATGCATCCAGAGGAGGGCATCAGAGCTGGTGGAAGGGCTGGAAGGAATGTCCTCTGAGGAGGGGCTGAGGACTTCGGGCTTGTCTAGTTTGGAGACAAGGAAGCTGAGGGGCGACCTCATTGCTCTCTACAGCTTCCTGAGGAGGGGAAGCAGAGAGGGAGGTGCTGAGCTCTTCTCCCTGGGATCCAGTGCAAGGATGCGTGGGCAGGTTCAAAGCTGTGTTGGGGGGGTTCAGACTTGATGTTAGAAAACATTTATTTACCGAAAGCACAGTCAGATGCTGGAACAGGCTTCCTAGAGAGGTGCTTAATGCCCCATCCCTGTCAGTGCTTCAGAGGCATTTAGACAATGCCCTTCATAACATGCTGTTGGTCAGCACTGAAGTAGTCAGGCAGCTGGACTAGATGATCGTTGCAGGTCCCTTCTAACTAAAGAGTCTATTCTGTTCTGTTCTAGTCTGTTCTGTTTTTTCCAAACAAAATGCTGTTGCTTTTTATCTGAATAACTCAAGGTTTTCAATTTATTTAACTCAGGTCATTGTCTTCCATTTCCAAGGTAGAGCTCCTCAGAAATGGCAAGAATTACACATAGCATTGCAGGTGAGATCTCATCAGTGCTTGTACAATGGCATTAATGACTTCTTACGCTAATGAGAGATATCTGTCAGGATCAGGCTTGTCTTTCTAAATGCAACACCAACTACCCATAGTAAGTCAGAAGTTAATACTACCCCAAGGTATTCTCCTCCTTTGTGGTTTTCAACAATAATCTTCCAGCTTGTAGAGGACATTCTTGTCATTGGTATCAAAGTACCTGAGCTTGCAGTCCGTAGTAGGTGGTTTCATGCCATGCCTTGAATTTCACTCCTCAAATTCATCATTTCTTCCTCTGCATGATATTCCGATCCACATAGTTATTAACGATGCTTCTTCACTATCATTTCCACATTCCTGTATCTTTATTCAGTCATTACAATAAAAAATTGCCTCATGAGGAACTTAAATATTAACTTTACTCCAGTTCAGTGCTTGACCTTGGACATTACTACTTACTCATATGCCCATAAATTGCTTGCATACCTACATCATCTTTTTTTTCTTTTTCTTTTTTTTTTTTTCCCCTAGTAATATATATCTTTTCCAGTTGAGGTGATGGTTTCCACTGTGGCATTGTGTCAAGTGTTCAATTAAAATTCACTTAGATCATACTCCATCATTTTTCCTTTGCCTAGACATCAGTTATTTCATCAAAGAACTATCAGTTGAGTCTAGTGTGAACTACTTCTAGTAAAAACTCATTTAATTATATTCCAGGTTTCATTTACCTCTCTTGTCTGTAATTACATTTCTCCTTCAGAATTTGTTCTAAAGCCCTGAATATTATTAAGGTCAAACTAACAGTTCTGCAAGATTACTTTGTCCTCTTTCTCCAATAAAAAATATTGTATTTCCTATTCTCTAGTCATACGGTTCCACACCCAACTTGACAGATCTATTTAAAATACTTGCTTACGGATGTGTAATTTTAGATGTGCTTTCGGAATTCTGGGATAAAGATTAGTCATTTCCCCTGACAGGAGCATATTAAATTCTTTAATTCTTGGCTTTAAACGTGGTATTTTCCCTATCCTCATTCCCATTATCTATCCTCTTTTACCCTTGTGTTCTATACTGCTGTAAGTGAAATTATTAATTTTGGGGATATAATTTAAGACTATCTAAACTCTCTTCCATCCACACACTGCAAAATTTCTGATACTTCTTTCCTTGTTCTCTATTTTGATATACACTTATCTCAAGATGGTTTTGCTACTTGTTTTAATTTATTTTGCAAATTCTCATCATTTCATATCTAAAATACAATGATCTATATGATATAACTTACTTTCTACTACTTATAGGCTCTCTTACCAGGATCAGTAACATGTTCTGAGATGACTATTGATCTAACTGGGCCTAGAGACCCTCCCTGTAATTTTTGCCTGTTTGGGATGTAACTTCTAGATAATTTTTACATATCTGATTTAAACAAGTAAAGCTTTCCCCCTTTTCTTCCATATTCAGACCATTTAAGACTCTTACGTATAGATAACCTTATTAAACTAATTTTGTCATTCTTGCCCTTCTGAAATAAAACCTTTTTTACCTCAACTTTTAACCTAAGTAAACTCACTTTTCAATAGCTAGCTCTTCCAAAGTATATTCATGACTTATCACAGTCAAGTCCAGCACATCACCCCTCTTCATTTTAGCTATGGCTTGATCAACCAACCTGGCGTCACATCCAATGATGCCCCAAAAGGGGTGCTGCCTGGACCTCAAGTGCATTCCTTTAGTCACTGGTAATTGCCTATTCACCACCTGTGTTCTTATCATGGTACCTTCCTGCGCCCATGTTCCCAGGGCCTCTGTTATTGTTCTCTGACTGTGCTCTCAGGGGCCCCGCTACCAACTTCTGGTTTTCAGGCAGGACATTCGTAGACTCACACAGGGCTCCCTGCATGCCAGGAAGTCCCGGATATGTTTGCTGGTGACACTAGAGCTACCTCGGTGCAGAAGACCTGCCTAAGCAGTGTTGGATTTAGCATGCATGAATAGATCACCAGCACAGCGGGTTTGCCATAGCTGTGGATGTCAGGGAAACAGCTTCCATGCTGCGCAGTTGATTTGTGCTCATGCAGCTGCCATTTGCCTGGGATTACTATATATCCAAAAACCTCAGGCTTGTGGCCAAAGCCCTCATAAGAAGGACACATCTGGGGAAAAAATGACATATTTTAGGTCCAGCCATGTGGGCTGTGGATCTGAGGCAGTCTCATGAAATACCAAAAGCCTGGATAGAGAATGCATCTGATCTAAATTCTGTACNGAATATGGAAGAAAAAAAAAAAAAAAAAAAAAAAAAAAAAAGGAAAAAACCCAAACAACTCCTCCTATTGCAAAGACAGGGATATGTCTGGAAAACACAAACCCAACAGAGAACTGTGGGAATACAGCAAATATCTTGAGAAAGGGCTGACAGAGGAAGGAAACTGTGATACTACCAGCGCACTCTGCCAAAGCACATGCCTGATGACTGCGAGACGTTTAGCAGACCTGCTAGGAGATGATGTTGATGGAGCCAAAACTGATGAACAAATGTACTACCATGCAGAGAACTTTAAACTCCTCTTTTATCTCTCCTGTCACCTTTTCCAAATCAAGCCCAGCCTGGTAAAGCACTGCTTAAACATGAACATCAGCTTTACCAAAGGAGGTCACAAGTTCCCTACCATTTGAAGCATCACTTTTTTGGGAGCAGACCACCACTGAACTGTTCAGCAAAATACAACATCAGGTTAGAGAGGAGGGGACTGAATTTCCTCTTGATGTTGGTGATCGCCACAGTCACCTTTTCTTCTCCTATTGCTCAGCTGAAAAAGCCTGCCAAGACAGCTTTTGTTTTAACCTTCACCAGTGTAAAAGATTTTAAAAGTACGCATTGGTTCTCTCAGATCTGACTACAAGCCATTATGTGGGCAAGCTGACGTGTTTCTAGCATTTATTTCAGCACTGTTTTCCTTCAAAGATATTCAAAAGGAATGGATGTTTCTCTTATCACTTTAAATTCTGATCATCCTGGTAATGTGTTTAACAGCTCGATCTGCTTTTACAGCCTCTCTTACATCTTGGCAGCTACTGATGAAAATCCACCCTGTAGTTAAGGCCTTGTCTCCTGCTGCTAATTAAAGACTGGCATTTCACCAGGACAAAACATTCATTGCCTACTACTGAGTAATCCCTCAAATATTTATGTTCTGCTACTATTCCTAACAGAACCATCTATAACTGCAGCTCTCCTTTCTAATGATCCTAATAAACTATATGGAATTGCTGTACAAATGTGCAAGAGTCACTTTAATAAAGAGCAAAAAAGAAAGATTTAAACTCTGTGTCGATTCAAGGACTTTAAAAGACCAGTAGTATATACAGATCTAAAGAAAAAAAAAAAAAAGGCTTACAATTAACTCCAGAAGCTTCCAAAGTTACTGATGTACTTTTTAATGCACAGAGCTTACATCTGTTATAATAAAGCTGAAAGAAAAAGGACAGGCTGTAAGATCACCTAAGCCAGTATCGTGTCTTCAGCAATGTCAAGTGCAGATATAATAGGGCAACTGCAAAACACGCCTGACTGCTTATACTTCCCCGGCCACTGGCAGATGTGTTTGCACCAATTTAGTGTGTTTTACAAAATCTTAATTAGGAGATTCTGGTTCTCCAGCTTCTCATTGGAAAATGTTACTTCATTAACACAGGAGCCATTTAGAAGACTTGAATGGTTTCACCTTTTGATATTTTTCACGGGTAGATGCTATTGTGCCAACTGCTTGCCCTATGTAAGGGTTAACACAAGATGAAAAAAATTATTAACAGTAACTTAAAGAAAACAATCATAAAGACAGGTTCCTTAAGATGGGTCTAAATTTTAAGCACCTACAAATACATTAAAGAAGGTAAAGCATGTTATAGAGGAAGAATAAAAAATCCCCATGGGAAGAGTATTACCCAAGAAGTGGCAAAGCATTTAATAAATAAGTAGATGTTCCCATAAGATATTTACCTCATCAGCAAGAACAAAATGTTTATTAACTTGCTTGAGGGTAGGCAAGAAAGAAAAAGAAACCTTTTAAACTACAGGAAGCACAGAAATCACTAGTGTGTTTCAAAACATTTGACAAAAGTTGCTGACTTAGGGAGGAAAACATTAGGTCTCCACTCATTTTCTAGCTGATGAAGGATGCACATTTTCAACTTGGTTACTCTGGCTCCAAGAAGTATTAATGGCATGACCGACCAAATTCAGGACATGGCAATTACAGAAAAGTTCAAGCTATTTAAAGCACCAACAGGACAGTCTCCTGCTATGCAACTAGCCTCCCTAATAAATAAACAGGCACTACCGGGGGCAGGCAAATAAAGAACAAACTCCCTTCCCACCCTCTGCCATTAACTTTGTTACTAGTCATAATTAAAACTTGTCCACCTTCTTTGGCTGTGATCATCAATTTAGTCTTCAGGAACCCTCTAGGAAGATGTATTTCAGAGGAAGCGTGAGGAGTCTGTGCAAAAGCCCACATTTCCATTTTTCCTTCCTACATACACAACTTACTTCCTCTAGTATATTAAGAATGAATTCTTTTATTTGCGAAAAAGATCTACGGACACTTTTAAACACAAGTCTTGAGCAGTTCCTCAAGCTACCACTGTCATCTCTGTACTTTCAATTTGGAACAGACTCTTTTTCACAAACTTACTGTTTGGATGGTAGTCATAATGTCAATAATGGTTCACTAGCCAAGGATTTTTCCAGTTAGTTGGCTTTCTCAAAAAAAAAAAATTACTAATTTTCTAAATATTTTGTCACTATTCGAATTCAGAAATTTTTACTTCTGAATAACACTGAAACACTTTGCTTACGAATATCTTTGTTTTGAACAAAGGCTGCTTATATAAAATTAAACTTGAAACAGAGCCATTTTGACCAAAGCTTGTTTTTATGTTATCAAAGAATCTTAAGCTTCCCAGGACTCTATATTATGAAGATTTCATGTTTGCTGGAAAACCCCTAGTCAGACGATTTTGCCCAGAGTATTTATGAGTATCGGTACATTTATGAACTGCCTCGTACGGGGAAAGAGGAGCCATGAGGAAGCAGCTTTCCTCTGTACCCATAAAGAAATGAAAGGAAGCCAGCTGATTAGTAAGTACCAAATTCAGCACAAAACTCCAATTTAGATGTGCCAACCCAACTTCAGGGCATCCAACCCTTCACGCTATATAACGTGTTAGAGGTTGAAAGACCACTCTTGGCTAACACCAGTTATCAGTATCCATCTTTACACATCAAGTAAGCTGCTTTCCTCTCTATGGACTAGTTTTCAGATGCAGCAGCAGATGGTTTCATGGGTATTTGCTAGATAAACAAGCCCCGCTGCAAGTAAAAAGCCTTTGGTTCATTTCCAGGTTCTGGAGAACACGACTGTGGTGGTTTAACCTCGGCTGGATGCCAGCTGTCCACCAAGCCGCTCTATCACTCCCCTCCTCAGCAAGGCAGGGAGGGTAGAAAATAAGATGGAAAAAACAACCCTAAACTCATGGGTCAAGATAAAGGCAGTTTAATGCAGCTAAAGGCCATGCGCGGAAGCAAAGCAAAAAGCAAAAGATTATTCTCTACTTCCCATCAGCAGGTGGTCTGGCCGCTTCCTGGGAAGTGGGGCTTCCGTATGCATACTCCTTACTCCGGAAGACAAATGTAAAAAAAAAAAAACCAAAACCAAAACCAAATGCCCCCATCCTGTTCCTCCCCCTATCTCTCAGTTTCTTACTGCTGAGCAGACCTCATATGGTATGGAATATCCCTTTGGTCAGTTTAGGTCAGCTGTCCTGGCTGTGTCCCCTCCCAAGATCTTGCCCATCCCCAGCCTGCTGCTGAGGAGGGGGAAGAAATGTTGAAGAGACAGCCTTTCCCATCCCTGGCACTGCTCAGTAGTAGCCAAAACACTGGTGTTATCAACACCTTGCTAGCTACCTAGCTACCTACCTCCTAGCACAGCTCTAGGAGGGCTGCTATGAGGAAGAATTAACTCCATCGCAGCCAGACCCAACACAACAACCTTAGAAGCCTACCTCTGATCACTGCAGGGCTGAACACCTCCCACTTCATCATCATCTACATTTTAGCAGTATTAGTATGGGATGAACAGCATGGAGAACAGAAGCAGAGCCCTGTTCTGTGTTCATGGAGGAATCACGAGAACTTTCCTGCTGAATCACAGTCACAGTAATAGAAGAAGCAAAATACAGTCACCAGAATCAGCTTAAATAATTCTGTGGCTGTTTTTTAGTAGGGCTGCAGTGAAGTATATGTACCCACCTGTTCAAGGAAACAATAGCAGCCTCTTTTTCCTCCTCAAAATTCAAGTCTCTGCTTCAGGGCAAAGAAGCCAAGTAGTTTAAAGTACACAGGATCGCATATTTTTAAAAATTACAAAAAAATTAAAACTTATACTAACAGTTAATTTTGTACTGTTGCAAGCAATTTAAGTATGTCCTTAACATTTTAACATCAGTGATTCTTCCAGATAAGAGTCAGGATAGCACTGATCCATCAGCCCTAAAAAGGCTCTTTTTCACAGTAAAAGAACAGCCTTGAGTTTTTCAGAAAAAAAAAAAAAAGGAAGCTATACAATCTGAGAAAAGCTTCATAAAGTAATATCAAAGATTTTTTACCTCAAAAAAAATACAGACAAAATGGAGTTCTATAAAAAAAAGGAAGCTATACAATCTGAGAAAAGCTTCATAAAGTAATATCAAAGATTTTTTTACCTCAAAAAAAATACAGACAAAATGGAGTTCTATTCAGGAGCCTTTAATTTGTTTCTGGGTTTTGTTTGGTTTTTTTGTTTGTTTGAGTTTTTTAAAGAGGCTTAAAATACGCAAATGAAGAAAAAGTATGTGGATATTATAAATAACATAAATCAAATAAGCTGACACAGTAACACTACAAACACCCCAGTGGGGAAAGAATGCAGTACTAACCACAACTATAAGCATTCATCAAGCAATCAAACTTGCCTAATTGTAGGCAAAAATATTCATCCATCAAGTGTATGACTGCAACTGACAAAAGGATTCTAGTCGGGTACAACTCACCCTATTGATAAGGTTACTTATCAGAAGAGAGACCGTTGTTTCAACTACGTGCGCATCAGGTTCCTCATCCTGCTCACAGTTAAAAACATATACCTTATGTTTGTGTACAGTGCTCTTCAACAAAGGTCTCAACAACACTCAATTCCTTACAAAACATTCCTGCGAGGTAGGTGTATCATCATCCCCATTCTATAAATGGAAAAGAGATTTGCCCAGAGTCTCACAGCTATTTAGTATCAGAGCCAGGAACATGTCCCCTGACTCTGTACCAAATCTTTTCCACTAGGCAAGGCTCCTTTTTAGGTTATACTATTGCATTCAAAAAAGTTATTTTAAAACAACATATATGTTTAATATTACAATATAGCATTTTGTAACAAAACAAGAATACAGTATAGCTCATCTCTGAGGTACCATTCCTCACCCCTCCCCAACTCTTTTACCTGGAAATAACCAAAATAATTATGGGCTAATGAAAACAAGTTTTTAAAAATATGCACTCTAGGAGCAGATATGCAAGTGACTGGAATTATTATCTATCTGTTCATAAAGAACATTCATGTTATTTCTCTAGTGCCAACTTACATGGGGCACTAGGACCATGCAAATTGTGTTATTTTAAGCTGGTAAGCAGTTGCAGATCTTCAATTTTGCAGTTTAGTGTCAATAACTCCAGTCAGTCTCAGTAATTAGTAGAGATACCTTTCCCAAGCTTAGTATAACAGTTATCTAAACCCACTTATCCCTACCAAGACTCTTAAAACACTTTTGAGGCTACACATTCAGCTCCCACATCCACTAAGTGAGAGTCTTGATTAAGACAAACACATGTGATTTCAGGTTTTAACAAATTTCCATTTTCAAGTTTTATAATGAAGTGACTAACTCCTGTATTGGGACTGACAGAAGACAACTGCGACTTTGTTAAATTTGTTGGTAAAGTACAGTTGAGATCTGAAACAAAATAACCAATCCAGTTCCTCATGTAGGCTCCATGACTCACCACTAATATATTGGCATCTAATATTTTAGAAGCTCCACTGTTATCAGAGCTCAGTTCTGCTTCACTGCAGTGGTTCGTCCATGGGAAAACTAACTGTTCTTCAGACGTTCCTGAACTTCTGCTTGCTGCACCATGCACGTCTTGTTCTTTCTGTTCCAATTCAACAGCTAGCTGACACAGAAATTCAAAAAAATCCCTTGCACGTTCTCTTACCTAAAGAGGAAGGTCAGAAGAGTACATTGTGAAGAATGCAAGAGACTTCAGCTTTCAGAAATCTGAGATATAACTACTGCAGTTAAAAGACAAACATTTATCACAGGCAAGTCTCAGAAATCAATGATAAGCTACTGAATGCTGTATAAACCCCTCCGGCCTCCAAAACCGAGGATGAGAGTAATTGCCATCATCCTCCTGCAAACAAGAGCTTCCTGAGGAGTCAATCTCAGAATCAGTATTTTAGATCTAAAGAGATTCCCTACTTGGCAGCCACTGAAATCAGGTCAAGTAGTCTTTTTAGCTTAGAAAATAACTACCTTTCGTTGGGCTAAGCTCTCAGTAAAATCTTTCTAAGTACACAATAACTGCATCTGCACTAATAAAATGGCCTAGAAAGTACGACACAAATACATAAATACCATACTTCATCCAGTGTTTCTCCTCCAGAAGGCGTGAATGAAGGACACTGCTCTCCAGCAGCCTTTGCCATAGCCTTGAGGTCTGTCAAAGGCCTTCCTTCCGCAACACCATATTTCTGTAAAAGACAAGTAACAAGGAGTGGGTTTAACAAGTTATTATCAAGTCTCCAGTATCGCTTCCAATGCGAACATCTTAACAGCTTTGTTGTAACATGCAGGCGTAACTACCTTTTACATTTTATCCCAATATTGGCAGGGGACGTATCTTTCTATCTGCTATTTAAGTTAAAGTGTATATATATGTGTGTGTGTATATATATATATGCTGGGTAGAGAAATACATTAAGAGCAAGATCTCATTTAAAGTACTGACATTCAAAAAAACTACCTTTGGCCTGATCTTTGCCTTGAGATTTTTTCCTACATTCTTGACACTCATCCTTAGCATACAAAATTCAAGTGTCTTCGTAACTGAGGTTACATTGCAAACACCTCTGTATGTAGCTGTTCACGTAAGGGTAAACTCTATTTACCTTTTATTTGCAGAAAGACTACAGGGAATTATTTTTCACAAGAAAAAAATATTTTCTCAACAGATCTCTGAAATCTCCACAACAGAGGAGTCCATTTTAAAATCTAAAATTTTGAAAAAGGAGGAAAAAACAAAAAACAAAAACAAAAACCCACAAGTACTCTACCTATTGAAAATAAACAAGGCCTTCCCCCATTTTTTCAGGACATACATTACTCCTGTGGACAGTGTTTTCAGAAAACAAGAAAGGCAAAAAAGATCTTAAAAACATATGCTAATGGACTCAGAGGACATGTAATTAAGTGTCTTCAATGACACACTTATTCCTAAGATCTCCAAATACAAGACCCATAGGAGAAACAGGAGTAAGAACACATACATACCAGCTAGTTATTCTGGATCACTAGAAGCTGCAGTATAAAACATAATATTTATCATCTGTAATGTATTTTACAAGATAGATAAACTTGGATGTGCATTACCATTTTTGACCTTGAAGATCCTCCCAAGGCACACCTCTAACAATGGTAAAATATGGTAAAATATTTCTGCTTCTGAAGATTAATACTTCACTAACAGATGAAAAATGTATTCAAGTGGAAAGCTTTGGTGTTTCCGTGGAACATCTGAAGAGAGTGAAAACGCTGCAGTGATGATGAGTATTTTGAGAAAGTAAGAGCTGATGCTATACTGTCACTTGGTTACACACATTCTAGAAATCCAGACATTGATGACGGATACAGTCACATACTCATTAGTGAGGCTTTTTTTACTACTATGTCACTATCCACTTCCTGCGGATATGCAGTTAGCTGCCGTAACAACTAATTCATCACAGTCTTCTGCGTTTAAATGTGTACTGAAACACATTTACTTCAGCCTCTCAATCCCCTTCTCTAAAGCAAAATATTGGCAATTTATGAACACTAAGACAGACGTGAAGAAATAAGTGCTCTGAAGCTGGTGAAAATTAAATCCTAATCTTAAAGATTTTTCCAGGTTTCTCTCATGAAAGTGAGGCATGAGAAAATGAAACTTAATAATAGGGTCAATGACATATGTTCTTTTGAAGGACTTTGCTTCTTTTCATGCAATTCAAACTTAATTCCAGTTATCCAGAGTAGTGACTCACAACCTGTGGCCTGCAGACACTGTATTGTCATTTCTATACATCCATACAAACACTATGAAAGGGGAAATAAAATGTAACAGAGACTTAAGATTACTCTTTCTAAAATTCTGTATTATGACCTGTAATATTTTCAAAAATATCTGGTTATAAAGCAACTAAAGAAGATTGGGAGGCACTTAACTTGCTGATTTCAGTGGAAGAACTGGAATTTCTGACAAAAAAAGAAGATCCAAATAGGAAATGCTACCATCATGTTCTGCTCCTTAAACACTTATTTGCCTGCTGGCAATATGCCATCCCACTTTTGGTTTTGTAGCATTTCCATATTTAAAATTCAGCTGACACTCTAAGCGTAGCATCTGAACCGTGATTCATATTAGCAGAAACAGACACCATCTGAGTTTATTCTGATCAAGATATACTTAAAAACAGACAGGAGGTAGAATTATGCCTGTTATCAGGCAGAGGCACTAATCTGGAAAGCAAATTGTTCTATGGACAGCAGAAAGCTTTCCAGAAGTCTTCGTGCAAATGAAAAGGTACGCACAGCTAAAAAGCCAACATTGTGTTGCACCACCAGGCTAGAGAAGGTAGGCAGAGGAAGTATCTTTAGCGATTTACATACGGGGTTAGAAAACAGAGCTAAACTTTTTATTACGTGTAAGATAATTCCCACTACACGTAAATCTTACCTTACTTAAATCATTACAGCATCACAGTTAATAGCACTAATCACTAAATTTTGGCCTTGCTTCACAATTCTACAAGCAATTTATAGCACCTTATGTGAAAAGTTTTTAGTGATTAAAAACACATCAAACAGTGCTCACTACTGTTAAGTCTACCATTTAATATGCCAAGGTATCCCTCAGCAGTTACATTTTTTAAATTTTCAGTGTTCAACATTAAAACAAACTCTTTTGGCACTTACTCTCTCTCGAAGTCTTGCATCATACTTGATTTCCAAATCTTTGCAAAACTTATTTTTTCCTAGAATTGTGGCAGCAGTCTAAAAAGTGAATACACAGTCGCATCAATGAGCTGTTTTCTCATGCAATAGCTAGACCATCTTACAACACCACAGCCAATGTGAATCACATTAGTAGTACCCAAACAAACAAGGACAGCTAGTAGAGTCCATCAGAATTGAATACATGGCCTGTGTCAGGCCACAAAAGACAGAAAAGCTGCAATCTTCTAAAAGTTCTTTCACAATTCAAAGTCCACAACAGTTAAAGACACTTAGCACCCATGAAAGGTGGGCAGCAAGATGCACAGCAGAAGGAGGATTTACCAGGATAAAAGCCACATCTTCTCTTGAATATACTGCTACTCACAAAGCAATCATGCCAACACATTCTTTACATGTAGTACTGTGTCAGACTCACAAGCAATACATTCCTAAAAATTGATCAGTTAAACCGACTGCAAAAAACATAGCACCGAACAAATAAAATTACTTTCTGGCAAGTGGCTACTTAACGCACCTCAGAGATCAAATCTCTTGAAGCAGTTAAGAGGCAGAAGGGCATTCCCTGTCAAAATACTAAAGTGTCAGCCTCAGTGTTATGAGGGAGAAATGCACTGGATGATACACTTGGAAAAGAAAAAAATCTAGCTTATTGTATTCACTTGCCTTTTGATAGCATGGCCAAGAGACAGCGAAAATCCAAATGGCTTAGTTTGCTTTTAACAGTAGTCTGGATATCTTGAGGTTTGTGCTATGTATCTTCCTTCCTTCCAAGGGAGCATGTGATTTTGGGGGTGCAGGGAGGGCAAGACAACTGATCAAAAGGAAATTCTGATACCACTGTGGGAAAAGTATTGCCTAATACAGGCTCTAGTGTGCTGGATATTACACAGCTGTGTGGCTGCCACAACCAATGATGGAAACTAAAGCACAGCTAACCTACTCCTCTCTTCATATGCACCAAAGTGTGAAGGCTGCACTGGATTCACATACAGTTTTGACTGGTAATAGCAGCTGGAAGTCTTGTGCAAATGTCTACATCCAATTGAACTGATGTTCAAAGAACTCATTTTGAAAAGGCTCCTTGGATTATGGCAAATAATAAGCAGCCTTGTTGTACTAACAAGATTTCATGACCTATTTAATGTATTGCTTATGAAGGGCTTTATGTTGCAACTTTACATTTCTGTCACAGAGTAAATTCAAATTTCAGAAAGGGTTGAATCAATTTCCTTGTAAATATGAATAGCATAGGCAATTGTATGATTATATCCTGAAACTTCTCCAGGATTGATACTCATTCAATACATAAAACAGACAACATTCACTTACAGAGCACTCATACTCTGAACTGTAAAAAAAAAAAAAAATGAAGCTTCATTTACTGTGCTGAAACCAAAATCTGCTCTGAAGAAGAGATTAACTTTCTCACACCTTTTCTACACCATCCGTTACTAGAATACCACCATGCTTCAGAAACATTACCACTTCATATATGGAAAAGACTCAAAGATTTTTTTCTAATTCTTCTCAGGGCTCAGCCTGTCTCAGTCCTGAACCTACCTTCACTACTTCAGAGTTCTTGTCCCAAGAGCACAAGCATCTCACAGTAGGCCCCATATTCCCCTGTAGACTTTGGTGTTATGCTCTGTTAAGCTTACAAGTCTTACAGAGTTATGCTCTGTTCACACCATGTCCCAGTCTGCCCAACTAGTCTCTTTTTATTTTCACACTGCAGGTCTGCCTGCTCTCTTCTACACTGCTAATTTCTGGAGCTAGTCTTTGACCCTCCCTCCTAGCTTTACTCTCTCAAACAGGCTTCCCTGCAAAGCCTCTTCTTTCATTTCCTATACATACTTACTTTGCATCTCTTTTTGCTCTCAAAATTCCTGTCCAGCTAGTACAACTCTCTTTGCACACATCCCTGTTTTCTCCTATCCTGTTCAGGCTTGATTGTTCAGCTGTCAGCCACGGGCAGTAGCCAGAGGACGACATACTGCTCTTGGTTCCCATAACCAGTACATACCCTGACTACAGATGATGGAGGAGTTACTGCAAGGGAAACTAAACTTTACCACTAACAGTTTCTTTAAAAAAAAAAAAAAACAAACATTTTTTTTCCTCTTTTGCAAGGGAATTTGTGTATTCCTCTCATACTTGAGCGATGAAGTGACAACGTAGTAAGAGACATTTCTTCATAGATTTGAAGCTGCCAAAAAAGGGAGTTCCAAGTAAATGGAAACTGCAGCTTTACACATCTTTGGAAAAGCTTCTGCAAAGTCCGGATAGCTTGTCAAACAAAGAGCAAAACATTTCATTTATGCAAAGGACAAATTCAGATCTGTCTTCTACATTAGAAGTGCAAATGCTTCTCATGGAAAAAGCTGTCTCTAATATCAGGGAAAAAAATCACCAACCTGACTCTGAAGTGGCTGAGCTTTCAAAAACAATTTCCCTAAGGCAGGCACACAGCACCAACAATCTTATGAACATTATAAAGCACTGTTAATGTTTTCAAATATAATCACTGCCATACACACACTTAAAGGAAGTGACTTGTCACGCAGTTATTATGTATTTTTAAAATATCTCATTACTGCGCTCCTCCCACCCTGTGCTACTCCCTCCCTAGTTTGTTTTCTGCCTAAGTGGTGCTGCTACAACAGTTTATGTGACTGTGCTGCAAAACTCATGAGCAATATTGATGATTTAAGTTTTAAGATAAAAAGGGGATTTATGCTAGATCTTGTTGATCTTGTTTACAGCAAGGCTTCACAGATTTTTGGAGCAGGACAACAAAGCAAAAAGCAAGCAATACCCAGGGCTATCAAGAATCACCTACTAGTTTCAATCATGTGAAATCTACATGTCTCCTAAAATCACAGCATCAGTAAAAGAAGAATAAAGGATAGGGCTTCCACAGGAGACGTGACCTTCTTAGAACAGCTGATCTATGCCTCTACCTTTAAAAGTTCTGTTTCCCTTATTTTTTAAGCATTTTGTAATCTTTCACACAAAACCACATGTAATCCTCCTCAGTAATTAACATTTTTTTCCAATTTAATTAACCTATTAAAGTAGCACATCAAGGCGAGAGGCATGCTATTACATTCCTGCTAAAATCCAACCTTTCTATACATTTAATGATCCTTGTACTGACTTTACAGCAAACCTTGATCTTGCCTATATTGGTCTATACAAGACCAATATAGAAAAAACACAGCCTATAGCCACAATGCATAAGACAGTACAACAGTATCACAGCCAATTTGTTTTGTTTCTTCAAAGAAAAACTGCTTTCAGTCTGTGTTACCTCTAAGTCCTGATTACTCCTTTAGCAAGATCTTATGTGCATACAAAATAATGGCAAATCCATAAGAATGACACTGCATGACATCCTGCACAGCAAGCAGGCCTTCACTGCTTCCTAACTGAGCTGTTTTCACTGAAATTTCCTTACTTGTAGAGGCCTTCTTGAATTCTACACAACTGCAGTTCTAAGTCCATCAAAATAGCTTTTGGATCTCTGTCACTGTATTATTTTTGCATCATCAATAGCTAATAAAAGTCAAATTCTGAAGCTAACATTCACATTCAGTTGCTTCAAGAAGCACTTGCCTGCTTTGCTCGAAGGAGGTCACTTGAAAAGACATGAGTAAACTTCACATTACTGAGAAATAAACCAGCAGCATCTGCTTGTCTGAAACCAGTTGCAGAAAGTGGCTCATCCACTCCTTGACCTACAAAATAAAAATCCATCAAGACATGCAAATTTTAGATCATTCAGCAGCTCAGCAAGCTGGCAACAATAAAGAATCTGCTCAGTCACAATAAAATGCTTCTCCTTCAGTAAAGCCAACCCTTAGTAAAAGTCACAGTTCCTCTGGTCTTCCCTAAACTCAGTCAAACAAATTCTATGAGAAGAGGGAGTGCAGGCTAGGAAGACAGAAGGATCATTATTGAAGATATTAATGTATATGTATGACAAATTTAAACATAAAACAGAGGCCTACATTTTTTAAATGTGAGTAGTCATTTCAAGTCACTTGTCCTGTTTAGAATGGTCAGTGGTAGGCTTCCTGCAAGAGGAATCTCACAACCGAAACTCTGTAAACAGATTTGTTGATTGCAAATAAGAAAAAAGACAATAGAACTGAGATACTGTTGTTGATACTAAAATACATATATGGAAAAACCATGCACATCGGGAGAGTCAAGTCCTGACAAATATGAAATGCCTTCTCCTCCCCATTCCCTAATGTTGACAATGCCTTGAAGAAATGAGGCAACAAGAAGGGATTCTGTGTAAGGCGGAAAGCAGCACACGTTCCTTGCCAAAGACGCAGTTTCACAAGAATTTTACAGCTGATGTCAACACAATCTGTTGTGGTCTCTTCCCCTCCCCTACTCCACCTTGCACATTGACACAAATGCTCATGCAGCTGCATAGTTGATGGAACAAACCTAGTTGAAAAGCAGTAACCCTTCCAAAAATTGTTTTCAGCCAGAGTAGCCTGTGAAACTAACTGGCCACAGAGCTCCAAAGACAGCATTGAGAGAACCAGCACTTTGGTATTCCAACTTGAATGAAATAGGTGTGCTCCTGTCACAGCTCAGAAAGCCTGTAGGAGAATTAAGAACTGTGGCAGAGGGACAATCCTGTAACAAATTGCGATGTCCTCACGTGTATCACCTATTTGACTTTCTACAAAAGTAAAAGCAGGGAGTGTGGAATTCTCATCAGATCCACAATGACAAAAACAATTTTCACCAACAAATGCACAATCATTTATATGCTTCCAATAGCAAGAGACAGGACACCAGAAGTCCAGAACTTGAGTTCTGAGCACCTCGTCTGTAGTTCAGCCATGTAACAGCTTGTACCCCACCATGCTGGTATAGGTCTTGTGCCTTTCAAAAGACAAGGTGCACAGGCTCCTGTAAGAGTTGGCAATGTTCACTGTCTACACAGTGGCCAAGAGGGCAAAGAACATACTACATCTCATCTGCCACAGAAGGCTAGGAACTTGAAAGACGTCACTGGTACTTCCAAGAACATAAAGTGGGGGAGTACTGTTTTTTCACTTTATTATGAGTACAAAGCCATGTTGCAAGAACTGTAAAGTGCAATGTCAAAACAGAGGCAGGAAAATCTAGAAGCACGATTCTTCCTGACAGCACATAGCATTGTATAAAATTTATTTATTCAGAGTACAACCCCACTAGGTTCCTTGTCGTGGTGAGACTTGGTTTTCCTACAACAGACATCCAAGCAGCAGCTCAGCGTTTTCAGGTCTGGGTGTACAAGTCAGCAGTCGCTAAGGAGAAGTCTGGTTTAAAATGTTTCATCTAAAGACTGCCTTCCTAGAAAAAGCTGGGATTGAATGATTCAAGCATTTAAACAATCTTTACTTTTCACTCCTCCTTGCTCTATTGTAGGCTCTCTTTGTAAGTGAAAGATTACACTCTTCAGGCAATAGCCTCCTTTACAACATGACCTTTTATCCATCCTTCTGCAGCTCCTCACTAACTGTCATACCAGCACACACCCAGCTGGTTCTTCACCAGAGCTGCATCTCTCACTTCTCATCTGAGTCCTGGAAGCCCTTTACCCAGGCTTGATACTATTGAGATTTAAAACAGTGCTATGGGACACTATGGCATCCTTAATAACAGGTTCTGCTATTGCTTTATTTGATTACTGGTAACTTTTATTTCCCCTGTTTAAAAAAAAAAATAAAAATTAACCATTCTAATATTCCTGTTGACACTGGAAATAATCACTATTTTTTGATATCCTGTTGATATTGACTTAGAAACTTTACAGTTCTCCACAGTTATCAAACTAACATCCTGGCTTACAAATCAGGTCTCTTAAGGTTTGCAATATTATTCTGTAATAACACTTAACATTTCAGCAGTTGGTTATACGATCTCTCATTGTGCAGGGAAGAATAATTTTCCATGTCTAACAAGCTAGTAGAACAATTGATACTAACCTTGCAGGATCTTGTCTTTGTTGTATCTTGTTTCTCCACTGAAAGAGATTATAAACAAAAAAAACTAACTCTCAATAATTTTACTGAATGTTCAGAAATATTATTACATTAGATACCAACAGGAGACAGTCTGAATATGAAAAATGAGATATAATACAGCACAGCGTCTTTTCAAAAAGATGTATCTGAAGACTTTACAATTAAAAAAATAACCAAACCCAACATTTTCAAGTAGTCAACCCCAATCACGCTGTCAATAGTTACTAAGGCAAACTTTCCTGGAATAGAAGGAAGGGAAGTAATTTCTTAAATTTATCACAAATGCATCATAATTTACTATTACAATTATATTTCCTCTACATTGGAGGAAGACTCTGGAGCCCCCTTATGAAAAGCATGTGCTAGTGCCAACTGGACCTCTGCACTTTGAAGGGAAGACAATTCAAGAGATTATCAAAGAAAGCAGCAGAGCAGGCTACACACCTTGAAGAAACAGAGCATAAGAAGCCAGAGCTGTAGAAAAACTAGTAGAATGAACATAACTTTCTTTAGGAATTAGAATATTCTACCTCAGAAAACCATAACTGACAGTGTTTCAAGAGAAGAGCGACTAAAACCATGTGGACATTTATTCAGGAGGGCAAAATCTAACCACTAAACTTGACGTGAATAAAGTTAAGCATGCTGACTTTGTTGAGACTCCTCACCTGACTGAAACATCATTTGCTTAAGTTTTTGCAGTACCAAGGGCAAGTGTGCTGCTTGGTTTTTATACAGAGAGCTATCAACACTGCCAGGTGGAAGTCCTCAAGAGGAGCCCCAAATAGGTAATTGATCACAGAAGACCACTACTTTTAAGATAAAGCAGAGTATTTCAGTACACTTTAAACTCTTTCCTGCACAGGGGGCATTAATTTAATTCTTCAGGCTCCCCCTACATCCTGACAGCTTCTTCCAGGCTCCNTGACGTCACGGCCCCGCCCCCCCCGGGCCGGCCCGGCGCGGCGCGCACAAACGGGTCCCCGCGCCGCCTGCTCGCGGAGCTGCAGCTCGCGCGGGTGGGTTGGCGGGAGTTTCAGCCCCAAAAACCTGCACGNGCAGTTGAAGGTGGGGAAAGAGCAGAACGTGCAGTTTTCCAAGCAGCATTAAGACAGTGCAGCATGCGTGAGCACAGTCTAATGGATGAACTACCACCTCATTCACCAGCAGATGGTGAGTGAGCTGGGATCTCTCTGAAGTGTCTGCAAGAGTGCCACCCGGAGATTTCCAGTTCAACAAATTGTTTCAGGTTCACCTGTTTTCTAGCTGATGCAAAAGCAAGGCTGCAACTAGAGCACCATGTCAGCAGACCTGGGTCTTTAAGGGAAGTCAAGAGTAAGTCTTAACAGGAGGANGAATAAAGGGGAGATAACGTGCAGTCTGAAGCATTTTTTAAGGTCTCAAGGCACATGTTCTTTCTTTATAATCAGATGGCTTTTACCTTAAAAATCTAGTTTTCACATAATTCCTCGTGATTCTGGGTCTGCAAACTGGAGTAAATTTACCACATTGCAGAAGACGTAAAATTTGATGATGTTGAGTCTTTGTTACATCAACTAAGCAAGAACACTAATGGGCAACAGGACTTTGCTCAGAGTTGGACATACCAATAGTTGGACAAATTACACTCATTACAAGCTGATTAAAAACCTCGGANAAAGTCATTGTTCCAGTTGCACTGATCAAGTATTAAACTGTATTATGCTAAAGGAGAAAAAAAGTTTAGCTTTCATAAAAATCAAACAGTTAACTACTGTCAATTTGTGGAAACTGGAGCTACTTAGTCTAGTTAACCACAAATCTTGCAAATATCCACCGTGGCTTGAAAGAAAAGCTCACCTTACCAATTTTAACTAAGTCACAAATGCCAGTTCTTTAACATTTCACAGTAGAAACGTCAGGCTGCCATTCCTAAACAAGCTCTTCACCCCTCCAGAGAGCTCTTGGCAGGAGAAAGGCCTTATGACCTCAGAGTCACCTAAGAGTTCACAAATACCGCGGGCTAACGTCGTGCACAGCCCTGCCATTCAACCAAACCCAAGCCACAACGGTACGACTTAACCCGTTAACCGAGGCACACGAGGACAGGCCCACGTACCCTCCGGGTCAAGCACCTCCCTCACCGGCACTGACACCTCCAGGCTCCCGCACGGCCCCACACGCCTGACCGACAGGAGACGTTAACCCTGAGGGAACCGCGGGGACGGAGGGGCGGGACGGAACTCCACTGACGTCACAGCCCGTCCCGGCACCGGCGGGGAAGGGGGGAGGGG